>JACBWV010000234.1:2137300-2172300 GCA_013435795.1 Chlamydomonas sp. ICE-L
CAAGTACACGCACACCACCACACCCGCGGCTCATTTTCTTGGAAAGCAAGAGGGCGGCCGTATTAGCCCCCCCCACCCCACCCCACCCCACCCCCCCACACACACACGCCCCCCCCACGCCTCCCCCCACGCCCCACCCCCACACACCCAACTGCGGCCCATCTTCTTAGGAAGCAGGAGGGATGCCGAATTACACACACACACACGCACGCCCCCCCCCCCCCACACACCCACACCTTACACACATACGTGCTGCCCTGTGCCCACCCACCCACACATCCGCCCACACCTTCACCCACCCACCTGCTGCTCATCTTCTTAGGAAGCAGGAGGGCGGCCGTATTACACACACACGCCCCCCCCACCACCACCACCACCACACACACACACACACACACACACACACGTGCTGCCCTGTGCCCACCCACCCACCCACATCCACTCCCACCCACCTGCGGCTCATCTTCTTAGGAAGCAGGAGGGCGGCCGTGTTACACACACACGCACGCACGCCCTCCCCCCCACACACCCACCCACACGCACACACGTGCTGCCCTGTGCCCACCCACCCACCCACCTACCCACCCACCCACATCCACACCCACCCACCTGCGGCTCATCTTCTTAGGAAGCAGGAGGGCGGCCGTATTAGCACCTAGCTCAACTGAGGGGGCCTCAGGGCCCAGGGAGGCTCCGGAACCAAGAGTGATTGCACTTGCCGCCGCTTTCCGGAAGACCTGTGACATAAAAGTTGATATTTGTATATATTAATATTTATTTATATATGTCCATATATATGTGTGCGTGTGTGTGCGTGAGCCATCCGCTTTACGGAAGACCTGTGGCATAAAAGTTGATATTTGTATATGCTAATATTTATTTATATATATTCATATATATGTGTGTGTGCGAGCCATCCGCTTTCCGAAGACCTGTGACAAACCAGTTGGTATATGTATATGTTATTATATATATAATTATAGTAACATTTTTAATATTAACATTTTGCAGGGGGGGGGCAGAAAGACAGATTTTGGACCGCACCTTCGATATGGTGTCCGATTCAGATGGGAGTTGGAATTGTGGACGTTTCATACAAAAAGAGGGGGAAAATAAAGTTGGCTAAAAGTTTTTTTACCCCCCCCCCCCCCCCCCCCCCTCCTAAAACCCAATTACCTCACCCTACCCCCCCTAAAATGGGGGTCATTCGAAAGATCTTTTAAAGCCCATTTCAGTTATGCTCTTACATCTTTCATGGGGTTACCCAAACGTGATTTATCGCGATGTTAAGATTTGGGCCGCATTGGTTGAAAAAAACTTTGGACCCCTCTAACTTAGGTACAACTTTATTTTCGGCTCAAAAAAAAAAAACTTTTTTTTTATATAGTTTGAGGATAGGCTCTATCCAAAGCGAAGGTGCGGTACGGCAGCTTTTTTCTTGCCCCCCCCTCGACATTTTGTATTTGTATTTGTATTTGTACAGTCCAGGGGTAGCCAAATAGGCTAAGGGGACTTGCCCAAAATTAAACTTGCACAACGTCATTCGTCAATAGCCTGCACCAGGCTTTTGAGAGGAGGGCTGAAACCTTTGGCCATCTACCCCCCAAACTCCGAAGCCAACCCCCCTCACCTGGCCAGGACCCTTGGGGAAACCGCATTATCCAAGTTGACTTGAATCACCCCCCCCCCCCCCCCATCTCCCCCCCTCACCCCCACCCCCATACCCCCTACCCTCACCCTCACCTCCCCTCACACACACCCCTTTCACCTGGCCAGGATCCTTGGGGAAGCCCGCATAATCCATGTTGTCGGAGTCTTGCACATCGTCAACAGCCCGCGTCAAGCTCTTCAGAGGAATGCTGAAACCCTAGACAATCTACCCCCAAACTCCGACCCCCCCCCCCCCCCCCCCCCCCCCCCCCCCCCCCGTCACCTGGCCGGGACCCTTGGGGAAGCCAGCCCATCTCCCCAAACTCCGAAACCACCCACCCGCACCTGGCCAGGACCCTTGGGGAAGCCCGCATAGTCCATGTTGTCGGAGTCTTGCACATCGTCAATAGCCCGCGTCAAGCTTTTAAGAGGAGGGCTGAAACCTTTTGCAATCAACCCCGCCACTATAACACCAGCTCCGATAGGCATGATGCATCGGAAGGGTACAAAAGAGCCGAAGAGAAAGGGGAAGCCCATGGTTCGCCCACCGCCGATGCCCAGCGTGGCCAGGATGTCGGGCAGGTCGTGAACGTACTGAATGGACACGTCGAAGGCAAACACGATGGTTCCGACGATGCCTCCTATTGCAATGGCATATACGAGGGCCCTTAAATCGTCTTTGTTAGTGAACCTAGATGGGGTGAGGTGAGATGAGGTGGGGTGAGGGGTGGGGGTGGGGTGAGGGGGGGGTCATTTGTGCTGTGTTGGGTTGGGTTGGGTTGGGTTGGGTTGTAAGCTACTACACGTCCAATGCGAAAGCGATAGTTCCGACGATGCCACCTATTGCGATGGCGTAGACGAGGGCTCTTAGATCATCCTTGTTTGTGAACCTGAATGGGGGGGAGGGAGGGGGTGTGGGGGGGGAGATGGGGGGGGAGGTGTGTGTGTGTGTGTGGGGGGGGGGGGGGGGGGGGGGGGGGGGGGGGGGGGAGATGGGGGGGTGAGGGGGTGGGGGGGGGGACAGTGGGGGATTGTGTGTGTGTGTGTGTGTTGTGTGTGTGTGTGTGTGTGTGTGTGTGTGTGGTGTGTGTGTGTGTGTGTGTGGTGGTGGTGGGGGTCATCAGTGCTGTTTGTGTTGGGTTGGGTTGTAAGTTACTACACGTCGAATGCGAACATGACGGTTCCGATGATGACTCCTACTGCGATGGAGTAGACGAGGGCTCTTAAATCGTCCTTGTTTGTGAACCTGGGGTGAGGGGGGGTGAGGGGGGTGAGGGAGGGGGGGTCGATGGGGGGGAAGATGGGGGGGTGAGGGGGGGGGTGAGGGTGGGGGGGGGAGGGGGGGAGATTGGGGGGGGGAGGGGGGGATTGTTGTGTGCTGTTTTGGGGGGGGGGGGAGATGGAGGCAGGAGATGGGTGGGGGGAGAGGGGGGGATTGTGGTTGTGGGTGGGGGGGGGGGGGGGGGGAGGATGGGGGGGGTGGAGGGGGGGAGATGGGGGTGGGAGGGGGGGAGATGGGGGGGGGGAGGGGGGGGGGGCGGGGGGGGCAGTCGGGGGGGGGGGCAGTGGGGGATTGGTGTGGGGGGGGGGGGTGGGGGGGTCATCAGTTGCTGTTTGGTTGGGTTGGGTTTGTAAGTTACTACACGTTCGAATGCGTAACATGACGGTTCCGATGAGGACTCCTCATTGCGATGGGTAGACGAGGGATATTTTAAATCGTCCTTTGTTTGTGAAACCTGGGGTGAGGGGGGGTTGAGGGGGGGGGAAGGGGGGTCGTGGGGGGGGAACGATGGGGGGGAGGAGGGGGGGGGGGAGCAGGATGGGATAGCGGGGGGACGGGGGACACTCATGGGAGGGGGGATGGTGGATGTGTGTGTGGTATGTGTGGTCTGGGCGGGGTGGGGAAGCCATGCGGGGCGGGGGGGGGAGCGGCCGGGGTGAATTGGGGGGCGGAGAGGGAACTTGATGGGGGGTGGATGGGGGGGAGATGGGGGGGCTGAGGGGGGCGGAGGAGGTATAGTGGGAGGCATGAAGCGGGGGGGGGAGATGGGCGGGGAGGAGGGGGGGAATTCACCCCAGGGGGGGGAGGGGAGAGGCGGGAGGTGCGAGGCGGGGAGGATGGGGCGGGCTGGGGCGGGGGGGAGATGGGGGAGGCACGGATGAGGGGCGTCAAGAGGGGGGGGGATGATGGGGGGGGGAGGGCGGAAGATGGGGGGCGGCGCAAAGGGGGCGCGAGTGGGGGGGGGAGCGGGGGGAGATTTCCAGAGTACTGTGGCGGATATGGGGGAGGATGAGGGGGAGGGGCGGTAGGGGGATGAGGGGGGAGATGGAGATGGGGGGTGCTTGGTTGTCGAGGGGAGCGGGGAGGATGGGGGGGTGAGGAGGGGGGGATGGGGGTTGTGAGGGGCGGGTGTTGAGGGGGCGATGGGGGGGGGAGGGGGGGAGAGATGGGGGGGTGAGGGGGGGGGGTAGGGGGGGGGGAGAGTGGGGACGAAGGAGATGGGGGGGGGAGGGGGGAGGATGGGGGGGGGGGGGGGGTGGAGGGGGGATGGAGGATATGAGGGGCGGGGGAGATGGATTGGGGGGGTGGATGGGGGGAAGATGGGGGGGGGAGGGGGGGAGATGGGCGGAGTGGGGAGGGGGTGGGGGTCGCAGATGGGGGAGGATTGAGGATCGGGGGGTGATGGGGGGAGATCGAGGGCCGGAGATGGGGGGTGGTGAGGAGGGGGAAGATGGGGGGGGGTGAGGGGGGGCAGATTGGGGGTGAGGGGGGGGGATGGGGTGGGGGAGGGGGGGGAGATGGGGGGGTCGAGGGGGGGGAGGAGGGGGGGGAGGGGGGGATTGATGGGGGGCGGATGAGGGGGGGGGGACGATGGGGGGGGGTTGATGGGGGGGGAGGGGGAGATGGGGGTGAGGGGGGGGAGTGAGAGGGTGGGGTGAGGGGGGGAGCAATGGTGGGGGTTGAGGGGGGGGATGATGGGGGGGTCGAGGGGGGTGAGAGGGGGGGGAGATGGGGGGTGTGAGGGGGGGGGAGACTGGGGTGCGGATGAGGGGTGGGGGGGAGATGGGGGTCTGAAGGAGGGGAGAGGGGGGGAGTCAGGGGGGGAGATGGGGGGGGGGTGAGGGGGGAGATGGGGGGGGGTCAGGGGGGGAGATGGGGGGTGTGATGGGATGGGGGGGAGATGGGGGGAGAGTCGGGGGGCGGAGATGGGGGGGGGGAGGGGGTGGGAGATGGGGGGCGGAGAGGGGGGGGGGGGGGGGGGGGGGGATACCCCCATACTCCTTACAAATAACAGTGCACCACAAAAACAAACATAAACACCAGTCTGCTAGGCCCAATGAGCTCACCCCACTCCCACACCACACCACCACACTCCCACACCACACACCCCCACACACCACACCACTCCACACACACACACACACCACACCCACGCACCACAACACTCCACACACACCCTCTTACCAGTCGACTAGATGTTTCAGGTACCCCCTCGTACTCCTTCAAGTAACCTGAGTGCCACAAATAAACTGAGTGCAAAAATAAACTGAGTGAGCCACAAAAACCTGAGTGCCACAATAACCTGAGTGAGCCACAAAAACCTGAGTGCCACAATAACCTGAGTGCCACAAATAACCTGAGTGCCACAAATGACCTGAGTGCCACAAATGACCTGAGTGCCACAAATAACCTGAGTGCCACAAATAACCTGAGTGCCACAAATGACTGAGATGCCACAAAGACCTGAGGCCACAAATAACTGAGTGCAACAAATAACCCGGATGCCAAAATACTGAGTGCCACAATAACATGAGTGCCACAAATAAACTGAGTGTCACAAATAACCTGAGAGCACGAAAACTCTTACCAGTCGTCTAGAGGGTTCAGATACCCGTCATTGACGTCCTTCAAATGACCTGAGTGCCACAAATAACCTGAGTGCCACAAATGACCTGAGTGCCACAAATGACCTGAGTGCCACAATAACCTGAGTGCCACAAATGACCTGAGTGCCACAATGACTGAGGCCACAATGACATGAGTGCCACAAATGGACCGAGTTGCCACAAATGACCATTGAGTTGCCACAAATAAACCGAGTGCCAACAAATGACCGAGTGCCACAAATGACCTGAGTGCCACAAATGACCTGAGTGCCACAAATGACCTGAGTGCCACAAATGACCTGAGTGCCACAAATGACCTGAGTGCCACAAATGACCTGAGTGCCACAAATAACCTGAAGTGCCCCCAAATAACCTGAGTGCCACAAATCACCTGAGTGCCCACAAAATAACCTGAGTGCCACAAAAACTGAGTGCCACAACATAACTGAGTGCCAACAAACCTGAGTGCCACAATAACCTGGCACAACCTGAGTGCCACAAACTGGCCAAACCTGAGTGCCACAAATGACCTGAGTGCCACAAATGACCTGAGTGCCACAAATGACCTGAGTGCCACAAATGACCTGAGTGCCACAAATAACCTGAGTGCCACAAATAACCTGAGTGCCACAAATAACCTGAGTGCCCACAATAACCTGAGTGCCACAAATAACCTGAGTGCCACAAATAACCTGAGTGCCACAAATAACCTGAGTGCCACAAATGACCTGAGTGCCACAAATGACCTGAGTGCCACAAATGACCTGAGTGCCACAAATGACCTGAGTGCCACAAATAACCTGAGTGCCACAAATAACCTGAGTGCCACAAATAACCTGAGTGCCACAAATAACCTGAGTGCCACAAATAACCTGAGTGCCACAAATAACCTGAGTGCCACAAATAACCTGAGTGCCACAAATAACCTGAGTGCCACAAATAACCTGAGTGCCACAAATGACCTGAGAGCAAAAACAAAACTCTTACCAGTCGGCTAGAGGGTTCAGGTACCCGTCGTCGTCGTCCTTCAAGTCCTGGATTTGATTCAAGCTTAATGTCTTGATGTCGTCCATGCTTCCACCCCGTCGCATACTGCTGCCACTGCTGAGGGCAGACACTTCAGATTCTTGTCCCGATGAGCTCACACCCCGCTCCACCCATGCACCGTCTGACTGCCACCGTCTGTTGTAAGTGGCGTGGTCTGGTGCGGGAGTTGATTCATCGGTGGTGCTACGTGCTGATGATGGCGTAACGGGTGTGGGTGATGAGCTGGGTATGGGAGTGATGGTGTGGTAATTGTATGTGGAAGTAGGCTGGGAGTGCTGGTGGTGGCGGAGGCGCTGGTGTTGGGAGCGTTTCTATTGGTAGTGCTAGTGCTGGTGCTGGGAGTGCTGGTGTCTGTGGTGCTGGTGCTGGGAGTGTTTCTATCGGTGTTGCTGGTGCTGGGTGTGGTGCTATGGGTGGTGCCGTTGGCGCTGTTGCTGGTGGGGCTGGTGGGGCTGGTGTTGTTGGTGGTGCTGGTGCTGGTGGGGCTGGTGTTGTCGGTGGTGCTGGTGCTGGTGCTGGTGGGGCTGGTGTGGTCGGTGAAGCTGGTGCTGGTGCTGGTATCTGTGAAGGTGGTGCTGGTGCTGGGCACGCTGGTATGTGCTGTGTCAGCACCGCTGGTACTGGTGGAGCTGGTACTGTCCGTGGCGCTGGTGGAGCTGGTGGTGTCGGTGGCGCTGATGCTGGAGCTAAGGGTATTGGAGCCGGTTGTGATTGCAATGTCGCTATCGGCGGTGGGGCCAGTGGGGGTAGACGTGGTGGTGGAGGTAGAGGCGGTTTCTGGGACGGCTTGGGTGAGGCTGTTTTCGGGGGGCAGGGTACAAGCCAGGCCTTGGTTTTCTAGATCTTGCAGGATGACCTGTCAATGAGTGTGTGGTGTGTCTGGTCAGGCAGGGTACAAGCCAGGCCTTGGTTTTCTAGATCTTGCAGGATGACCTGTCAATAAGTGTGTGGTGTGTCTGGTCAGGCTGGGTACAAGCCAGGCCTTGGTTTTCTAGATCTTGCAGGATGACCTGTCAATGAGTGTGTGGTGTGTCTGGTCAGGCTGGGTACAAGCCAGGCCTTGGTTTTCTAGATCTTGCAGGATGACCTGTCAATGAGTGTGTGGTGTGTCTGGTCAGGCAGGGTACAAGCCAGGCCTTGGTTTTCTAGATCTTGCAGGATGACCTGCCAATGAGTGTGTGGTGTGTCTGGTCAGGCAGGGTACAAGCTAGGCCTTGGTTTTCTAGATCTTGCAGGATGACCTGTCAATAAGTGTGTGGTGTGTCTGGTCAGGCTGGGTGGGTGGGTGTGGGTGAGGTTCTCTAGGTCCTGCAGGATGACCTGCCAATGAGTGCGTGGCGTGTCTGCTCAGGCTGGATGTGTGTGCGTGTGTGTGCGTGTATGTGTGTGTGTGTGTGTGTGTGAGTGATGTGTGCGTGTGTGGTGTGCGCTGTGCATGGGGGGGGGGGGGGGGGGGGGGGGGGGGTCCAGACTGGGGTGGGGGGGGTGGATGTGGATGAGGTTCTCTAGGTCCCTGCAGGATGACCTGCCAATGAGTGTGTGGCGTGTCTGGTCATGCTGGATGTGTGTGTGTGGGGGGGGGGGGGGGGGGGGGGGGGGGGGGGCTCTGCGTGTGTATGTGTGTACTGCTAGTGCCTATACGCATAGACACACCCATCCATGTAAAGATGTGTCCTGCTAGTTCTCATACACATAGACACACCCATCCATGTAAAGATGTGTCCTGCTAGTTCTCATACACATAGATACACAGATACAAGCACACATGCACATGTTCGAGCACCAGAACATATTTGTGCACATGCACAAGCACATGCAAATGCAGAGGAATATTCATTTGTACATGCACATGTACATGCACATGAGCATGGACATGTACAGGCATCTGCAAATAGAGAGGAATATTTATGTGTATGTGCACATGTACATGCACATGTACAGGCATATGTAAATGGAGAGGAATATTTATGTGTACGTGCACATGTACATGCAAATGCAGAGGAATATTCATATGTACATGCACGTGTGCATGAACCTGTACAGGCATATGCGAACGGAGAGGAATATCCAAGTGTACGTGCACGTTCTTTTAGCACGTGTACATGCACATGTTCAAGCACATGCATATTCAGAGGAATGTCCATGCGTACGTGCACGTGTACATTCACATGTTCGAGCACTGGAATCTGTATGTGCACATGCACAAGCACATGCATATGCAGAGGAATGTCCATGTGTACATGCACGTATATATGCACATGTTCAAGCACCGGAATCTGTAGGTGCACATGCACAAGCACATGCACATGCAGAGGAATATCCATATACACGTGACCATGTACATGCACATGTGCATGAAGATGCACAGGCATATGCAAATGGAGAGGAATATCCATGTTTAAGTGCACATTCTTTGAGCACGTGTACAAGCAGATTTTAAACACCGTAATATGTACGTGCACATGCACAAGCACATGCACATGCAGAGGAATACCCATGTGTATGTGCACATGTACATGCACATGTTCAAGCACTGTTATATGTGCGTGTACATGTAAAGTACATGCATATGCAGAGGGATATCCATGTGTACATGCACATGTACATGTTCATCTTCAAGCAACGGAACATGTTTGTGCACATGCACATGCAAATGCAGATGCAGAAGCATATGCATGTGTATGTGCACATGCGCATGACCAGTCCCAAGAGTGTGTTGTAAGCCACACGGAAAAACACTTTAGCAGTCACGGGCAGGGCAGGGGGCAAAACGGGGATGAGGGCTGGGAGATTCGAAGAAGGGCGAAGTAAGTAGCTAGTAGCCACACGGGCAAGCCGTAGCAGAATAGCTACAAAAATGTAACAAATTTTGGAAAGGATCTTGGCCGCTGCGATGCTGATAACTCTAGCCATGTGCACATCGACTATTAGCAATTTGATGGGGTGCGGAGGTGGCCGGAATCGGTCAAACAGCGACAGACTGACAGACTGACAGACTGACAGACAGACTGACTGACAGACAGAGATGCAGACAGACTGACAGGCGGAGATGCAGACAGACAGAAACCGGTGGGACTGTTGGCTTCAGCCCAGGGACCCTGGGGGGGTCCTAGGGGGGCTAAAGCAAAAAATGAACATTCACATGCACAAGGACATGCAGATGTCGCAGTCACATCCACATGCACATGCACATGCAAATGAACAGATACTACACAAGGACATGCACAGTCGCAGTCACATGCACGTGGACATGCACATGTCGCAGTCCCAGTTGCAGTCGCAGTCGCAGGCACATGCACATGCACATGCACATGAACAGATAATACACATGGACAGGCATATGAACAGATAATGCATATTAACATGCACATGAACAGATAATACACATGGACAGGCATATAAATAGATCATGCACATTAACATGCACATGAACAGATAATACACATGGACATGCACATGAACATGCACATGAGCAGATAATACACATGAACATGCACATGAACAGTTAATACACATGAACATGCACATGAACAGATAATACACATGGACAAGCATATAAATAGATAATACACATGGACAGGCATATAAATAGATAATACACATGGACAGGCATATAAATAGATAATACACATGGACAGGCATATAAATAGATAATACACATGGACAGGCATATAAATAGATAATACACATGGACAGGCATATAAATAGATAATACACATGGACAGGCGTATAAATAGATAATACACATGGACAGGCATATAAATAGAAAATACACATGGACAGGCATATAAATAGATAATACACATGGACAGGCATATAAATAGATAATACAAATGGACAGGCATATAAATAGATAATACACATGGACAGGCATATAAATAGATAATGCACATGAACATGCACATGAACAGATAATAACAAACAACAATAATAAATAAATACATTTAATACGCTAACACCCTCTACTTGAAATCAGATATCAGGTTTGCCAAAATTTAAAAGGAGTTCAGATGGGGTCAAATAAGTAGAAAACTACAAATTAATTAATTAATTAATTAATAGTAAGCCTTATTACAAGGCGTGAGGTTGAGGGGGTCAGCCCGTTTGCTTTCACTGGGGGCAACTACCAAATTAGAAACTACTAACCTGTATGGACCGGCATGTCATCTGATGTAGACCAAAGGTCAGTATGATATCATATGATCATATGATATCAGACAAACTGCATCATATGATATTGTATTTAAATGGTTACTTTAGCATAGTCAGACTGCTGGCATCATATGACATCATACTTCCGATTCCTACTAACCTGAAACTTGGCAGTGTCCTTCGGACTGGGACTAGGCATGCCTGCCTCCTCTTCCCCCAAGGCTGTCAGGTAGGTGTCTGGTAGCTGGTTGGAGGCCTCAGCAGCTGCTGCTGCAGCTGCGGACACTGTTTCAGGTGGTTGGGGGCCTGGGAGCTGCTGGGGGTGGGGGTGAGTGTCCAGAGGGGGTGGGGTCTCCATGGAGTCGGTTGGATTCTGGTTGGATTCGGTTATCTGGTTGGGATCATCGGACGGGGTCGAGCTAGTGGAGGTGGAGACGACAACCCCGTTTTCGGTCTTGATGGAAATGCTTCCGATGGGTGGGGCTCTAAGAATCGCATGGGTACCGGATACGAGATGCGCAGGTGAGCATGGGGATGGGCGAGGGTGGGAGAAGTAGAGAGGGGGGCAGGAGGAGAGAGAGAGGGAGGGGGTTCGATTCGACAGAGAGGCTCGGGGGGGCGTTAGCCCGCCCAAGTTAGAGCACAGCATCGGGGCGGAGATAGGAGGCCAACGGGGTTACCGGTCTGGAGTGAGGGAAAGAACAGAAGGAAACGGGCAAGCAACGGTGTTCGTAAACAGTTGTGAGGTACGGTGACTCGAAGCGGACGTGGCCAGGGACGAAGGGTCTACCCCGAATTGCGGTAACAAATGCACGGGGGAGAGGAATACAGAATATGTCAGCAGAGGGAAGCAACAGAGTTGCATGAGTGGCGTGAGCCCAAGGTGGATGGGTTGGTGTTCATAGTCGGAGGGGGCGAGCCACGTGCGCGTGCGTGTGGCGCTTGGATGTGGCCGACGAATTAAGGGGGGCGCGTGGTAGGTCGCTCGATACTTTTCCAAATACTCCAACGAAGATGCGGATGGCATCAGATAAGACCAGACGGAGGCCACCTAACTTTTATCCGTGATGCTCGTAAGTTAACTCGCAGTCTGTCAAGTTACGGGCACATTTGGAGTACAGGTGAGCACCGGGATGAAGAATCCATTATCCCCCCCCTCTGAACAATGATACCTAAATTTCGCGATTTTTCTTCCCATTCGCTTCCTTCCACAACTGCTATCTTTGCTATTCCCTTGAAATCTCCGTAAATCTCGCAGTCCGGTACCGCGCGAAGATCATGCCAGTTGTCGCACGAAGCTACCCGCGGGAGGAATGGTAGGTTGGTGGAGCGGTTAGAAGATCAGAGTGCCATGCAGGATTGGATTGGATTGTTTCCAGGGTAGTTCAACACATACGTGTCTGCGTGCCAACACGCACACTCCAAAGAGTTTTCACGCGCACTATCACTCAGATGCGATTGTTTACAAGCACATTTTTCAGATTCTGACTGGGACGTGCGTATTTTCCCTGGTTTTCACAGATTTGCAAGCACGTTTCGACGGGGACGTGCGTGGCTGCGCGCACATTTTGGGGTGGGGGGCGGGGGGGAGGGCTCTGCGTGTGCCACGAAAACTCCCAGAGACCCTTGAACAACCCTGATTGTTGCAGGGGTTTTAATCAAACTCATCGTCTTTCAATTCGAAGTGCTCCCGAGTGGGGTATGGCCCTCCAGCCTTGCTGACGTCATCAACGAGCACGTTGAAGGCGAGGTATAGCCGTGCCCTAAGCAGAGGCCCCCTGGACAACATAAACTAAACCCGCCATAAACCTATCCGATCAAATTCCGTCTCATTCTGAGTGTATTTCTCGTGGAGCCGTCACCACCTAGCAATCAGTTCTGGTTTAAAAGCTACAAAGAGCTGTAAACGCTGTAGAAGCTATAAAAGCTATAAAAAGCTATTAATAGCACTAAAACGCTGGCCCTGGAGGAGGCCTGTCACCACACAGCTAAAAAACTCACTTTCAGATTTGAAAAAAAAAAAAAAATCTCCATCCGACTTCTCCACCGAAGGTACACCGCAGCATTGTGCAATTCTTGTCTACACCAGTAGTACGGCATATATGCCGTAGCCTGTGGCACACTAAGCTACCTGGTAGAGGTCGCGTGTCCACCCTGTCCAATTAGGTAGTGCCTGAGACCACGCCAGTCGGTTGTACCGCTGGCGTGTACCGCTTCCCTGAGATGCCCTGCTATTAATCCCTCTTCGTTCTTAACGAATGTAATTACACTATCCTGAACACATCTGATAATTCAGTGGATATTTTGAATCCCGAATGTTTGAAATAGGTTGTAAATCACACATCATTAGGATATTGGTCCAAGGTGAGTGATATCATATGATATCATACACATTGCATAATATTATATTGTTTTTAAATGGTAACTTTAGCCTATTCAGACTGCCGGCATTACCTGATCTCATATGATGACATGATTGCATATGATAGCATATCCATTCCCTACACAGCATACCTCGCTTCATAGCTCGATTTCCTTCCTCTTCAACCATGTGATCACATCCCATGTCCGGACTAACTGATGTAGATCGGATTATATACCGGCTACTGAGTGGCTAAGAGAAGCCAGTGTCTAGTCACTGCCTTGCTCTGCACTGTGCCCATGTCTGTGTGATCACATCCCATGCCCGGACTATCTTAAACAACAGCATTGCGTGTTTTAAGTTTGAGACGAAAATTTCCCTTGTACAAAAGATTGTAACTATTCCCAGTTTCACACCCATGTGAGTGTATATCGCACCATATGCTTGTGTTCCTTTGAAGAACGATATCTTGATTTAAATAAAATAGTACGTAGTAGAAAGGTTGTAAAATAGTCCGTGTTAGGTTGACGTCGCCAGCCAGTTTGCTTTCACTGGGGCCAACCACCAATAGGGAGGGGGCTATCATCCCCATGGGGGAGGGGGTTGGGCCTGGTACCCAATGTAACAACCAAGCATAACACTTTATATCCCTGATCTTTCAGTGCCTGTGATAGGGTCTTGTGCTGCCCCCCTTTTCCAAGTATAATTCAGCGAGTTTTTAATGCACGCCACGACAGCACCTACTTCACAGATCCCCCCAGGCTAGCCTGCGGTCTGCTAGTTTGTTGCGAATCTCTCCCTCATGTTTCGGATCCTTTTAACCCAATACAGGTATTACCGGTATATATTTCGTATAAATGGTCTAAACAAGTTTTTTACATCCCAGATATTGAAATTGAAATTGTTACATCCCAGATATTGAAATTGAAATTGTTACATCCCAGATATTGAAATTGAAATTGTTACATCCCAGATATTGAAATTGTTACATCCCAGATATTGAAATTGAAATTGTTACATCCGTGGAATACAGTAACTCGCAGGACGTGAAGTTAAGGACACCATAGCGTAAGCCGGAGCTAGCTGTAGTCACCGTACATCCCAGATATAAAAATATGTAGGGTAGCAGGCAGCTGATGATTTAGAGGAAGATGAAGGCCAGGGTATTTACAGGTTACCTGATTACAAGCTTGCCAATGATGGTAAGGTATACGATTTGGACAAGTTATGTACAGTACTACGATAGTAACAACTGAGTAACCATCCATTTTATTTTCAGCTATGAGCCGCAGCTTCTAGTAAATTATATTAACATCGTTTTGTTTTTAGTATATGACATTACGTTGTCATCAACAGGCCACTGTTGACCCAAGACAAGCCCGCTCCACAACATCCGGGAGGGGTCTTCCAACTCATCCTCAAAATAAGAAAGGCAAGATTGCAGCAAGCAAGCAAGATTGCAACAAGCAACCATTTTTATGAACACGTGAAATCCTGGCACATCCTATCAAACGCATTGTTTGGAATGGTGATTTCCCAGGCTTTGCCAGCAAGTAACTTGTAGACCCTCATCTACGTTTTTCACATGACCCAAAATGGCAAAATGCAGCAACCTGGCCCAGGCCCTCTTCTGTCAATGTCGGTGCAGTACTGGCCCAGTACAGGTCCAGGTTCTTTTCTGTCAATGGTAGTTTGGTTGGTCAGTTGGTTGGTACCCTGGCCCAGGTCCTCTTCTATCAATGTCGGTGCTCCATACTTCTCCTCCATTCCATATTCGCCGGTTCCTAACTGAAGTAATACTTGCACTGTTGCTTGGCGGAGCCCCCTCTTTTGGGGGGCGGGAGCCCCCAGGTTTACCCCGTTGTCTGTTTGACCGTCTGACCGCCCCCCCGAGACAAAGCCTGTCACGCCAGCCAACGGTCTCGTTACTAACTCGCTTCCCTTGCCACCTGTCGCTACGTTGCGAACACTCCCTGCCAATTTGTAGTGTTGCTTGCATCGCTGCATACAACTTGTTATTTTCGACGACACGTCGCCACTCAACGCGTCAATTCCTGGCACATACTAGCAAACGCATCGTTTGGAATGGTGACAGACACTTTGGAGAAGAAGATGAGGAACTCCTCCACAGTGATCAAGTTGGTGCCCTGTGCACACACACACACGCACACTGTAAGTGACAGAGTAGGTAGGGTACAGATGGGGGGTGGTATTTTTTTAGTGGCCGATTGGTGAATATGAGGAACTCCCCCACAGTGATCAGGTTGCTGCCCTGTAGGTAGAGTACATGGCATGGTATGTAGAGTTATGTGTGTGTATGTTTATGTGTGTGCATGTGTATGTGTGAGTATGTATGTGTATGTGTGGGTATATGTGTGTGTATGTGTGTGTGAGAGAGAATAATATGCACTTACCCTATAAGGCACCCCATGCCTCTTCACATACTTATTTGTGTGTGTCACGAATGGACTGCGACATGGGAGATGTTGCCTTAGACCCAACCCTGAGTGCTATCCTACCATACATTGAGAAACAAATTCGATGCCACTGCCAAGTGCACGCCATCAATGCCTATCTCGGTGGACCATATGTCGACACAGAAAAAATATTCAAATTTGGGGAGAGACATCACCGGATACTCAAGGCAACCCGTAATGACCTGTGTGTTTGGCCGAACCACTTCATCCCTCGCAGGGGGAATTTTACTAATATGCTGATGCAGGCCTACATGCACACCGAATGCCCCCAGATGGGAATACTTCACCGAATCGTACAACCTGACTATAATCCGGAACACCCAAACCCGCACGACCTTATCCATGATGAACCCTACAACCTTGGGATCCTACCTGGCAGTAGCAAAGACCAAATCCTCCTACGTCTGCAAGGACACAGTAAATGTATCTTGCACTTTACCACCCCCCTCCCAATCGCCTATAAACATGCTGGTTGTCTAAAAAAATACCATAACATCTGGTATTGGATAGACTCAGAAAACCTCTCGCCACTCCCCTTGGACTCCACACCGGGAGCCTGGCAGGCCCTATATGGGAACATCTTCATCCTTAAAAAAGAGAGCGCAGACATGAGATTTTTGGACCCCCAATACCATCTTGACGTTGCGACGATGGATACTATAGACACTACCTCTACTACAACTCCTACAAAAACCATGCCTTCACAACCCAACATAGAAGATACCATGATGAAGGACGCCAGCCCGCCCGATCGCACATCCCCCCCCAACACGCAAATGGACTGCGATACAGGAGATGCTGCCCCTTCAACTGTCACCAACCTGAAGAAACGTGGTACCACAGAGCACCCCCCCACCACAAAAAATATCAGGCACCCCAACAAGCATCTGAAACACTCGCAAAACCTGGGCCCCAACATTAAACTCAAACAAACAGCAATCCACATATTTTTTCCCCCCACCTCTACCACCACCAATTCCAAGGGAGCCCCCCCCCCCCCAACAGGCTAAGAAGCTCAAACAAACCTGCTTTAAGCCAACCATTCCTTTTACCCCTTAGGATAATGGACCTGCCCAACAACCCACCCACCATGCCCAGTCACCCCAAGACTACTACATGGATAACATACATTTTCTACTCCTCAACTGCTGAGGGCTGAGGAGCTCCTGGGAGCTGATTCTCAATCACATCCTAGACCACAAACCTGATGTGGCTATTCTTACAGAAACCAAACTGCTCTCCTGCCTCTCCTTCATTCAATTCATCAAGAAGGAACTCCCCCAATACTCCCTTCACCACAGTAGTGTGGCCAAAACCCCGGACAACAACCACGGTAAAGGAGGGGTCATAATCCTCACCCACAAGCAATCAGGCCCCCCCGTCCACCATGAAGCCAATGCAGACCTGGCTGGTTGCCTGGTGCACATCACCTTCGGCTCAACCACCCCAACCCCTACACACATCATAGGCGTCTACATGCCCCATGACCAACCCCAGCAACGCCAAGCCGCCTATACATACATCGGAACTCACACCAAAAAGCCCAATCACACCACACTCTGTGGAGGGGATTGGAATGCAACCCTCTTTCCCTCAGATAGATCTACCCACGCCACTTCCCACACAGACCAACATCACATATCTATGTGCTCCCAACTCAACCTCCACCCCACCAACCCTTCCACTAGAGCACCCACCTTCCATTGCTACCAGGAAGGCAACCTCGAGCACCACAGCAGAATCGATGACATCCTCATCTCCCCTTGCCCCAACCCCCTTCACCCCCATATTAGTGAAAAGACCAGGGAGGTCGGAGGATACCTAGACCATATGGCCCTTCACCAAATTATCCCCCCTATTTATCTTCCCATACCCCTGACATTGACTGACACCCCCCCTCCTAGACCCCAACAACTAGTCACCCCCGTCAGCAAGGCCTCCATGAGCGCCACTAGAAAGGCCATTGAAGAAACGCACACTACCTTCTTCATGGAACACACCCAAACCATCAGGGACTGGTGGGACCAGGCCACCAACCTCATAGGAGACAATTCTCTCCCATCCCACCTCCACCAAGTCAAACACACTCTCCTTGCAAAAGGATTAGACCTCGACCATCTCAGCAACCAGATTATGGAACCTATTAGGATGGCCCTCACCACTATGTTTGAAACCTGCCCTACCAGGAACCAAATCCCAGGGCACTTCCTTGACAGAAAGAAGAGCAAAGCCCACGCCAAAATCAACTCCCATATCCAACAACTTAAGACGTACAGGAAACTCCTAACCACCGACCCCAACTCCTACCACACCGCCCATTCTACTCTCCTAGAAACATGCCATAACCATCCTACCACCCTCACCCATATCCAGCTTGCCTCAGACCATGCCTCACTCTTGGCTGCAATCAATATATCCCTCGATGAGGCCCTCCCTGCCCTCCGGAGAATTCTCACAAACAGCAGACAAACAGCTACCGCCACTGGCAAAGCAGCCTTCATGACCCAACTATCCAACAAACCTAAACAAGCCCACAGAAACATCTTCAAAACCTCTGATAATCCGACGTCACCCCAGACCCTCCAAGACCCCACCACTGGCCAACACAAAACGTCCACTAATGACCTCCTGGACATCTTGGGGGAGCACATGGGACACTTGATGGCCCCCCCTCACCACACGTGCACCGGCAAATACTTACCCCAGGACAGACAGACCGCCCCCCCCTCCATGGGCCTCCCTGCTAGACACATTCTCCCTAGAAACCAAGGCCCAACCCCACCAACACTCCAACCCCATCCTACCCTACCTCATGGAGTTCTCTAATTACCAAACATGCATCCAACACGTAGCAAAAAGCAAACAGGCTGGCCCAGACGGAATCCCCAATGAACTACTAACCTGCCTCCCCTGGTCTTGGCACCACACCATACATAAAATGTTTGGGCTTATGTGGATCACCGGCTACACCCCCATTTGCTGGAAGACCTCCAACACCATCATGCTTTACAAGAAAGGAGACCCCACCCAAGCGAACCACTACAGACCTATTGGCCTCAACAACACGATGGGTAAATTGTGGACTACCATGGTTACAACAGTGATGTCCAAATACTTGGACCAATACCAAGTCCTCAGTGACTCCCAAGAGGGATTCAGACAGAACAGAAGCACCCATAGACAGCTCACCCACCTCCTACATGACATCGAGGACGCGGCCCACTCAAAAAGAGACCTGTTTGCTGCCTACTTTGACTTCTCATCTGCCTTTAATATGGTGGACCATGACAAGCTGCTCCAAACTATGTATGACCTTGGAATCCCGGTAGATGTCATTGAAACAGTGAAAGGAATTTACAACGGGGCTACTACCCACATGTACCTCAACAACACTCAAGGCAAACCAATTCAAATCACAAGAGGCACCATCCAAGGTGACACCCTCTCCCCCCTACTCTTCATCATCTTCATCGAACCTCTCCTCAGATGGCTACAAGCCGGGGGCAGAGGATACACGCAAGGCATAACCTCAACATCCAATACTGACCAAGATAAAACAGGTAGCCTAGGATATGCTGATGACACCAGTGTGGTCACTAACACAGCAGACAACCTCAAGGTACAATGCCTTAAAGTGCAACAATTCAGTACTTGGTCTGGGATTCCTCTTAACGGGGGTAAATGCATGATCACTGGCATATTGCATGGCTCCCACCCCAAGGATCCCACCAACCACAAGGCCCTAACCAAACTTCTCCACAACACCATCCTCATTAACGACACATGGGCTACATACCTTCCCCCAAATGAACCATACAAGTATCTAGGGGTGCCGGTTAGCCTCACCCTAAACTGGAGACCCCTCATGAAACAAGCCTTGGCCCTCATACATAGTAAAGGACACCAAATCCTCACCACTGCCAAACCAAAAGGCGCCACCCCTCTCCAATGTCTCAGACTCATCACCACGTGTATTAAGCCTGCCATCACCTACCCTATGACCGTAGCACCCTACAGCTACTCGGATATAGGCATCTTAGACAAGGCCTTATGGACCCTGGCTAAAAAATGCTGTGACCTACACCCCTCATTCCCAACTGCTAGTGTCTGCCTCCCCCTGGGACAGGCAGGATTGGGTATCCCCTCCCTAATGGTGGACTATGCTCAAATTACAGCAGCCCACCTCACTAGGTCCCTCAACGACACGGGGAAACTAGGCAGGCTCACTACAGCCCTCCTCCGCAAAGAAGCTACTATGCTCCAGGGTATGGATCCTCTTACCTTGCCCAGCCATACACTTCAGTACTTTACCTTGGCCAGGCAAATGCACATCCTCAAAAGAGCCTCCATCCAAATCCATATGGAGGATGAAACCCTACTCAACCCCCTTCAAGACTCCCTCCCGGACTTACCCCAACACACCATTCCCCCCAACCTTCTCAAAACCCTCATCCCCTTGGGCATTACTTCCCTAGCTGACATTGTGAGCCCTGATGGGACCACAATCATCCCATCCAATACCCTCTCCCACACCTATGGCACCAGAGTCTCCACTAGGCATTAAGTTGCCCTCAACAGACTCAGCCTACACCTGTGCTCTCCACCCCCACCTGGAAGCCCACCTCAACCCTACTCCTGCCACAGCCCCCTGCCCTTGGCATCGAGGACCCTCCCCATACACCTACGCATTCCCCAACGGCACATTACCAAGTTCTCCACATATACTATCAGCCACCACCTTAACAACTGGGACACCGCCCCCATACTGCCCCGACCCTTGACCCCCAGTGCCGGCATCCTTACCCCAACCACAACACAGCCCCCCACGCATAATATCGAGGAGATCCCTGCCTCCAATGCACACATGTGGTGGGCCAGAGAGTCCTATCTTCACCCCACCAAGTATGCTCAAGCCTGGAGCACTGACCCCAAGATTGCTTGGACTGCCAGAATGCAATTCATCAGAAATGACACCCACAAATTTACTGACGCCTCCTACTATAAACACCACACCATCCGTAAGAACAGCTCCCCCGACGACCTGGTGCATGCTGTCTCTACCCCAGACCTTCTTGCTCCCCCAACCCCAGCCAAGCTCCTCCACCTCCTAATGGAAACCAACACAGCCTGACCCACCTCCTGGGCTTCAGAGCCCAAAAGAGGAAGGCTAACGAACCTCGAGAAACCCCCCATCACAGATATTGGAGGGTCCAGAAAGCCCCATGCACCATTCTCTGCCACCATCTCCCTTGTTACATATCTGCTGGCCTCCCCGTGCATTCCCACACCTACTCCTCTGCCACCTCCATTGTGGTCACTTGGTCCCCCGTCCATCTCACAGAGGAACAAATTACCCTGCTGGTTGGCCCCACCAGATATCAGGAACTCCTCCATGCCTACAACACTGAAACTACCCCCAAAGCCCCCTCCCCCTCCATTCCACCCAGACAAGACTTCCACCTCACTAACCTCCAACAACAAGGACAGTGGGCGGAGTGAGGAGAGTTTGATGCCAAATGGTATAGCGAACTCAGGCAAAACCTCATCATTAACACGGCAGACCACCACCCAGACTGGGATATCCACCCCCCCGGCAAATACCACATACAGGCTGGTACACTGAATGACAGGTACCACCACCTCCCTCCCCAACTCAACAACGGAGACACCACCTACATCTACTCACCAACAGGCCAATGTGTCGGTCATATACCCCTCTCCCAACTCCACCTCCTCCACCACAGATACCATACCACCAAGGCACACTCTCCCCACCTCTGGACCCTCCACAGCACAGGAACCTTCGCTGGAGACGTAGCCACCCTTCTATCACAGCACAAAGACACTACCATCTCCAATGTCTCCCCTGCCATACACAAAGCTATGTCCACCCTGGGGATGACAACGGACCTTGACACATCACCCCTCCTAATGAGTCCCCACCTCCCCATGGGCAACACCCCCACCCCCATTGGCCAACTATTTGGCTTAGGACCCCACTGCTACACCCAACCTTGGTACGGGGGAAACACACACCTCACCATCCAGAACCCTGAAGAGGCCCACAAGGCTGTTCGATGGGCACTAGGCAGTGCCATACATGCTCACACCCTTGATATTCCCGCGTGCACCATTCTCTTGGTCCCACACAAACCCACATATGCCCATAACGCCCTCCTAAATCACCCATGGGTTATGGAACTAGCCACTCTGCCTCCCAAGGCCAAACCCCTCACCCCCTCCCTAATCTGGACGGGGGGAAAACTCAACCCTGCCAAGAGACACAGAGGAACCTACAAACTCATTGCCATCTCAAACCCAGCTGGCCATGCCAAGTACCTCCACAACCCACCCACCACATGGGCCCAAACCATGAGGGACATGGGGGCCACTTCCATCCCACGACCAGGTCCCCCCCCCTCCCAACTGGGCCTTCCTACCACCCACCTACCCAAGGCACTTAGCTCCCTCCTTAAGACCTGGGCAAAACAACCCACCCCCATGCAGATAGACCCCCACACCCATAACACCCCCCGTGCTCCCGTGCACACATGCTATCCTACAAGCACCAGGCCTCGCTCTATACACAGATGGAAGTGCCATCATAGACAAAGACGGCGTCCTCCGCCTAGGGGCAGGCGTATACTCCCCCAGGGCCGCTTCACGTTGCCTCCGCATAGACCCTGGCGGACAGGGCATCACTGCCGACATCAATCGCGCCGAACTCGTTGGCAATCCAACAAGCACTTCATACACTCCGAAATAGATGAAGAACTCACCATCTACTCCGACAGCTTATGTTCTTGCAGCTTATTAACCTGCACATTACCATCCCAAGCAGGACCCGGGAAAACAAACACGCGTGACCTCCTGCAAGACATCGCCATCCACATTATCAACAGACACAACGCTGCTGGCTAACCACGCGCCTGCTTAAGGTCCGATCCCCTCATGGAATCATAGGGAATGACGAGGCAGACACGCTCGCGAAAGAAGCGACGACAGGATACAATGTAATTGGGCCAGTTAAAACAGGGGCTTATACTTCCACCCACTCACTTTTAAACCGTTCTGCCCCTCTCTACATTGGCTCCCCTACAAATCCTTCCCTCATAACCCCTCTTACAACTTCTTCCACCTACTCCTACCTCTCATAATGATGTCACTTAGCAACCCTAGTTCCCATTATTTACGTACCCTCGCCCTCTTCCCACTTACCGTCATCCACACTCAGTCCCCTCCGTCCCCGACCACCTTCCCCACCCTCACACCTACCATCCGGACCGGTTCAGGGCCCGGAGCACTCCCAAGTCGCCGCAAGGCGAGTGCAACCAGACATATACGCGCGCACCACAAACATCACAACCACACAATATCAGAGGACCCCCCACACCCTAGTCTTCCTTTACGGTACCCACCCCGGGACCACCCTCTACTCTCCCTTTTACCTTTTGTCTAAACCCCTCGCCTCCTCGATTTTCGCTCCCAGGGTTTGTCAGCGCCTATAGACCATTTTCCCCCCCCCTCCCCCTTTCCGCAGGCCACCTCAATATGCACTGGCCGTCTGTCCAGCCCCCCAAATCTATTAATGGGGAACCAGCCCCCCCGGCACCCGGCCAACAATCTCACCAAGGGTATCAAGGCTAACCTCCCCACCCCCTGCACACCGGGCATGCCAACACCACGGGCATATACGCCTCCATGTGGGAGCAAGCCAACCCCTTCCTCCTCCCTCAGGCTAGTAATCGTTTCTGCAATCCACCGAAATGAAATGGTGGCAAAAAATACAAATCCACAAGGCTCGGTGGGGACGCTTATGGACTAGGAAATTGGCGTACAGATACAAACGCCCCTATGGTACTAGCACTAGCCCCCCTCTGATGATAACTGCCCTCTTTGTCGCAAAGCACGGACGGAGCTGGCCATATTCTTGCTGGGTGCAGCCACCCTGTCTTCAAAGGAATGTATATTAACAGGACATAATAAGGCGGTCCAACTCATCCAGAAGGCAGTAGCCAAAGGAGCTCTGGGGGCTCTCCCCATGTACATGGATGCAGGCACTTGTGGAAGCGACCTCCGACATTCCCACAAGACCCCCAGCCACCCTCAAACCCCCTGATCTTCCCCAAGCCACATAGGATAAATACAGCCTGATCTC
The DNA here is from genome assembly GCA_013435795.1 of Chlamydomonas sp. ICE-L. Taxonomy (NCBI): domain Eukaryota; kingdom Viridiplantae; phylum Chlorophyta; class Chlorophyceae; order Chlamydomonadales; family Chlamydomonadaceae; genus Chlamydomonas; species Chlamydomonas sp. ICE-L. Next base: position 2,161,035 of record JACBWV010000234.1, read on the forward strand.
CTCCTCATTGACGACGAATCCAAACCAAGAAAAGCCTACCTAGTTGAACTGGGCTACTGCTCAGACACTAACCACCAAATCAAATTCCAGGAAAAGAGCGTTCAGCATAAGGAGCTCCAACGTATCCTTCAACAACAAGGATTCCTTGTACACTACCTAGTCTTCACCATAGGTACCACTGGTACCATACCAATCCCAACTATTACCAATCTCTCCACCTTAGGGATCAGTCGCGAACACGTAGACAAACTCATCTCTAAGCTGCACAGAGAATCTACCGCCTCCTGTACCAGCATTCTTGCCACACGTCGCATGAAGGAGTCCCTCCCGCCTGGAGGGTGACACTTACTATGTCTGCGATGGTGACTTTCCCCAGCTGCGGCGTACGGGAGGGTCCCCTTAACACCACGCCCCACCAGGCGTTATCTATATTTGTGTGTGTGTGTGTGTGTGTGTGTGTGTGTGTGTGCATTTGTGGGTATGTAGTGTGTGTGTGAGAGAAAATAGCGTGATCTTACCCTGGGTTGGAAGTCCGTGAAGATGCTACCCAGGTCCTCTTCTGTCAACGTTGGTGCCCCATACTTCTTCACATACTTATTTATGTGTGTGTGCATTTGTGGGTATGTAGTGTGTGTGTGTGTGAGAGAGAATAGCGTGCACTTACCCTGGGTTGGAAGTCCGTGAAGATGCTACCCAGGTCCTCTTCTGTCAACGTTGGTGCCCCATACTTCTTCACATACTTATTTGTGTGTGTGTGCATTTGTGGGTATGTAGATGTGTGTGTGTGTGAGAGAGAATAGCGTGATCTTACCCTGGGTTGGAAGTCCGTGAAGATGCTACCCAGGTCCTCTTCTGTCAACGTTGGTGCCCCATACTTCTTCACATACTTATTTGTGTGTGTGTGCATTTGTGGGTATGTAGTTGTGTGTGTGTGTGAGAGAGAATAGCGTGATCTACCCTGGGTTGGAAGTCCGTGAAGATGCTACCCAGGTCCTCTTCTGTCAATGTTGGTGCCCCATACTTCTTCACATACTTATTTGTGTGTGTGTGCATTTGTGGGTATGTAGATGTGTGTGTGTGTGAGAGAGAATAGCGTGATCTTACCCTGGGTTGGAAGTCCGTGAAGATGCTACCCAGGTCCTCTTCTGTCAACGTTGGTGCCCCATACTTCTTCACATACTTATTTGTGTGTGTGTGCATTTGTGGGTATGTAGTTGTGTGTGTGTGTGAGAGAGAATAGCGTGATCTTACCCTGGGTTGGAAGTCCGTGAAGATGCTACCCAGGTCCTCTTCTGTCAACGTTGGTGCCCCATACTTCTTCACGTAGCTGCTGAAATTCTCATAAGATATTTTCCCCGCTTGACTCTGCAGAGGAACAACAAGAAGAGCGTTTGATTTTTGGTGTGGGTGGGGGGGGGCAGGCGGGGGAGGAGGGCGGGGGGGGGGACGGGGGGGGAGGGGGGGGGGGGGGGGGGGGCGGGGGGGAAAGTGGGGGGGGGGGGGAGGGGGGCGGGGGGCGGTGTGGGGGGAGGGGGCGGGGGGGGGGGGGGGGGGCTGATCTTCCCACCAGCGACACCCTCTCTTACAACTTTATCCCCCTTCTTTCCTAAATGCTACTGTCCTGCCCGTCTCCTACACCCTCTACCTCTTTCCGACTCCTCCCTCCCCCCCCTCGCAGACATTCTTCCTACAACCCACACTCCTCCTCCTCCCGCCCTTCCTTCTTCTTCTCCATATTCCTGAGATACTATCTCCCAGCACTCCCTTCTCCTTTCCCAATTCTCTCTTTTTCCCTTTTTTTTTGACTCCTTGTGCTTATCCTCTTGCTACTACTTCTTGTTTGTTTTGTTGCGTTGTTTGTGTGTTGTTTGTTTCTTTGTGTGTGTGTGTGTGTGTGTGTGTGTGTGTGAGTTATTTGTGTACGTTGTTTGTTTTGTCGCTGTGTTGTGAATTCAATGAATTTGAATTTGGATTTGAGTTTTCTGTGACTCTGTACTGTCCCAGGAGTGGACTCAGTGAATTTGAATTTGAAATTTATTTTTTTGTGACTTTGTATTGTCCCAGGAGTGGACTCAGTAAATTAAAATTTGAATTTGGATTTCAATTTTCTGTGACTCTGTACTGTCCCAGGAGTGGACTCAGTGAATTTGAGTTTGGATTTGAATTTTCTATGACTCTGCACTGTCCCAGTAGTGGACTCAGTGAATTTGAATTTGAAATTGAAATTTCTGTGACTCTGTACAGTCCCAGGAGTTTACACAGTGAATTTGAATTTGATTTTTCTGTGACTCTGCACTGTCCCAGGAGTGGACTCAGTAAATTAAAATTTGAATTTGGATTTGAATTTTCTGTGACTCTGTACTGTCCCAGGAGTTTACCCAGTGAATTTGAATTTGATTTTTCTATGACTCTGTACTGTCCCAGGAGTGGACTCCGTGAACTTGAATCGTTCGTGCAGATGTGGTTGGCAAGGGAAATGTTTATCATGCAGACATCCCATGCCTGCATTATATATTTATATGCAATACTGAAATGTAATGTAAATATGAAGACATACCATGTCTACACTATACGTAATACTGTAATGTAATGCACATGTAGTAATACTGTAATGTAATGTAAATATGAAGACATACCATGTCTGCTTTATACGTAATACTGTAATGTATTGTACATCTAGTAATACTGTAACGCAATGCACATGCAGTAATACTGTATTGTACTGTACTGTACTGTAATGCCATGTAATGTAAATATGAAGACATACCATGTCTGCACTATACGTACTACTGTAATGCAATTCACATGCAGTAATACTGTATTGTACTGTACTGTACTGTAATGCCATGTAATGTAAATATGAAGACATACCATGTCTGCACTATACGTAATACTGTAATGTAATGCACATGCAGTAATACTGTATTGTACTGTACTGTACTGTAATGCCATGTAATGTAAATATGAAGACATACCATGTCTGCACTATACGTAATACTGTAATGTAATGCACATGTAGTAATACTGTAATGTAATGTAAATATGAAGACATACCATGTCTGCATCATAAGTAATACTGGCACCCACCAAGTTAAGTACATTGAAGACATCCATCAGCTTATTAGTAATATTGCACACACACACGCACACACACACATTTGCATGATTTGGAATATTGGCACCCACCTAGTCAAGTAACACTGCCCCTACCCCCCCCACACACACACACCACACCACCACACACACCACCACACACACATTTGCATTACATGTAATACTGGCACCCACCGAGTCAAGAACGTTGAAGACGTCCATCAGCTTATAAGTAATACTGTACACACACACACACATTTGTAATATAAGTAATACACTAATACTGCACACACACACACACATTTGTAATATAAGTAATACTGCACACACACACGCATTTGCATTACATTTATTAATGGCACACACTGAGTCAAGAACGTTGAAAACATCCATCAGCTTCGACCTCCTATGCTCAAGTAGTCCTGTTTTATTATTTTATTTTTATTACTTTTATTATTTTATTATTTTATTATTCTATTTTATTTTTATTTTATTATTATTTTATTTTATTATATGAAATACAGGCACCCACTGAGTCAAGAACGTTGAAGACATCCATCAGCTTTGTCCTCCTATGCTCAGGTAGTCCAGTGTTATTATTTTATTTTTATTACTTTTGTTATTTTATTATTCTATTTTATTTTTATTTTTATTTGTATTATTATTTTATTTTATTATATGAAATACTGGCACCTACTGAGTCAAGAACGTTGAAGACATCCATCAGCTTTGTCCTCCTATGCTCAGGTAGTCCAGTGTTATTATTTTATTTTTATTAATTTTGTTATTTTATTATTCTATTTTATTTTTATTTTTATTTGTATTATTATTTTATTATATGAAATACTGGCACCTACTGAGTCAAGAACGTTGAAGACATCCATCAGCTTTGTCCTCCTGTGCTCAGGCAGTCCAGTTTTCCCGTCCTGTACCGCGTACTCCGCACCGTACTGCACGTAATCTATCATGTACTGGATGGGGTCCATAGGCTTGAGCGTGACTAGGTTGGTCACCAAGCCGCCGAACATTGGCTGGATTTGCTGTTTCTCCTGCAGCAGAAGGACGGAGGGGGGTTGGTGTGGTTGGGAAGGGGGGGTGGTGTGGTGTGGTAGGGGGGTACCAGCTGGATTTGATCTTTCTACCGAAACAGCAGGGGGGGGGGGAAGTGGGGGGGCGCTGGTGGGGGGGAAGCGGAGGGAGGGAAGGGGGGGGGGGCGGGATGGGAGGGCGGGGGGGGGGGGTGGGGGGGGGGTTCGCTTGGGTCGGTGATGGGTGTGGGTGGGGTGGGGAGGGACGTCTTGTGGTGTGGTGTTGGTGTGTGGTAGGGAGGGTGTGTGGTGTGGGGGTGTGTGGTAGGGAGGGTGTGTGGTGTGGTAGGGAGGGTGTGTGGTGTGGGGTAGGGAGTTTCCTCATGATAAGCCTATATTAACGTGACCAGCAGTCATGGCCCCTCCCAAACAGCCACGGTTCATGTCTAGAATAAACCATTCTTGCGCCAACAACAAAAAATATATTTCTCATGATGAGCCAAACATTAACTTCACCATCGTCATGGCCCCTCCACAAACAAAGACCCCGGTTTCATGTCTAGAAATAACCTTCTTGCAGCCAACACCATATTTTCTCAATGATGAGCCAACATTAACTTCACCATCGTCATGGCCCCTCCCAAACAGCCACGGTTCATGTCTAGAATAAACCATTTCTTGCGCCACAAACATATATTTCTCATGATGAGCCAAACATTAACTTCACCATCGTCATGGCCCCTCCCAAACAACCACGGTTCATGTCTAGAATAAACCATTCTTGCGCCAACAACATATATTTCTCATGATGAGCCAAACATTAACTTCACCATCGTCATGGCCCCTCCCAAACAACCACGGTTCATGTTTAGAATAAACCATTCTTGCGCCAACAACATATATTTCTCATGATGAGCCAAACATTAACTTTACCATCGTCATGGCCCCTCCCAAACAACCACGGTTCATGTCTAGAATAAACCATTCTTGCGCCAACAACATATATTTCTCATGATGAGCCTAACATTAACTTCACCATCGTCATGGCCCCTCCCAAACAGCCACGGTTCATGTCTAGAATAAACCATTCTTGCGCCAACAACATATATTTCTCATGATGAGCCAAACATTAACTTCACCATCGTCATGGCCCCTCCCAAACAGCCACGGTTCATGTCTAGAATTAACCATTCTTGCGCCAACAACATATATTTCTCATGATGAGCCAAACATTAACTTTATTATTGTCATGGCCCCTCCCAAATATACAGTTCGCGTCTAGAATCAACCATTCTTGCGCCAACATCTGTCTCATGATGTCATGATGAGCCAAACATTAACTTCACCATCGTCATGGTCCCCCTTTAAAAAATACGGTTCGAGTCTAGAATCAACCATTCTTGCGCCAACATCTGTCTCATGATGTCATGATGAGCCAAACATTAACTTCACCATCGTCATGCCCCCCCCTTTAAAATATACGGTACATGTCTAGAATCAACCATTATTGCGCCAGCATCGATATCGCATGATACGCCAAACATTAACTTCCCCATCGCCATGGCCCCTCCCCAATATACAGTTCGTGTCTAGAATCAACAATTCTTGCGCCGACATCGATATCTCATGATGAACCAAACATTAACTTCACCATTGTAATGACCCCACCCAAATCGGCCTTTACCCCCCCCCCCCCCCCCAACCCCAACCCCATCAACCTCCTCGAGCCCCCCCCCCCCCCCCCCCCCCAACCCCTAACCCATCAACCTCCTCAGAGGCCCCCCACCCCCCACCCACCCACCCCACACACACACACACCACACGCCCCCCCTAACCCCATCAGCCCCCCCAATCCCTTCAAACCAAAGAGGTGAAACACAGTATTTTGAACAGCCCTGGAAAGCATGCACACACCACCTGCCTATCTGCAAGAAGGCTGGGGCACTTGGAAGCTGCTGAAATGATACCTTCTAATGGTAGCCTGCTCTTCACAGGGTGTGCGGGTGTGCTGGGTGGAGTGGTGGTGTGGTGTGGTGTGGTAAGGTGTGGTGTGGTGTGGTGCGGTGTGGTGCGGTGTGGTGTGGTGTGGTGAGGTGTGATGTGGTGTAGGAGAACTCTGATTTGGAAGCATTGGTCTGAAACTAGAAGAGGCATGCGGCGAGTGAGACCATTGAGGCTAGCTATCGACAATGCACAACCTTTACCACGCTGACCGATCAAAGAAGCCAAGGCATTTGGCGCGATGCAAGTAACATGTGAATTTCGGAAGACGTGGCTTTCACAACCTGCAAGGCTGAAATTTTGACTCACTAAATATTCGGCATCTATCTTCTTGAGCATGCCATCGGGGAGGGGATCCAACTTATCGACATCTCTAACTTTCATCGCGCTCATTGTGAAGTTGGCTGAAGACAGAAGTTGTATTGTTCAAAGATATCAAGTGGTCAAGGCGTTCGAGCTGCTTTTCGACGCTGGGAGACACAGGCACAGGGGCTGGGACTGACCGGAAGAGAAAAGAAAGCACTGTCAGGTGGCTTGGGCAGGAAACTTTTAGCAGTTAGTAGTTGGTTGCTTACTACACGGGGGCATCGGGCACCTACGACAACAACAAACTCCTACGCGCTACGCTTAAAACCCAGATCCTGCCTTAAACATCCTCTTATTGCCGTCTGTAGATGGGGGCGTTTTCAATTTGCGCGCTGAATTAAGAGACTGAGAGTTGGTGGGGTTGGTGCGATTGACCCACTGGTCACGCTAGGGCTGCCTTGGTGTCATGGTATGGACGGGTATGGATACGCTAGGCGAACAGGAGTAACCGCAGGAGCTGCGTGTAATGTCATTCGTTCTGCTGTTGTTGACGACTAATATCTTTCGCTTCGTCTAAGTTGGCTAGCTGTACACCCCAGGAGGAGCCTCCTGTAAGAAAAGTTGATAGAGACAAGCCGATGTGATATATGCCGAGTAGACTATGTAGGAAATCTGACTTAATTATATTGCAATGCATTGGAAATTTTCATTGTTTTGTCGAACACCACCCATTTAGGGGGGGGGGGGGTGGGGGCGGGGGGGGGGGGGATGCGGGGGGGAATTCACCTCTCATTGGTTTTTTGTTTGCAACTTTACTCATATACCCCACCCGGCCGCTCTCCCCACACTCCCACCAATGACATTAATGAGACGCCGAACTTCACATTCGTACGGTCCCGAGCCCTTAGGTCTAGGTGTCTATTTGCACCCCCTTGCCCTGTCGTGCCATAGTAAAATCCCAACCCGATCCACCCCCACCCCAGCAATCCCTACCCCCACCCCACCCCACCCAACCCACCCTACCCCACCCAACCCACCCAACCAACCCAACCCCACCCAACCCAACCCAACACACCCAACCCACCCCAACCCAACCCAACCCAACCCAACCCACCCACCCAACCCAACCACCCAACCCCAACCCAACCAACCCCCCCAACCCCACCCACCCAAACCCACCCAAACCCAATCCCTACCCTCACCCAAACCCTACCAACCCTCCCCTACCCACCCAACCCTCAACCCAACCAACCCAACCCACCCCACCCAACCCCACCCAACCCACCCACCCACCACAACCCAACCCAACCCACCCTCACCGCAACCCAACCCAAACCACCGCAACAGCAACCCAACCCAAACCCTATCCCAACCCAACCCAACCCAACCCACCCCTACCCACCCAACCAATCCCAACCCACCCATCCCCACCCAACCCACCCACCCAAACCACCAACCCAACCCTTACCTACCCTCCCACCCACCCAACCGCACCCGACCCAACCCACCCCAAACCAACCTACCCCAAACCAACCCAACCCAAACCACCCCACCCAACAGCCCCTTCCAACCTGTCCCCCCAAACCCAAAGCCCAAACTCATCAACCCCGCTAAGTCTGAGACCACCCCTTTTTAGGCCTTATAATAGTCCCTATGTGCGCGACTTTTTGACCGTCGTCCTAATTATTTACCCCCCCCCACCCCCAAGCCCACCCAGCCCAGCCCCCCCCCCCCCCAAAAACCCCAACCCCCCAAAGCCCACCAAAAACCCCAGCCCAACCTCGCCACTCCCCACACAACCCCACCCAACCCCCCCACCACCACTGAAATTATTAGACCACCCATGGGTAGGCCTTGGCACGGTCAGCCCTTTTCAGGTTTTTTTATACATTACTTATTCGGCCGTACGTAATGAGCTTTTTTGGAACTCCTCGTAATAAAGTAGGGGCAAGGGTTAAGTGCCGACAGACAAAACATCTACTGGCGATAAAAACAAAACAAAACAAAACACCTACTCGCGTTTGTCGTTTTTGCCTCTGCCATGTGACGGAGCCAAAAATGACGAGCGCTAGTAGATGTTTGGTCGTTTTTGACGGGTTGAAAACAGCTACACAGCTGCGCCGAGACAACATAAATTAAATCTGCAACTAGCACGTCTGTCGTACGGAAGTTGGGGCCTCATTGGGGGACGGTGATAACCTTGAATTCAAATTCGAGGTGTTCTGAGGTATGTTTCCCTCCCTACTCTAGTACCCTACCCCGGGACCCTAACCCCTGATCCCCGCCCCCCTCCCACATCGAATCGCACTTCGTATTCGTCGCGGGATCCGGTCCCCTGTATAATCAATAGCCCCCGCGCGCGTGCGCTTCCTACATCTGTCCACCCCCTCCAGTGCAGTGAGAAAGACGATAGCGCACCATCGGCGACAATAAAGTCGCTACCCAACGGATTCCCCTGTACCAGCACCCACGGGGCAGTCCATTCAACGTCAGCTGCTGTAGAACAGCAAACAATTACAACAGCGATCTAGCGGACGCAATACCGCAGACAGGAGTTGCTATTTGTCAGATCACTCCCCCCCCCCCCCCCCCCCCCCCCCCCCCCCCTCCTCCCTTCCCCTCCCCCTTCCCCCCAAACTGAACCTTCAGCACCAGCACTAGCAGTACCAGCACCAGCACCAGCACCAGCACCAGCACTTTCAGCATAGGTAGCAGGAGGAGGAGCACTCCCACCTCCCACTACCACCTCCACATCACCACCACCTCACTCCGCGACCACCATGCAACAAGCACAGCAGCTGCAGGTCAGGGTGTTGTCATGTATCGCGTTGGTGCTGTGCTTCGGTTCCCCAGTGTGGGCTTATCCTGAGGAGTTGATGTGCATGTCCAGCGATCTCTGCAGTGTGGGGAAGACCAAGCAATTCAAGGGAGACATCGCCTCAAGTGAGTAGCTGAAGTGTAGCTGAAGTATAGCTGACCAGTAGCTGAAGGTCAAGGTGTTGCCATGTGTTGCGTTGGTGCTGTGCTTCGGTTCCCAGTTTGGGCACATCCTGAGGATTTGATTTGCATGTCCAGCGATTTCTGCAGTGTCGGTAAGACCAAGCAATTCAAGGGAGACATCGCCTCAAGTGAGTAGCTGAAGTGTAGCTGAAGTGTAGCTGACCAGTAGCTGAAGGTCAGGGTGTTGTCATGTGTTGCGTTGGTGCTGTGCTTCGGTTCCCAGTTTGGGCACATCCTCAGGATTTGATTTGCATGTCCAGCGATTTCTGCAGTGTCGGTAAGACCAAGCAATTCAAGGGAGACATCGCCTCAAGTGAGTAGCTGAAGTGTAGCTGAAGTGTAGCTGACCAGTAGCTGAAGGTCAGGGTGTTGTCATGTATTGCGTTGGTGCTGTGCTTCGGTTCCCAATTTGGGCACATCCTGAGGATTTGATTTGCATGTCCAGCGATTTCTGCAGTGTCGGTAAGACCAAGCAATTCAAGGGAGACATCGCCTCAAGTGAGTAGCTGAAGTGTAGCTGAAGTGTAGCTGACCAGTAGCTGAAGGTCAGGGTGTTGTCATGTAACTGCGTTGGTGCTGTGCTTCGGTTCCCAGTTTGGGCACATCCTCAGGATTGATTTGCATGTCCAGCGATTTCTGCAGTGTCGGTAAGACCAAGCAATTCAAGGGAGACATCGCCTCAAGTGAGTAGCTGAAGTGTAGCTGAAGTGTAGCTGACCAGTAGCTGAAGGTCAGGGTGTTGTCATGTATTGCGTTGGTGCTGTGCTTCGGTTCCCAATTTGGGCACATCCTGAGGATTTGATTTGCATGTCCAGCGATTTCTGCAGTGTCGGTAAGACCAAGCAATTCAAGGGAGACATCGCCTCAAGTGAGTAGCTGAAGTGTAGCTGAAGTGTAGCTGACCAGTAGCTGAAGGTCAGGGTGTTGTCATGTATTGCGTTGGTGCTGTGCTTCGGTTCCCAGTTTGGGCACATCCTGAGGATTTGATTTGCATGTCCAGCGATTTCTGCAGTGTCGGTAAGACCACGCAATTCAAGGGAGACATCGCCTCAAGTGAGTAGCTGAAGTGTAGCTGAAGTGTAGCTGACCAGTAGCTGAAGGTCAGGGTGTTGTCATGTACTGCGTTGGTGCTGTGCTTCGGTTCCCAGTTTGGGCACATCCTCAGGATTTGATTTGCATGTCCAGCGATTTCTGCAGTGTTGGTAAGACCACGCAATTCAAGGGAGACATCGCCTCAAGTGAGTAGCTGAAGTGTAGCTGAAGTGTAGCTGACCAGTAGCTGAAGCTCAGGGTGTTGTCATGTATTGCGTTGGTGCTGTGCTTCGGTTCCCAGTTTGGGCACATCCTGAGGATTTGATTTGCATGTCCAGCGATTTCTGCAGTGTCGGTAAGACCAAGCAATTCAAGGGAGACATCGCCTCAAGTGAGTAGCTGAAGTGTAGCTGAAGTGTAGCTGACCAGTAGCTGAAGGTCAGGGTGTTGTCATGTATTGCGTTGGTGCTGTGCTTCGGTTCCCAGTTTGGGCACATCCTCAGGATTTGATTTGCATGTCCAGCGATTTCTGCAGTGTTGGTAAGACCAAGCAATTCAAGGGAGACATCGCCTCAAGTGAGTAGCTGAAGTGTAGCTGAAGTGTAGCTGAACAGTAGCTGAAGGTCAGGGTGTTGTCATGTATTGCGTTGGTGCTGTGCTTCGGTTCCCAGTTTGGGCACATCCTCAGGATTTGATTTGCATGTCCAGCGATTTCTGCAGTGTCGGTAAGACAATGCAATTCAAGGGAGACATCGCCTCAAGTGAGTAGCTGAAGTGTAGCTGAAGTGTAGCTGACCAGTAGCTGA
>JACBWV010000234.1:2177300-2202576 GCA_013435795.1 Chlamydomonas sp. ICE-L
GGAGCATGGATGCGGCATGAATGGCGGCTTTGCTTACGTTCAAAACGCTCGCCCTGACGGCCCTGTGTCTTGGATGTTCAGATGGGTCACCGAGCTTCCACTCAGGTTAGTCTGGGTGGGGTGGTGGGGTGTGGTGGTGTAGGTTGGGTGGTTGGTTGGTGGTGTAGGGTGTATGGCTTTGCTTATGTCCCAAACCCTCGCCCTGACAGAGCTGTTTCTTGGATGTTCAGATGGGTGACAGAGCTTCCACTCAGGTAAGTTGGATTGGTTTGTTTTGGGTTGTTTTGGGTTGGGTTTTGTGTGTGTGTGTGTGGTGTGGATTGGTATGGTGTGGTATAGTTTGGTATGGTGTGGATTGGTGCGGCGTGGAGTGGGTCGTGGTGGTATGTGGCATGAAAGGTGGGGTTGCCTTATGTCCAAAACGCTCTCCCTGACAGAGCTGTTCCTTGGATGTCCAGATGGGTCACTGAGCATACACTTAGGTAAGGTTGGTTGGGTTGAGTTGGTTGGTTGATTTGGTCGGTTGAGTTGGTTGGTTGATTTGGTCGGTTGAGTTGGTTGGTTGATATGGTTGGTTGAGTTGGTTGGGTTGAGTTGGTTGGGTTGAGTTGGTTGGTTGATTTGGTTGGTTGATTTGGTTGGTTGATTTGGTCGGTTGATTTGGTTGGTTGAGTTGGTTGGTTGAGTTGGTTGGTTGAGTTGGTTGTTTGATTTGGTTGATTGAGTTGGTTGGTTGAGTTGGTTGGTTGAGTTGGTTGGTTTACCCCACCCCCACCCCTCACCCTTCCAGGTGGATGGACGACAACTTCCAGCTGCTCTCTACCTGGGGCAAGCAGAAGCAAGGGCAACAGATGTGCTTGACCTTCGACCAAAGCTTCTTGGATGATGCTCTCCACTCCACGATCGCGGGTACACACAGGGGGGGCGAAGGGAAGATAAAGAAAGAAACAACCAACATAACAAACAAACAACAAAAATAAAGAAAGAAAGAAAAGACAAACAGAAGAGATGAAGGAAGAAAGAAAGACAGTAAAGAAGACATAAATAAATACATAAATAAATATATATGTTAATAAATAAATAAATATACACGCCCCACCAGGCGTTATCATTACTCTTCACTCCACAATCGCCAGTACACTCATTTGGGCTAGGGTGAATATATACATACATAACTAGTACACCTTATTACGATTTTAAGCATGTTAGCAGACCAAGCTTCTTGAATGATGCACTCAACTCCACAATCGATGGTACACTCATTTGGGCTAGGGTAAATAATTCATCAATAAATAGGACACCTTATCTGCACCTTATTACGATTTTAAGCATGTTAGCAGACCAAGCTTCTTGAATGATGCACTCAACTCCACAATCGATGGTACACTCATTTGGGCTAGGGTAAATAATTCATCAATAAATAGGACACCTTCTTGAACCTTATTACGATTTTAAGGCATGTTAGAGACACAAGCTTCTTGAATGATGACACTAAAACTCCACCATCGATGGTACACTATTTGGGCTAGGGTGGTAAATAAATTCACTCAATAAATAGGACACCTTATCTGCACCTTATTACGATTTTAAGCATGTTAGCAGACCAAGCATCTTGAATGATGATCAACTCCCACAATCGGGATGGTACACTTCATTTGGGCTTAGGGTAAATAATTCATCAATAAATGGTACACCTTATTTGCACCGGATACGATTTAAGCATGTTAGCAGACCAAGCTCTTGATGATGCATCAGCTCCACAATCGATGGTACACTCATTTGGGCTAGGGTAAATAATTCATCAATAAATAGGACACCTTATCTGCACCTTATTACGATTTTAAGCATGTTAGCAGACCAAGCTTCTTGAATGATGCACTCAACTCCACAATCGATGGTACACTCATTTGGGCTAGGGTAAATAATTCATCAATAAATAGGACACCTTATCTGCACCTTATTACGATTGTAAGCAGTTTAAGCAGACAAGATCTTGAATGATGCCACTCAACTCACAACGATGGGTACACTCATTGGGGCTAGGGTAAATTAATTCATCAATAAATTAGGACACCTTATCTGCCAGCCTTATTACGATTTTAAGCATGTTAGCGGACAAAGCATCTTGAATGATGCGCTCAACTCCACAATGATTTGGTACAACTCATTGGGATATGGGTAAATAATCATTCAATTAAATAGTACAACCTTATTTGCAACCGTATTACGATTTAAGCCTGTTGAGCAGACCAAGCCTTCTTGAATGATGCACTCAACTCCACCATCGATGGTACACTCATTTGGGGCTAGTGGTTAAATATTCATTCAATAACTAGTACACCTTATCGCACCTAGTACGATTTAAGCATGTTAGCAGACCAAGCTTCTTGAATGATGCACTCCACTCCACACTCGATGGTACACGCATTGGGCTTAGGGTAAATAATTCCAATTAAATTAGTACACCTTTCTGCAACTTATTACGTTTTTTCCAAGCATGTAGCAGGACCAAGCTTCTTGAAGGATTGCACTCAACTCCACAATCGATGGTTACACTCATTTGGGCTTGGGTAAATGATTCATCAATAAATAGGACACCTTATCTGCACCTTATTACGATTTTAAGCATGTTAGCAGACCAAGCTTCTTGAATGATGCACTCAACTCCACAATCGATGGTACACTCATTTGGGCTAGGGTAAATAATTCATCAATAAATAGGACACCTTATCTGCACCTTATTACGATTTTAAGCATGTTAGCAGACCAAGCTCTTGGAATGATGCACTCAACTTCCACACTCGATTGGTACAATCATTTTGGGCTAGGGTAAATAATTCATCAATAAATTAGTTTAACTCTTATCTGCACATTATAGATTTTAAGAATGTTAGACAGACCAAGCGTCTGGAATTGATGCACTCAACTCCACAATCGATGGTACACTCATTTGGGCTAGGGTATAAATAATTGGGCTAGGTTAAATAAATGCATCATAATAGGACCTTAGCTGCAACCTTATACGATTTTAGCAGGTTAGCATACCAATCTTCCTTGCATGATGCACTCACACTCCACAATCGGTAAACTCATTTGGGCTAGGGTAAATATTCATCAATAACTAGGACCCTTATCTTCACCTTATTACGATTTAATGCATGTTAGCAACAAGCTTCTTGAATGTGCACTCAACCGCCACCAATCGTGGTACCCTCGTTTTGAGCTATGGTAAATAATGCATGCAATAAATATAGCACCTTATTCTGCACCTTATTAAAAAGATTTTAAGGCATGTTAGCAACAAGCTTCTTGAAGGAAATTCATCAATAAATAGGACTCGTTACTGCACCTATTTACCTTTTGCAAGCACTTATTCGCAGACCCACAAGGCTGTCTTCTTGAATAATTGCAGCCAACTCCCAAGCAGATGGTGTACCGTGCGTCCTTTTGGGCTATGGGTCAAATAATTCATCCCTAAATAGGGAATCACCTTATCTGCATCCAATTATTACATTTTTTGCTAGGGTCATGTTAGGCAGCACCACAAATGCTTCTTGAATGACACCATACACCTATCCACAATCGATGTACAACTCATGGGCTAGGGTTCATAATTTCATCAATAAATAGGACCTAACCTTATCATTGCACCCTTATTACTATTTTAAGCATCGTTACAAACCAAGCTTCTTGAATGAATCATCAACTCCACAATCGATTGTCCGACTCATTTTGGGCTAGGTAGATAATTCATCAATAAATTAGCCACACCTATCTGCAACCTTATTTAACGATTTTAATCATTTAGTCACAATGACACACTACGCTTCTTGAATGATGCACTCAACTCCTATCAAAAACATCGCCTTGTAAACACACCATTTTGGGACACAGTGTAAATAATTCAAGCAAATAGACACTAGGCTACTTGCACCTATTAGTCGGCGTTTTAAAGCGTGCCTTAGTCATACCAATCCCTTCTTGAATGATGCACCTCAATCCACAATCGATGGTACCTCATTGGGCTAGGTAACATAATTCTCATAAATAGGACACCTTATCTGCAGCACTTATTACGATTTTAAGCAGGTTAGCAGACCAACGCTTCTTAATCGCTGCACTCAACTCCCCAATCCGTGGTACCACCTCATTTGTGCTAGCGGGAAATAATCTCATCCTAAATAGACACCTAGTATCTCCCCACCTATTACGATTTAACAATGTCTAGCAGACCAGCTTCTTGACATGATTCACTCAACTCACCATCGATGGCGTACACTATTGGGAACTATGGGTAAATAATTCATCAATAAATGGACACCTTATCTGCCCTTATTCATTTTTTAGCATGTTAGCAGACCAAGCTTCTTGAATGATGCACTCACTCCCAATCGATGGTACCTCAGTTGGGCTAGGGTCACAAGTCATCATAAATATGGACGCACCATGATCTGTCACCTTATACGACTTAAGCATGTTAGCGACCAATCTTTTGAATGATGCACTCCACTCCACAATTCGATGGTACACTCATTGGGCTAGGTAATAAATTCATACAATAAATATGACCCTCTTATCTGCACCCTTAATTACGATTTTAAGCATGTTTGCATGACCAAGCTTCTTGAATGATGCACTCACTCCACAATCGATGGACACATCAGTTGGGCTAGGGTAAATAATTCATCAATAACTAGGACAACCTATCTTTCACCTTATTACGATTTTAAGCATGTTAGCAGATCAAGCCTGTCTTGATGATGCACTCAACTCCACAATCGATGTGGCACCTCAATTTGGGCTAGGGTAATAATTCATCAATAATAGGACACCTTATCTGCACCTTATTACGAGCATTTTAAGCATGTTAGGCAGACCAAGCTTCTTTGAATGATGGCACTCACTGTCCACAATCGATGGTAATCACCCATCATTTGGTGGCAGGTAAATAATTTTCATAATAAATAGGACACCTATATCTCTGCCCTTATTACGATTTAAGCATGTTTATCAGACCAAGCTTCTTGATGGATGCATCTCCAACTCCACAATCATGGTAACACTCCTTGGGCTAGGGTACTAAATTCATCAATATAGGACAACCTTATCTGCACACCTTATACGATTTTAAGCTGTTAGCAGACCAACTTCTGATGAATGCACTCGCACTCCACAATCGATGGTAACAACTCATTCTGGGCTAGTGTAAAATAATATCATCCATAATAGTAAACACACCTGATCTGCACCTATGTGACGATTTTTAAGAGCAGTGTTAGCAGACCCAAGCTTCTTGGATGATCACTCAAACTCCACAATCGAAGGTAAACACTCAGTTGGGCTAGGGTAATAATCTCATCATAAAATAGGGGCGGCAAGGCCTTGCTGTCTGCACCTTATTATACGATTTTTAAGCATGTTAGCGCACCAAGCTTCTTGAATGATGATCACTACCACATCGAAATGGTACAGGCTACATTTGGGGCTAGGGTAACATAATTCTCATATATCGGACACACGGTTATCTGCACTTATTACGATTTTAATTTAAGCAGTGGTTTCGCAGTCAGACGCCAAGCTTCTTGAATGATGCACTCAACTTCACCTTCGTTGTACAACTCATTTTGGGGCGTAGGGTAAATAATTCAAATCAAATGGTACCCGTTGTCTGCGTGCACCTATTCACGATTTTAGTGCATGTTATGCAGACCAAGCTTCTTGAATGCATGCACTCAACTCCACATCGATGGTTACGACTCATTTGGCTGGTAAATAATGTCATCAATAATATACACCTATCTGCACCTTATTACTATTTTAAGCTGGTAGGCAGACCAAGCTGCTTCCTGTGAATTAATGCACTCAACCACAAAATCGCTGTACACTCATTGTGGGCCTAGCTTAAATAATTCATTCACTACATACGGACACCTTATCTGCACCTTAATTACGATTATAAGCATGTTGCAGATCAAAGGCTTCTTGAATGATGCACTCAACTCCACATCGATGTACACTTCCTTTGGCTTAGGTACCCTATTTCATGCAATAATAGTACAAACCTCTATCTCAACCTAGTATTTACGATTTTAAGTAAGCATGTTAGCAGAACAGCCCAACTTCTTTGCATGATGCACTCCTCCACAATCGATTGTACAGGCATCTTGGCGTAATGGTAATTTAATGTCATCAATGGATTTGGGCTAGGGATAAATAATTCATCAATAAATAGCACCTATCTCACCTTATTACGAGTTTTAAGCATGTTAGCAGATCAAGCATCCTGAAATGCCTCAACTCCACAAGCGATGGTACACTCATTTGACTAGGGTAATAAGTCATCACTAATAGGACACCTTATCTTGCACCTTATTACGATTTTAGCACTTTCGCAACCACTTCTTGAATATGACCACTCCACCTCGATGGTACAGGAGCTCATTTGGGCTAGGGTAAATAATTCACAATAAATAGGACACCAATAGCGTACCTTCCAATTTTGTCAATGGAGTCCCAGTACACACCAGTTGTTTTTTTCGTTTTTCAAGCCCCTCCTTTTCATAGCTTTTCTGGTTCCGGAGCCATCTGGCCAGTCTCTGTTTGTAGCTATTCTGGTTCCGGAGACATCTGGCGTTCCTTTTTGTCGCCATCTGGTTCCGGAGACAGCTGCCAGTCCCTCTGTTTGTAGCTTGTTCTGGTTCGCGGAGCCATCGTGGGACCAGGCCTCTGTTTGTAGCTATTTATAGCTTTGTTCAAATTGGCTTCTTTCAATAGTGCAACATATAAATAAAATTAAAATTAAAAATTAAAATTAAAATTAAAATTTAGGTGTATATGTGACATTGGGGCTACGGTAACAATAACAGAAATTAAAATTAAAATTAAAATTAAAATTTAGGTGGTATATATGACCATTGTGCACGGTAAACAATAACAGAGATTTAATTTTTGGCTGAGCCCCTCTTCAAGGGGGCCGGGAGCCCCCCCATGTTTACCCATTTGTCCGTTTGTCCGACCGAAAAAAACGGAATTTGAGCCCAACCCGTCAGCCACTGTCCGTAGCTAACTCGCTTCGTCAGCTCCATCGTTGCCATCTTTCGTTCCGTTACCGACACACTCCTCCAATTTTCCGCGTCGCTTGCGACGCTGCATAGGACTTGTTCAGTTCAGAAACCGCAGTGAGAGCATACTGAAAATTGCAAGCAGTCCTTGTCATTAGAAAATATATATTGATTAACTTGGATTCATGTCGAGGCTGCCTTTGTCCAGGTAGGCTTGTCCAGCTAGGTGTGTCCAGGTAGACGTGCCCAGCTAGGCTTGTCCAAGTAGACGTGTCCAGGTAGACGTGTCCAGCTAGGCTTGTCCAGGTAGACGTGTCCAGGTAGGCGTGTCCAGCTAGGCGTGTCCAGGTAGGCGTGTCCAGGTAGACGTGTCCAGGTAGGCGTGTCCTGGTAGGCGTGTCCAGGTAGACGTGTCCAGGTAGGCGCGTCCCGTGGCGTGCCCCAGCGAGAGCGTGTCCAGGTAGGCGTTTCCAACTAGCTTTCTACCCTAATTTGGTATCGGTTGGGTTGTGGGGTTGGGTGTGGGGGTTTGGGTTGGTTGGGTTGGATGGGTCGGGTTGGGGTTGGGTTTGGTTGGTTGGGTTGCGTCTCCTAGGGAGCAAGAAAGATGCAGCTACTATTGCGCTATGTTCGCAGTGAGAGTATGCTGACGTTTCAGGGCGATCCTCATAATCGTATCAAAGTAAAACACCACCACCAGCAACGCCAACACCACCAACACCAAAACCAACCACCAACCCACCAACAACCCACACCACCAACTCCAACACGCATCAAAGACACAGCACCATCCCCATCACCATCACCATCACCATCACCAACACCAACACCAGCAGCAACTCCAACACCAACACCACCAACACCAACACCAACACCAACACCAACACCAACACCAACACCATCACCATCATCACCATCACTACCAACACCACAACCACCACCAACAACACCACACAAACACCATTTTTAATTTTCAAGGTCATCGAGTCCCTTGCCCGGATGGCCCGAACTGGATTGCACCCGGAGAGGGTCAACACCAACACCACAACCAACACCATGACCAACATCACCACTAACATCACCATCACCACCAACACCATCACCAACACCAACACCAACACCAACACCACCAACACCACCATTACCACCAACACCACCAACACACAAACACCATTTTTAATTTTCAAGATCATCGAGTCCTGTGCCCGGATGACCCGGACTGGGTCGCACCCGGAGAGGGTCAACACCACAACCAACACCATGACCAACATCACCACTAACATCACCACCAGCACCAACAACAACAACAACAACAACAACAAAACCACCAACAACAACACCAACAACAACACCAACAACAACATCATCAGGTCATTGAGTCCTGTGCCCCAGATGGCCTGGACTGGGTCGCACCCAGAGAGTGTCACCAGCACCATCACCACCACCACCATCACCACCAACAACTCCACCAATAACACCAAACCACAACAACCAACACCACCACCATCACCACCACCAACATCATCAGGTAATTGAGTCCTGTGCCCCAGATGGCCCGGACTGGGTCGCACCCGGAGAGGGAGGCTGTAAGAAGGGCGACTGCCAGGCGGCACACAGAGATCTTGTGCAGTGCCAAGACAAAACAACCAAGGTTTCTATGCCCCCCCCTGATTTCTGGCCACCACCACTACCCGCAGCGTAAGTGAGCCCCCCCCCCCCCCCCCCCCGTGATTTCTGGCCACCACCACTACCCGCAGCGTAAGTATGCCGCCCTCACACATAGGGGGGGGGCATACTTCCACTGCCCACAGTGTAAGTGTGCCCGCCCCTGATTTCTGGCTACCACCACTACCCACCACCACTACCCCCCTGATTTCTGGCCACCACCACTACCTGCAGCGTAAGTGAGCAGGAACGTGGAACGCAAGGGATTGTTTTTTTGGCGGAGCCCCCACCCTTCTGGGGGGAGGGAGCCCCCAGTGTTACCCATTTGTCCGATTGACCGACCATCCATCCATCCATATGACCACGATGAAGCCTGACACGTCAGCCAACGGTCTCGTAGCTAACTCGCTTCTGTTGCCACCTGTCGCTCCCCTTGTACCCATGCACGCTCCCCTTGTACCCATAAAATCCCCTTGTACCCATGCACGTGCAGCAACCTTTTTGCCCCAGCTCATATCGAAAAATAAACACTGAATAAATACATAAATACATTATGCACTTAATAAAAAACAGACACACTTAATTTTAAAAAAATTGACCCCCCCCCCCCCCCCCCCCCCCCCCAACCCAAAACAAAACTCCCCTTGTACCCATGCACGTGCAGCAACCTTCATGCCTCAGCCCATATCGAGATGATGGTGCCCAACAACAACAAGTTATTAAACTTGAGCAAAAATAAACACAATTATTATATATTCGATTAAAAACATATCCCTTGTACCCATGCACTTGCAGCCACCTATATGCCTCAGCCCATATCGAGATGATAGTGCCCAGCAACAACCAGTTATTCAATTAAAAAAACATTGAATACAAAATTCCCTTGTACCCACGCACATGCAGCCACCTATATGCCTCAGCCCATATAGAGATGATGGTGCCCAACAACAACAAGTTATTCGATTAAAAAACATAATAAATCTATCAATTATACACTTAATTTTACAACATAAAATTACTCAATCAAACACCCCCCCCCCCCTTGTACCCATGCACGTGCAGCAACCTTTATGCCTCAGCCCATATCGAGATGATGGTGCCCAACAACAACAAGTTATTCGATTAAAAAACATAATAAATCTATAAATTATACACTTAATTTTACAACATAAAATGACTCAATCAACCCCCCCCCCCCCCCCCCCCCCCCTTGTACCCATGCACGTGCAGCAACCTTTATGCCGCCGCCCATATCGAGATGATGGGTGGCCCAACAACAACAAGTTATTCGATTAAAAAACATAATAAATCTATAAATTATACACTTATTTTACAACATCAAAATGACTCAAGTCAACCCCCCCCCCCCCCCCACCCCCCCCCCCCCCCCCTTGTCCCCAAGCATGCAGCAACCTTTATCTCACCCATATCAGATGATGGGCCCAACAACAACACTTTATTCAGGATTAAAAAACTAATAAACTATAACTTATAACACTTACTTTTAACAACATAAAATGAACTCATCAAATCACCCCCCCCCCCCCCCCCCCCCCCACCCCCCCCCCCCTTGTACCCATGCACGTGCAGCAAAACCTTTATGGCCCAGGACCCATATCGGAATGATGGTGCCCACAAAACAAGTTATTCGATTAAAAACATAATAAATCTTAAATTATACACTTAATTTTTACAACATAAAATGACTCAATCGACCCCCCCCCCCCTTTTGTTTTTTTGGTTTCACCCATGCACGGAGCGCGACCTTTATGCCTCAGCCTATAGCGAGATGATTGGTGCCCAACAACAAGCAAGTTTATTCGATTAAAAACATAATAAAATCTATAAATTATACACTTAATTTTACAACATCAAATGGCTTCAATCACCCCCCCCCCCCCCCCCCCCCCCCCCCCCCCCCCTTGTACCCATGCACGTGCAGCAACCTTTATGCCTCAGCCCATATCGAGATGATGGTGCCCAACAACAACAAGTTATTCGATTAAATAACCATAATAAATCTATAATTAATACACTGTAATTTTTCCAACAGAAAATGACTCAATCAACCCCCCCCCCCCCCCCCCCCCCCCACCCTTGTCCCACCACGTGCAGCAAAGCACCTTTATGCCTCAGCCCATATCGGAGATTAGGTGCCCACAACAACAAGTTATTCGATAACAAAGCTAATAAATCTATAATATTAAGACAGTTTAATTTTACAACATAAAATGACTCCAATCACCCCCCCCCCCCCCCCCCCCCCCCCCCCCCCCCCCCTCGTACCCAGCAACTGCACACCCGTTAAGCCTCAGCCCAATGCGAGATGATGGTCCCCAACAACACAAATTATGTCGATTAAAAAAACAAATAATAAAATCATCAATTAATACACTTTAATTTTTACAAACATAAAAGGACTCAATCAACCCCCCCCCCCCCCCCCCCCCCCCCTTGTACCCTGCACGTCAGCAACCTTTAATGCGCCTCAGCCCATACCGAATGTGGTGCCCACAAACACAGTTTTTCGTTAAAAAACTCATAAATAAATTATAAACACTGCTGTAAAAAAACGACCCAATCCCACCCCCCTCTTGTACCCATGCACGTGCAGCAACCTTTATGCCTCAGCCCATATCGAGATGATGGTGCCCAACAACAACAAGTTATTCGATTAAAAAACATAATAAATCTATAAATTATACACTTAATTTTACAACATAAAATGACTCAATCAAGCCCACCCCCCCCCCCCCCCCCCCCCCCCCCTTGTACCCCTCAGGGCAGCACTTTATGCCTCAGGGCCCATATCAGATGATTGTTGCCCACAACACAATATTCGTTAAAAACCTAATAAATCTGTAAATTATGCACGTTAATTTTTACAACAAAATGACTCAATCACCCCCCCCCCCCCCCCCCCCCCCCCCCCCTTGTCCCCCTGCCGTGCAGCAACCTTTATGCCTCAGCCCAATTCGAGCTGATGGGGGGTGCCACCCCCAAGTTTATTCGATTAAAAAACCTATAATCTAAATTATACACTTAATTTACAACATAACAGGACTCAACGACCCCCCCCCCCTTGTACACCCATCCACGTGCAGCACCTTTATGCCTCAGGCCCCATACTCGAGAAGATGGTGCCCAACACCAACAAGTTTTTCTCATTAAAACATAATAATCTGATAAATTATACCCGTATTTACAAACAACATAAAATGCTCAATCAACCCCCCCCCGCCCCCCCCCCCCCCCCCCCCTCCCCCTTGTACCCATGCACGGCGCAACCTTTATGCCTCACCCGTATCGAAATGATGGGTGCCCACAACACAAGTTATTCGATTAAAAAACATAATAAATCTATAAATTATACACTTAATTTTACAACATAATGACTCAATCACCCCCCCCCCCCCCCCGCCCCCCCCCCCCCCCCCCCCCCCCCCTGTACCCATGCACGTCATCAACCTTTAATGGCCATCAGCCCTGAGCGAGATGATGGTTCCCAACACGAACAAGTTATTCGATTGAAAAAACATATAAATCTAATAAATTAAATAACAGTTTACATTTACCAACATAAATGACTCAATCAACCCCCCCCCCCCCCCCCCCCCCCCCCCCCCCCCCCCCTTGTACCCATGCACGTGCAGCAACCTTTATGCCTCAGCCCATATCGAGATGATGGTGCCCAACAACAACAAGTTATTCGATTAAAAACATAATAAATCTATAATATACCACTTATTTTACACATCAAATCAAACCCCCCCCCACACAACCCCCCTTGTACCCATGCACGTCCGGCCCCCCCAGCAACCTTTATGCCTCAGGCCATACCGAGATGAGGTGCACCAACAACAACAGTTATTCGATTAAAAAAACATTAAAATAAATTAAAATATACACTTGCTTTAAACAAAAAACGCCCAACACCCCCCCCCTCTTGTACCAATGCACGCTGCAGCAACACTTTATGCTCAGCCCATACACGAGATGATGGTGCATCCCAACAACACAAGTTATTCGGTAAAAAACAGAATAAAATCTATAAATTATACCAGTTAATTTTACAACATAAAATCACTCAATCAACCCCCCCCCCCCCCCACCCCCCCCTTGTACAAATGCAGTGCAGCAATTTATGCCTCAGACCATATCGAGATGTGGTGCCCAACAACAACAAGTTATTCGATTAAAAACTAATAATACTCTATTAAATTATACACTTAATTTGACAACATAAAATGACGCAAAGAAACACACCCCCCCCAACCAAACCCAAATCGCGGGCGAACAAGGCAAGGGACAGCAACCGGGATGAAGCCTGCCCCCAGCCGGAGGAGCGGAGGAGGGGGCCCACACGTAACACAAGGGAGGGAGGGAAAAAAAAGAAGAAAGCGAGATTAAGAGACACGGAAGGGGTACAAACAGAAAATGACTCAAGCAAACCCCCCCATCCCCCCACACCCCACCCCCGCTTGTACCATGCACGTGCAGCAACCTTTATGCCTAAGCCATATCGAGATGATGGTGCCAACAACAAACACAGGGAGGTCCGAGGAAAAAAACAGAAGAGAAAAAGCGATAAATTGAGACCACGGAAGGTGGGAGAAACACGCGAAAGTAAGACAAGGTAATCAACAACTAAAAACCCCCGGGGAGCCACACAGGCAGCGGGCAGCAAAAACGTGTATGCCTAAGCCCAGACGAGATGATGGTGCCCAACAAGCAAAAGTTATTCGAGGGAAAAAACAGAAGAAGAAGGAGGACACGGGCGGGAAACAAGAAAACGAACCAAATCCCTTTCTCAAAACCAAAAGTAGGGACGGAAAAACAATGGCAACAGGCGAAGGAAATGTTAAGGGAAGGTAATAAGAACAAGATAGAGAGGAGGGTGCAGAAAATAACAAAAAGTTCACAAAACATAAATATGTGATGCGAAAGTTTGTATGAAAAAGGGCGGTCAGTACTCGGATCCTTTCACCAAGCAGCTGAAGGAGGACTGCCCGGAGTGAGTATGGATATGAATATCAATATGAATATATGAATATAAATATGAATGTATGAATACAAATGCTAATTATTATTTTGGTATTTTTTATATGTGTGGTCGGTACTCGGATCCTTTCACCAAGCAGCTGAAGGAGGACTGCCCGGAGTGAGTTTGCATAAAATGCATATGAATATATGAATATCAATATGAATATATGAATATCAATATGAATATATGAATATCAATGTGAATATATGAATTTAAATATGAATATATGAATACAAATGCCTATGCTTTTTGTTTGGTATTTCTGGGAGGGGTGGGTCAGTAGCGGCGGGATCCTTCAACACAGCAGAGAGGATATGGAGGACTGTCCAAGAGGAGTTTGGATAAAATGCATATGAATATATGAAAACAAATATAAATATATGAATATAAATATGGATATATGGATACAAATGGTGTTTTGAATTTTGGCTTTTCGGATAAAGACGGACAGTACTCATCAAAGCCCCCTTCACCAAACAGCTTAAGGAGGACTGCCCGGAGTGAGTATGGATTAGAATAAATATTAATATAAGTATGAATATAAATATATGAATATAAGCATATATAAATATATATATGAATATAAATATAGAATACAAAATGAATATATGAATACAAATGGTGATTTAAAGGCTGGCTGTTCTGATGAGGGCGGTCAGTACTCGGATCCGTTCACCGAGCAGCTAAAGGAGAACTGCCCGGGGTGAATTTGCAATTTTGCATATGAATATATGAATATGAATATATGAATATAAAAATGAATGTATGAATACAAATGCTAATTTTGCATATGAATACATGAATATAAAAATAAATGTATGAATACAAATGCTAATTTTGCATATGAATATATGAAAATGAATATATGAATATAAACATGAATGTATGAATACAAATGCTAATTTTGCATATGAATATATGAATATGAATATAGGAATATAAAATTGAATGTATGAATACAAATGCTAATTTTGCATATGAATGTATGAATATGAATATAGGAATATAAAAATGAATGTATGAATACAAATGCTAATTTTGCATATGAATATATGATATGAATATAGGAATATAACATGAATGTATGAATACAAATGCTAATTTTGCATATGAATATATGAATAGAATATAGGAATATTAAAAATGAATGTATGAGATAACAAATGCTAATTTTGCATATGAATGTATGAATATGAATATATGAATATAAAAATGAATGTATGAATACAAATGCTAATTTTGCATATGAATATATGAATATGAATATAGGAATATAAAAATGAATGTATGAATACAAATGCTAATTTTGCATATGAATGTATGAATATGAATATATGAATATAAAAATGAATGTATGAATACAAATGCTAATTTTGCATATGAATATATGAATATGAATATAGGAAAATAAAAATGAATGTATGAATACAAATGCTAATTTGTTTTTTTGGTATTCCATTTATGTTTTATGGATATGGTCAGTACTCTGATCCTCTTTCACCAATCAGGTTAAGGAGGACTGCCCGGAGTGAGTTATGATGAATATAAATATTAATATAGATCGGAATATATGAATATAAATATGAATACGCATATGCATACATGAATACAAATGATGATTTGATTTGTTTTCCAGCTGAGGCGGTCGGTACTCAAATCCGGTCACCAAATAGGTAAGGAGGACTGCCGGGAGTGAGTATGGATAAATATGAATCCAAATGTATAAATATGAATTTATGAACCCGATATGAATATAAATATGATGGTATGAAAATACATACATTAATATAGATATGGATATAAATATAAATATAAATGATGATTTAGTTTTTGGTATTTCTGACAAGGACTGACAGTTCTCAGATCCTCTTTCACCAACCAGCAGAAGGATAGTGAGTATGGATTCCCTTATATCAATTCAGGGGATGATTTGGGAAGCACACTTTGTACTTCAGACTTGGTTCTCAGAATCTCAGGCCAATCATCGAGAATTCTCGCGAGAATTCTCAGACTTCCAGGCCAAACTCTCGATTTCATGTACGAAGTCCGGGTTCTTCAGAAACCTTGAACCCAAATCATCCGCTGAATTGCTATAACCCCACGTCCTTAGATGCGTCATTGTGACATATCTTGATAGTTAAGATTTATTTATTTTATTTTATTGAGTATGGATCAGTATGAATAAAAATGATTATTTTCATTAAAATAAAATAAAGTTTTTAAATTAATTATTTTATTTTTTATTTTATTTATTTTATTTTATTGAGTATGGATCAATATGAATATAAATATATGAATACAAATGATGATTTTTGGGCGAGCCCCCTGTTGAAGGGGGCGGGAGACCCCATGTTTACCCATGTGTCCGTCCGACCGAAAAACAAAAAACAATTGAAGCCTGACACGTCAGCCAACGGTCGCGTAATTAACTCGCTTCGGTCAGTTCCATCGTTGCCACCTTTCGTTCCGTTGCCAACACACTCCGCCAATTTTCCGCGTCGCTTGCGACCCTGCATATGACTTGTCATTCAGTGAAGTCTGACAAGGGCGGTCAGTACTCAAGATCCTTTCGCTAAACAGCTGACGGACATCCTTAAAGATCGTTAACCCGAACCCTGAAGTCCCGCACCCTAAACCCTCCTGCGGTTGGCCAGTCCCTCAAGCAGGGTCCTGAACCCCTGTAGCCCCGCACCCAACACCCTCCTGCGGTTGTCCCTGGTGGGCTGACAGCAACCCGGCTGACTAAAAACCACCTTCCATTCGCAATGAAACCGCCGCAATTCTATATATATAGATAGATAGATTAGATAGAATATAGAGATATAGATAGGATAAGATAGATAACTATATATATTATAGGAAGGAGAGAGAGAGAGAGATCGAGAGAGAGAGGAGAGAGAGGAACGAAATAGAGAGAGAGATATAGCCATATATATTAGATTATAGACTATGCAGATACATAGATAGAGAGCAGAGAGAGAGAGTAAACTCTTTTGTTGCTATAACTTTCCGTTCTTCCGCGCATCTTCTATGCTTCATCTCGCGTCATTTGCTTCCTCCCCTCCCCTGTATCTCCGCGCCTATTTGAGTTTAGCATTTGACATTTTGTGGATCTGTCCGTCCGCCCATCCCACCACTTCCCTTGTCCGATTTTTTTCACATTTGATTATTTAGATAGGAACGCGCATGTTCTGATCGAGCCGGGAGATGTTACGAGATTTTTTTAGAGATAGATAGATATAGATAGACAGATAGATAGATAGATAGATAGATATGATCATATAAATATATACATATCCTGATCCCAAACCCTCAACCTTAACCCTGTAGCCCCGCACCCTAACACCCAAATTTAAAAAGAAGAAGGGAAACCAGGGCTTGGGTATAACTTAGATGTCCTTAAATTTCATTTACCCCTTTCCCTGAAGCCCCAAACCCTAACACCCTCCTGCAGTTGCCCCTGGTGGGCTGACAGCGACCCTGCTGATTAGGAGAAGGCCCAAGCCATGAAAGAGATGTTTGGCCCTGCACCGCATTGGATCTGGACCCCCTCATCTTATGCTCATCATCTAAAACTCGATATCCTGGTCACTTGACTTTAAAATCCTTAAATATCATTAACCCCAACGCCTGAAGCCCCAAACCCTAACACCCTCCTGCAGTTGCCCCTGGTGGGCTGACAGCGACCCTGCTGATAAGGAGAAGGCCCATGCCATTAAAGAGATTTTTGGATTTGCACCAAATTGGATCTGGACCACCTCATCCTGGATGCGACATGGCTTGGGTACACCCATTGACGGCAGCAGGCCTAGGTAAGTCAATTAGTTCTGATAGGGACACACCACCACCGCCACGACGCCGGCCTACATCAAACCTACCCCCGGCAGAACACCACCACCACCCATCAGACGATAACGAATACTCCAACAACAACAACACTCTTCATGATGCGACCTGGCGTGGGCAGCAACCCATTGACGGAGATTGCGTGTACGGATAAACGATGTGTAAGGCAAATTAGTATGGTATGAAAAACACACAAAACACACCACCAACCACACCCATAAGCTCAACTACATAACCTCACCTCCCATCTCCACAGGCAAGTTCCTGTCACACGGCCCATTGATCATGGAGGAAAAAGAGAAGGAAAAAAAAAAAAAAAAAAACAAAAAAAAAAAAAAAAAGAAAAATGAAATGAACTCAAAATAAAAAGGAGGAAAAGCAACAGAAAAAAACAAATCAAAACACTCTACCTCCACCCCCATACAAAAAAAAAAAAAAAAAAAAAAAAGAGAAACACCAACAAACAAAAAAAAAAGGATAAAAAAAAAAACCAAAAAATAGAAATACACAAAACAAAGAAAAAAAAACACAAACAAAAAAAACATTCACACAACACACAAACATGGACACCACTAACAGAAAAAACCCACACACCAATATAACACCTCAAAACAAAACACCAAAAACTGCTAACGCAACCAACACCAACACCAACACCGCCTCTACCTCCAACAACTCCAGCACCGCCTCTGCCACACCCACGCTCCGGCCGGCACCTCTAAGAACTCAAAGCTAGCTGTGCGTAAGTTCCTTGCTCGCTTCCAATGGAACCTCTCCAACGACCTCCACCACCAGCACCACCACCATCTTCACCACCACCACCACCTCCAACACCAGCACCACCACCTCCAGCACCAACACCAATACCAACCAAGCCTACAATTATTATACCCCCAATCCATCAATTCGCATGCAGGGTTGCAGTCCACGCCCACGCTCAGGACGGCCCTATAAGTACCACACCACAAACACCACAAACACCACCAACAGAAAAAAAAAAGAAAAAACAAACCCTGTAAAGAAAAAAAAAAAAAAAACAAAAAATAAAAAAAAAAAAGAACAAAGAATAAACAACGGAAGAAAAAAAAAAATAAAACAACAAAAAAAAAAAAAAGAAAAAAAGAAACAAAAAGAAAAATACAAAAAGAAATGAAAAAAAAAAAAAAAAAAAAAAAAAAACCAAAATAGAAAGGAAAAAAAAAGAAAAAAAAAAGAAAGAAATAAGTATAAATAAAAGAAAATAACAAAAAAAAAAAGAAAAGGACAAACACAAAAAACGAAAAGAAAAAAAAAAAAGCCAATAAAAAAAAAAAAAGAAAAGAACAAAAAATAGAACAAAAGAAAGACAAGAAAAAAAACTGCTAAATATCTTAAAAAAAAATAAAAAAAAAAAAAAACAAAAAAGAAAAGAAATACAAAAGAAAAAAAAAGAGTAGGGAAAACAAGAAAAAAAAAAAAAAAAAAACAAAAAAAAATGGAAAGGAAAAAAAAAGAAAATAACGAAATGAAAAAAAATGAAAAAAAAAGAAAAAAAAAAAAACTAAGCAGCAACGAAAAAAAAAAAGAAAAAGCACGAAAGAAAAAAGAAAGGAACAAAAAAATAAAAAAAAAGGAAAATGAAAAAAAAAAGAAAAAAAAGAATAAAAAAGAAAGGAAAAAAAAAAAAAAAAAAAAAAAGAAAAAAAAAAAGAACAAAGGACAAAAAAGAAAAAAAAACGAAAAAAGAGACAAAAATAAAAACAAAAAAAGAAATCACAAAAACCAAACCAAAACCCCCCCCCTCCCCAACCGAGAAAGAAAAAGACAACACAAAAACCCAAAACCCGACAAGCACCACCAACACCAACCAACCAACAACCACAAAACCAACATGCAACCAACCAGCAACACCGCCAGCACCACCAACACCACACGCACCAACAATCCACCAAACAGCACGGACACCAACAGCAACACCCCGACAGACCATGGCAACACCATAACAAAACCCGACCGAAGCACCACAACACCAACACCACCAACACCACCAACAGCACCTCCACCACCATCAACACCCTACAGCACCACCAACACCAACACCACCAACACCACCAACAGCACTTCCACCACCATCAACACCCCTACAGCACCACCAACACCAACACCAACACAGGCAGGTTGCCGTCCACGCCCACGCTCCGGCTGGCACCTCTAAGAACTCAAAGCTAGCCGTGAGGAAGTTCCTCGCTCGCTTCCAATGGAACCTCTCGAACGACCTCCATCACACGGGCAAGCTTCACTCCAGAGGTCCGTACTTCCATGGGCGCCGCCCTGCGCAGCGTGTACTGCTGTTGGACCCAGCTGTCGACTTGTCCCGTACTGCCAACCACCTTGAGATGAAGATGATCATCCAGGGCTTGATTGAGGTGGGTTCAATAGCCACCAGCCACCACCCCACCACCACCACAAGCCACCAGCAACAAGCCACCAGCAACAAGCCACCAGCCACCACCCCACCACCACCACAAGCCACCAGCAACAAGCCACCAGCCACCACCCCACCACCGCCCACCACCAGTTCACTAGCCACCACCACCACCCCCCCACCACCGCAAGCCACCAGCAACAAGCCACCAGCCACCACCCCACCACCGCCCACCACCAGTTCACTAGCCACCACCAACTCCCCACCACCACCGAAAGCCACCAGCAACAAGCCACCAGCCACCACCCCACCACCAGCTTAATAGCTGATTGAGGTGGGTTCAATAGCCACCACCCCACCACCATCACCAACCCACCACCAGCTTAATAGCCTCCAGCCACCACCAGCCACCACCAGCGACCACCTCACCGACAGTTTAGTAGACAACACCACCACCCCACCACCACCACAAGCCACCAGCAACAAGCCACCAGCCACCACCCCACCACCACCCACCACCAGTTCAATAGCCACCACCACCACCCCACCACACACACACACACACACACACACACATACACACACTGCCAACCACCTTGAAATTAAGATGATCATCCAGGGCTTGATCAAGGTGGGTTCAATAGCTAGCTGTGTGTGTGTTATTGTGGCTGGTGTGTGTGTGCTGGTGTGTGTGTGCTGGTGTGTGTGTGCTGGTGGCTGGTGTGTGTGTGTGAGATGGAGGGGTGGGGGGAGGTGGCGGGGGTGTGTGTGTTGGTGGGTATGTGGGGGAGGGGGGAGGTGGGGGGTGATGGTGGATGTTGTGGGGGTGTTGGTGTGGGTGGGATGGTTGTGGTGGGTGTTGTGGTGTGGGGTGTGGTGCTGGGGGCGGGGTGTGTGGTTGGGATGTGGTGACTGGGGGCTGTTGTGTGTGTGTGGTGGTGTGTGGCTGGTGGCTGGGGGGAGTGTGGTTGGTGGTTGTTGTGTGTGCTGGTGGCATGGGTGGGTGTGTTGGTGTGTGGGGTGATGGTGGCTGGTGTGTGTGTGTGGTGGGTGTGCTAGTGTGTTGCTGGCTGGTGGTGGGGGTGTGTTGGGTGGTGTGCTGGTGGCTGGTGTGTGTGTGTTGGTGTGTGTGTGCTGGTGGCTGGTGTGTGTGTGCTTGTGTGTGTGCTGGAACATTGTTTAGGGTGTCAGGTGTAGAGCTAGAACCCACCCACCCACATACACCACCACCAGAACCAGGGTCCCCCCCCCCACACACACACACACCCACACCCATACACACACACACACCCACACAAACACAAAACCCCCCACAACAAACAGACACCAAACACCAGGGAAACAACAGGTCAACAAAAGCCCCCACCACACACAACACACCTTGCACACACCCAAACCCAGCACCAGCGCCGCCAGCCACCAGCCCCCCCCCCCGCACACACATACCCCCAACCACCTTGAGATGAAGATGACCGTCCAGAGTATGATTGAGGTGGGGGAAATAGCCACCACCACAAGCCACCACCCCACCCCCAGTTCAATAGCCACTAGCCCCAACCCCCACCACACACACACACACCCACCACACACACAACCCACACACAAAAACACACATTCTGCAAACCACCTTGAGATGAAGGGAACGTCCGAGTAAGATGAGGGTGGGTAAATAGCACCACCAAAAGCCACCACCCCACCCCCAGGCAATAGCCACTCGCCCCAACCCCCACAACACACACAAACACACACACACACACACAAACACACATACTGCCAACCACCTTGAGATGAAGATGACCGTCCAGAGTAAGATTGAGGTGGGCGTAATATGAGCTGACAACACCCACTGCAAAACACAAAATCAGGTTGTATGACCCCCCACCCCCCCTTTCCCCCCTCAACCCCAACACTTCTCACAGCTGGCCATTCTATCCAACCGCACGATGTGTTACCAGCGTTACCTGATGGATGGATGGATTGCTAACAATACACAAATCGGATGTTACTGACCCTCCCCCCCCCCCACACCACCACAACCACCCCCTCACCCACCCCACCCACACCCACAAACCCCCTCTACAGCGGGCTATTTATCTAACCGCACATGGTGTACCCAGACGTTGCATGCTGGCTGGATGTAACCAACACAAAACAGGCACACACAACTCGGATTGTAATGATCCCCCCACCACCACCACCAACCACACACACACACAACACACCACATACCCTCCCTCCCCCCCCCCCTTATCGCAGGCTGGACTATCTATCCAACCGCACACTGGTGTACCCAGACGTGCCTCCTTGCTGGCTGGATGATAAGCAACAAGGACGACGCACACGCGCATGTCGGAGCCCCGAGATGTCCAAACAGGGAGCTATTCCATATGCTGCCTTGGTGGGTGTGGTTGCGGGTGTGGGTGGGTGTTGATTAGCATGTGTGTGTGTGGTGTAGGGGGGGGGGGGGGGGGGGGGGGGGGACGATGGGGATTGTAACCACAAGGAGCTCTTCCCATATTGCTGCCGGTGGGGTGGGTGGGTGGGGATGATTTAGCATGTTTGTGTGGTGTGTGTGTGTGTGGGGGGGGGGGGGGGGGGGGGGGGGGGGGGGGGGGTTCTAAACGACAGGAGCCTTCCATATGCTGCTGGTAGTGTGTTGGGGTGGGTGGGTGGGTGTTATTTAGCAGGGTGTTGTTGGTGGGTGGGGGGGGGGGTGGGGGGGGGGGGGATGCTAAACAAAAGGGAGCTCTTTCCATATGATGCTTGGGGGCTGTGGGGGCCGGGGGGGTGGGGGAAGGGGGGGGGGTGGGGGGGGGGGGAGGAGCAAGGGGGGGGGGTTCCCGGGGGTGGGGGGGGGGTGTTTTGTGGCGGGGGGGAGCGGGGGGGGGGGACTCGGGGAGGAGGAAGGGTGGTGGCGGGGGGGGTGGGTGGTGGGGCGGGGGGGGTGGGGAGGCGGGAAGGAGAAGGGGGGCTTTGGGCGGGGGGGAGGGGGGGGGATGGGGGGGGGGGGAGGAGAAGGCGGGGGGGGGAGCGGTTCTGCGGGGTGGTGGTTCGGGTGGCGCGGCGGATGGGGGGCATGCGGCCGGCCCGGGTTGGGAGGGGAGGAGAAGGAGGGGGTGTGTGGGCGGGTCGGGGGGGGGGTGATGGGGGTATGAGGGAGGAGGAATGGTGGAGAGGGGGGCTGGGGTTTTGGGGGGGCGCGGGTGGATGGTCTGTGGAGTCTAGCATGGGGGACGTGGGGGGTGGGGATGTAGAATGGGGGGGGGTGGCGTGGTGGGGGGGGTGTATTAGCATGTGGGTGTGTAGTGATTAGCCTGTGTGTGGGGTGGGATGGGGTTGATTAGCATGTGGGTGGGTGTGTGGGGGTTGATTAGCATGTGGGGTGTATTGATAGCAATGTGGGTGGTGTGTGGGTTGATTAAGCATGTGGGTGTGTATTGATAGCCATGTGTGTGTGGGTGGTGTGATTAAGCTGTGTGTGTGTGTGTGTGTGTGTGTTGTTAGCATGTTGGGTGTGTATGATTAGGAATGTTGTGTGGGGGGGGGTTGAATGGAGCATGTGGTGTGTGTGTTGATTAGAATGTGTGTGAGGGGGTGGTGGGGGGGGGTGGTGAATAGAAATGGGGTGTGTATTGATTAGCAGGTGTTGGGTGTGTGGGTGGGTTTGATTAGCTGTGTGTGAGGGTGCTGCCCTGCTTGGTTAAGCATGTGTGTGTGTGTGTGTGGGTGTGTGTTGATTAGCATGCATGTGTGTGTGTGTGTGTGTGTTGATTAGCATGTGGGTGCGGGGGTGTGTGTGTGTGTTGATTAGCATGTGTGTGTGTGTGTGTGTTGATTAGCATGTGGGTGTGTATTGATTAGCATGTGTGTGTGTGTGTGTGTTGATTAGCATGTGTGTGAGGGGTGTGTGTGGGGGTGTGACCCCACTAGCATGTGGGTGTGTATGCTTAGCATCCGTGCCGTCGGCGTGTGTGGGTGTGTTGATTCGCATGGTGTCCGACGCGGGGTGGGAGGGAGGTTTGGGCAAGGGGGGGGAGCGGTGGGGGGGGTGTGGGGGGGCAGTCGTTAGAACGGAGGGGGAGGGGGGGGGGGGGGGGGGGTGGGGAGGAGAAACGGTTGGGTGGAGGGGGTGGGGGGGGGGGGGATGAGAAGTGATGTGAGGGTGCGGGGGGGGTGTCGGGGTGGATTAGAATGGGGGGTGGGTGGGGGGGGGGGGGGGGGGGGGTAGGGGGGTACTTCTCTAGGATGTAGATGTGTGGTGTGTGTGTGTGTGTGGGTGTGTTGATTAGCATGTGTGGGTGTGGGGTGGGTGGGGTGGGTTGATTAGCATGTGTGGGTGTGTGGGTGTGTTGATTAGCATGTGTGTGTGTGGGTGTGTTGATTAGCATGTGTGGGTGTGTGTGGGGGGGTGTTTATTGATTTTGTGTGTCGATTCTATGATTTTATCTTTCTTATTTTTCATTATTTTTGTGTCTCAATTCTATGATTTTATTATGATTTTAAATGATTTTTATTATTAATTTTGTGTGTCAATTCTATGATGTTTTATTATTTTTTAATGATGTGTGCAGGATGAGCCATGGAAGGGCTCTGATGGGCAACGCTCTTACCGCACCACATCTATGCTACTTACGCATGCTAGAAAAATGTTGTTTTTTCGTGTGTGTCAATTCTGTGATTTTTTTGTAATTATGTGTGCAGGATGAGCCATGGAAAGGCTATGATGGGCAACGCTCTTACCGCATGGTGAATCCCTTCTTGTGGGAGGACGACTGCTTCCGTGCGGGCCACTTCAGGGGAATGTGAGTGCATGGGGTGTGTGGGGGGTGGGGGGGGGTGGGGGGGGGTAGTGCTGGTGCTGTGCTAGGTGGGAGAATGTGTTTGTGAGTGCGTGAGTGTTGAGTGGAAGTATGTTTGGGTGTGTGTGTCTACCGCAGGGTGAATCCCCTCTTGTGGGAGGACGACTGCTTCCGTGCGGGCCACTTAAGGGGAATGTGAGTGCATGGGGTAGTGCTGGTGCTGTGCTAGGTTGGAGATTGTGTGTGTGTGAGTGTGTGTGTGTGTGAATGCGTGTTTAGGTATGGTTGTCTACCACAGGGTCAATCCTCTATTGTGGGAGGAAAGGACTGCTTCTGCAAGGGATATTTAGGGGAATGTAGTGCATGGGGGGATGGGGTGTGTGGTGTGTGGTGTAGGGGGGGGGGGGGGGGGGGTGCATTTACTAGGGAATTTGAGTGCATTGGGGGGGGGGGGATG
>JACBWV010000234.1:2210459-2455710 GCA_013435795.1 Chlamydomonas sp. ICE-L
TGGGCTGTTGGGCCCTCGTGTCCCTAGTGGCCCCTGCTGGAGAACTGTGGTGTGTTGGAAGGAAGAGGGGGGGGGGGGGGGTACATGTGTGTGTGAGAGAGAGAAAGAGGAGAGAGAGAGAGAGAGAGAGAGAGAGAGCTTTTTGACAGTGTCTGTGCGCAGCATACATGCTGCCCGCATCATGGAACAGGGGCGTGGCCATGGCCTCTGTTGTTTGTCCCTGTTTCAACTTATTGATCTTTCATTTAACCCTGTGCCAACTTGTTATGTTGTCGTGCCTTGCGCAGCCTACATGCTGCCTTTCTCTTAGATGACTTCCCTCCCTTTTCTATGATACTCCTCTGTGTAACCCCTTATGAATGTTGGCAACCCCCAATTTGTGTGTTGTGTCTTATTTTAAACTGTGTTTTAAACTGTTGTCGTGCCTTTTGCAGCGTACATGCTGCCCGCCGCATGGAACATGGGTGTTGCCAAGGACTCTGTTGTTTGTCCCTCTTTCAACGTATTGCTCTGTCGGTAAACCCTGTTCCAACTTGTGATGTTTTCGTGCCATATGCAGCGTACATGCTGCCCGCCTCATGGAACAGGAGCGTCGCCATGAACTCAGTTGTTTGTCCCTCTTTCATTTGTCTTGTTGTATTTGTCTTGTCAACGTTCTCCTTAGTTGTTCACCCTATGCCAACTTGTTATGTCGTTGTGACTTGTATGTTGTTCAACGTCGCCATGAACTCAGTTATTTGTCCCTCTTTCAACGTTCTTCTTAGTTGTTAATCCCTATGCCAACTTCTTATGTCGTTGTGACTTGTGTGTTGCTCAACGATATTTGTTGTTGTTCACCCTATGTCAACTTGGTATGTCGTTGTGACTTGGGTGTTGCTCAACGTTATTTGTTGTTGTTCACCCTATGTCAACTTCTTATGTCGCTGTGACTTGTGTGTTGCTCAACGATATTTGTTGTTGTTCACCCTATGTCAACTTCTTATGTCGTTGTGACTTGTGTGTTGTTCAACGATATTTGTTGTTGTTGATCCCTATGCCAACTTCTTATGTCGTTGTGACTTCTGTGTTGCTCAACGATATTTGTTGTTGTTGATCCCTATGTCAACTTGTTATGTCGTTGTGACTTCTGTGTAACTCAACATTATTTGTTGTTGTTAATCCCTATGCCAACTTCTTATGTCGTTGAGACTTGATTGTTGCTCAACAATATTTGTTGTTGTTAATCTCTATGCCAACTTCTTATGCCGTTGTGACTTGTGTGTTGCTCAACGATATTTGTTGTTGTTAATCCCTATGCCAACTTGTTATGTCGTTGTGACTTGTGTGTTGCTCAACGGTATTTGATGTTGTTCACCCTATGTCAACTTCTTATGTCGTTGTGACTTGTGTGTTGTTCAACGATATTTGTTGTTGTTGATCCCTATGCCAACTTCTTATGTCGTTGTGACTTCTGTGTTGCTCAACGATATTTGTTGTTGTTGATCCCTATGTCAACTTGTTATGTCGTTGTGACTTCTGTGTAACTCAACATTATTTGTTGTTGTTAATCCCTATGCCAACTTCTTATGTCGTTGTGACTTGATTGTTGCTCAACGATATTTGTTGTTGTTAATCTCTATGCCAACTTCTTATGCCGTTGTGACTTGTGTGTTGCTCAACGATATTTGTTGTTGTTAATCCCTATGCCAACTTCTTATGTCGTTGTGACTTGTGTGTTGCTCAACAATATTTGTTGTTGTTCACCCTATGTCAACTTCTTATGTCGTTGTGACTTGTGTGTTGTTCAACGATATTTGTTGTTGTTGATCCCTATGCCAACTTCTTATGTCGTTGAGACTTGTGTGTTGCTCAACGATATTTGTTGTTGTTGATCCCTATGTCAACTTGTTATGTCGTTGTGACTTCTGTGTAACTCAACATTATTTGGTGTTGTTAATCCCTATGCCAACTTCTTATGTCGTTGTGACTTGTGTGTTGCTCAACGATATTTGTTGTTGTTAATCCCTATGCCAACTTCTTATGTCGTTGTGACTTGTGTGTTGCTCAACGATATTTGTTGTTGTTAATCCCTATGCCAACTTCTTACGTCGTTGTGACTTGTGTGTTGCTCAACGGTATTTGTTGTTGTTCACCCTATGTCAACTTCTTATGTCGTTGTGACTTGTGTGTTGCTCAACGTTATTTGTTGTTGTTCACCTTGTGTCAACTTGTTATGTCGTTGTGACTTGTGTGTTGTTCAACGATATTTGTTGTTGTTGATCCCTATGCCAACTTGTTATGTCGTTGTTCCCTTTTCAACTTGTTTTCGTTGTTGTTCATCCCTTTTTCAAAGTTTCTTGGTATATAGTGCACTCACCTCACCTCACAACGTTTTAAACTGTGTCTGTTGTCGTGCCTTGCGCAGCGTACATGCTGCCCGCCTCATGGAACAGGGGAGTGGCCATGGACTGGAGGGATATCTTCAGGAGCATCTGCCGAGTAAGTTATATTGTGATCATGATTCACCATATAACATATATCAATTGTTAAAATATAATTCATTATATTGTAATATATAATATTATCTATAATTAATAGTATTAATATAATGTCAGTATATATTAGTCATTGTATATGATATATAATTGTATCAGTATATTTTATAGATAGATAGATAGATAGATAGATAGATAGATAGATATAAAGATATAAAGATATCATGCATATAACAGTATAAATTAGATGATCTATATACAGAGTAATCAGAGAGTAATTATATAATATATATTACTGACACATATATATATATATATATATATATATATATATATATATATATATATATATATATATATATATATTTACATGGTTGAAAGGGAGCAATACGGAGGAGCGCAGAGAAGGGCAGAGAAAGTGGTTGAGAACTGAACGGCTTGGTTTGTAAGGTGAAGTTTGAAGTCGGTAGTACAGTACCGCAGGCAAACGTTCGTGTCCGCCGTGTGGACCTTCACGGCTTCAGGAATGAAGAACGAGGAACGGAGGATACCTAAATTCCGGTATGTTTATATAGATAAATTGATATATAAAAAAACATATATATATATACAAAATTCTGATTTTGACAGGAAACGGGGGATGAAAATTTGTTTTTTGCTCGCCAGCACTCTGTTAAGACAGTTAGCGGTTGACTGATGACGGCGGCGTGACTTGTATTTTGTTACCGGTTTAAAAATATACACAAACAATTTTGATTTCGACAGGAAACGGGGGATGAGAATGGGGGTGAATATGGGGAGGACTTTACATAGGGGTTTCATTTAACAAAACTTAAAATGCTAACATTGCATGGGACTGACACCACACTCCCTGGACACACTCCCCACACACCCTGACACCATCACTATCCCCCACTCCCTGAACTCACTCCCCACAATCCCTGACACCATCACTGTCCCCCACGTACTGAACAGAAATGCCGTGGCGTGTACCGCATCCCCTGGGACTACAGCAGGAGGAACCCAGGTGAGCTTGAAATACATGTCACTTTTTTTTACGCGTTTCTATTCCACGGCTGCAAGGGTCCAGCTTAACTAGTCAGAATTGCCCCCCCCCCCCCCCCCCCCCCCCCCCGGGCTCCGCGCTACGTAAGAATCCCCCCCCCCGGGCTCCGCGCTACGTAAGAATTGCCCCCCACCCACCCCCACCCACCCACCCACCCCGGGCTTGGCGCTACGTAGGGTTCGGTAGGCAGAGCGTCGCACTAGGGTCGCACTGAGTCGCCCAATTTGCGAATGCATGTCGCACAAGGGTCGCGCCGAGTCGCTCAATTTGCGATTTGTGTATACCGCATCCCTTGGGACTTTAGCCGAAGAAACCCAGGTGAGCTTGAGATAAATGTCACCTGTTTTTTTCTGATGCATCGCCATTCCGCGGCCGCATCACACAAAATTCCGTACCACCCTCTACATGTCACACCAAATGCTTTACCACCCTTAACCCTAGACCCTGGGACTACAGTAGGAGGAACCCAGGTGAGCTTGAAATACATGTCGTTTATTTTTGTTTGTGATGCGTCGCCATTCCGTGGCTGCATCACACCAAATGCCGTACCACCCTTGTCACTAGACCCTGGGGCTACAGCAGGAGGAACCCAGGTGAGCTTGAGATAAATGTCACCTGTTTCTTTTCTGATGCATCGCCATTCCGCGGCCGCATCACACAAAATGCCGTACCACCCTTTACACGTCACACGAAATGCTTTACCACCCTTAACCCTAAACCCTGGGACAATAGCAGGAAGAACCCAGGTGCGATTGAGATACATGTCACTTTTTTCTGATGCATCGCCAGTCCGCGGGATGCATGTGTCGGGCTAAACTAGTCAGAAATGCCACCCAGGCTCCGCGTTCTGTAGGGTTCGAGAGGCAGCACGTCGCACTGGGATCGCACTGAGTCGCTCAATTTTTGATTTGTGCGTCGCACAAAATGCAGTACCGCATTTCCCGGGACTACAGCAGAAGGAATCCAAATGAGCTTGAGAATCTCCATTGGCCAATGACCTTCCGTAGCTCAGTCAGTGGTCGACGGAAGGCCAATTCTGACTAGTTTAGCCAAACTCATGCGTTGTCATGCGACAACAGAATGGCAACGCGCCGTCGTGAACAAAAACTGCTTGAAATACATCTCACCTTTTTTTGTTGTGACGCGACGCCGTTCCGCGGCTGCATGGGTAAAGTTTCATTGATTTATTTTTCAAATCTGAAAGTGGGTTTTTCCTAGCTTTATGGTTCTACGCCTCCTCCAGGGACAGCGTTTTAGAGCTCTCTATAGTTATGTATAACTTTATGTGGCTTTTTAGGGCCATTTAGGGCAAATAAAAAATGTTTTTTTTATAGCGATAATTTTGTTAAATGGGGTTAAAACTAGCGATCGCTATATATAGCGGAAATAAAAATCCCTTTAAAGTTTGTAGGGTTTGGGGGGCAGCGCGTCGCACTGGGGTCGCACCTATCGCTCGATTCGCGATTTGCGCGTCGCACAAAATACAGTACCGCGTCCACTGGGACTACAGCAGGAGGTACCCAGGTGAGCTTGAGAATCTCCATTGGCCAATGACCTTCCGTAGCTCAGTCAGTGGGCGACGGAAGGCCATTTCTGACTAGATTAGCCATACCCATGTGTCGCCATGCGACGACGGAATGGCGACGCAGTGGCAACGCGTCGTCGTGAAATTAAATGCTGCTTGAGATAAACTGGAGATACATGTCACATGATCTTTGTGCACGACGCGGCGCCATTCCGCTTATCAATAAATCAATCAATATACGCCTTTTTGTGAGGCGTGAGGAGCTTAAAATACATGTCACCTGTTTAGAGTGTGCGACGCAGGGCCATTCCGTGGCTGCATGGGTCCGTCTAAACTAGTCAGAAATGCCCCCCCGGGCTCTGCGCTTAGTAGGGTTTGGGGGGCAGCGCGTCGCACTGGGGTCGCACCGAGTCGCTCAATTTGCGATTTGCGTGTCGCACAAAATGCAGTACCGTCAAAGGAGCCAGTGTATGCACGTAACACCATGATGTTTCTAGTAGCCTTTGAGGTGCTCCTAGTAGCTGTTGCCCCCATCCCCCCCCACCCACCACCCCCCCAACAACAGCAACAACAACAACAACAGGAGTGGATAATATATGAACAAATTACAACCAGGGTATTTTCCATAGAAAGGAGCCAGTGTATTTACGAAATACCATGATGTTTTTAGCCCAAAAGGAGTGGCTAAACGAACAAATTGCGACCAGGTATTTTTCAAAGAAAGGAACCAATGGATGTATGTATCACCATGATGTTTCTAGTAGCCTTTGAGGTGCTCCTAGTAGCTGTTGCCCACCACCACCACCACCACCACCACCAAAAGGCTGCAGCAGCATAGCACCCCCAGATTTGTGATGTTCACCAGTCGTCCTCCTGGGGCTGGTTTGTGTACAGGGTCCCACTTCCTGGGGTGAAAATATTTCCAATACAAGTATGAGGCCACTGCACCCCCCTCCCCTCCCCTCCCCTCCCCTCCCCTCCCACAGGTGAAATCAACGATGCTGCACGCGGCTTGCCAGGCAGCATGAAGGATGGGGTGCTTGTGTTGGACCCTGGGGCTGGTTTGTGTACAGGGTCCCACTTCCTGGGGTGAAAATATTTCCAATAAAAAATATGAGGCCACTGCACCCCCTCCCCTCCCCCCCCACACACACATGTGAAAATATTCCCAATAGAAATATGACGCCACTGTACCCACTCCCCTCCCCCCCCCCCCCCCCCCCCCACACACACACACAGGTGAAAACAGGTGAAATCAATGAGGATGCATGCAGTTTACCAGGCTGCGTGGAATATGCTTGTGTTGGACGTGTTTCACTTTTCTTTCTCAACCACACCACTGCCTCCCCTCCCCTCCCCTCTCACAGGTGAAATCAGCGATGCTGCACGCGGCTTGCCAGGCGGCATGAAGGGTGGGGTGCTAGTGTTGGACGCTGGGGCGCAGTTTGCGGGTGGGGCAGCTAAGCCATGGAAGGAGGAAGAACTGGAACCCAAGTTTGAGCGATAAACTCGTTGGGATTGTTTGCACTGTTTTGTTTTTTTGCTAACTACTAGCAGCAGCTTCTAGGCAGCTCCCTGGGCCAGCCACTGGGCTAAGCCTCAAAAATCCAGCAGCGCTAGACAGCTGGTTACGTCAGCTTCAAGGTGCACTAGGTTTGGCTGATTAGCCAGCCAGGGGAGCTGACTAGAAAGTGCTGCTCGTAGCCGAAAATAAAAAACAGTGTTCCTTTTCATGTCACCTATTGAAATTGTTACATCCGTGTAATACCGTTACTCACAGGACGTGAAGTTAAGGACACCATAGCGTAAGCCGGAGCTAGCTATAGTCACCGTTATGTCACCTATGCACCTGGTTGACCATGCCAGGTACCGTGATCGCCATAGTTTTCCTTTTCAGGCACGAGGCAGGGTATTGAAATTGAAATTGAAATTGTTACATCCGTGTAGAACCGTTACTCACAGGACGTGAAGTTAAGGACACCATAGCGTAAGCCGGAGCTAGCTATAGTCACCGTAGGACCATCTCAGTAAAAAGAATTACCACCGATGCCTGAACAACAGGCACCGTAGCCCCATCATGCCAGTGCAGCTTAATACGGGGTTTTTTCACCCCGGTTGGGAAGCACCGGCACAATACAGCTGGTAAGACAAAACCTGAG
This sequence comes from Chlamydomonas sp. ICE-L, assembly GCA_013435795.1. NCBI lineage: Eukaryota > Viridiplantae > Chlorophyta > Chlorophyceae > Chlamydomonadales > Chlamydomonadaceae > Chlamydomonas > Chlamydomonas sp. ICE-L. The sequence continues at coordinate 2,217,684 of JACBWV010000234.1, forward strand.
AGGGGGGACGGTCTGTGTGCTAGTCCCCGGGTATCGACCCGGGGTGTGTTTCCATAAAGCGTCTGCACTGTAAAATACTCTGGAAACTAGTAATGGTGTGAAAATGGACTGTGTCCGCCAGTTTGAGGGCACAGGATCTCTGAAGTCCAAGAGTGGTCATATAAGTCAAAAAAGAGGTAGGAATAGTACCAGTTGTACCAACGGTAATAACTTCATAGTGAACAAGGTATCCAGCCGATCGAAGGCCATTGACTAATTCAACATGTTGGGCATGTTTAGTAATAAACTTAGTAGCGTGATTAGTATCAGAGCAGTATCCAAGCTCAAGAACCCAGAGTTCTTTATCAGACATACAGGTAGGAGAGTCTATGTCAGGTAGGACGGCAAGATCAGGTCTCATCCTCTTCCAATCCGCTACAGTAATAGTGGAGGGGCGTAGCCAGTCGGGAAGACGTTTGCCCAGGACCCCCCTGGAAAGGTCCTCTTCCTTGCCAGCGTCCATGATCATTCTGCGAGATCCTAGGGCTCCTGTGCAGATGGCCTTGTGGATGAGTCGCACTGCGGCGTCATGTCTCTTAATGTAGAGCCCCTTGAAAGTCCGGTTTGTGCAACCCGCCAGGATGTGGCCCGCTCCGTCCTCACAGGTGTGGCAGATGGGGCATAGGGAGTTCGTGGGTGGGTGAGTGCTGGTAATATAAGGGAGTTTCCAGCGGAATGCAAGTTTACGGTTCCACAGTCTACCCCAGCGGGCTTTAAGGATGTGGAATTTAGTTTTATGCTGGATAAGGGTTGAGGTCCAAAATTTGTTACTTGCTTGAGGAAGTTGGTGGGGGGTGTTTTCAGCCCAGGTGGTTGCATAAATCCCTTTAAGAGGGTGTTGACCAAGGTGGCAGCTAGTGGGTAGGTTAGAGGTGATACCTTGTGTAAGGTTAGGTGCTAAAATTCTTGGGGGGATATCTCCCATGGGTGTACGAGGAGGTTGAACTGTAGGCCAGTAAACATTGTGGCGGGGGATTTCCCCAGTGTTATCAGTAAAATTAGTTGAGGTAGGGTGCTCAGCTGCCTTGCGTGCCAGAGTGTCTGCTCTGTCATTTCCAAGGATACCTGTGTGGGAACGGACTTTACAAAGGGTGGTGTGTGAGCCATGCAGGATGCGTTGAATGAGGTGTTTTTGAATTGATTGCAGTAATTCAGTATGAATGGAACGGGTTGTTGTGGTGGGGTCATGAATCATTTTTTTAATAAGTTGAAGAGAGCAGAGGCTGTCTGTATGAAGGGTAAGAGATTTGTCATAGTCAATGTTGAGAAGGGCTTGGTGGATGGCTACCAGTTCTGCCCGGTTGTTAGTTTTGGTGGCCCCTATTCCCCCAGGGTTGATGGTGTAGCTTTGTCCTGCAGCCGGGGACATATACTGCAGCACCTATTTTGCTAGGATGCCCTGGTTTACCTTTTATTAGGCTACCATCTGTGTAGACCTGGAGGCCAGAGGAGGGGGTAGCAAGGTAAAAACAGGGGTGGGTAATGGTAAGAGGAGAGGGGGGAGGGTGTTGGTGGAGTAGAGGTTGCCAGGGATTTTTGGCAAGAGATTTAAGTTTCCGAGGGTAGGTGATGACAATGTCAGTGAAAGTAAGTGTGGAAGGTGGTGTGATAGTAGAGGGCTCCCAGGATGAGGAGAGGCTTTGCATGTAGTATGTCCATTGGTCAATAAAGTCTGGGAGTTTAGGAAAGTAAGTCTCTTGGCTGTGAGGGTTGCATATAAGGATGAGGTGTAATTTTTGAGTGGAGGGTGGGGTGTGAGATTTGCTGCCAAGCCATATTTCAGAGGTAGTATAAAATTCAGACTGTGGTCTAGAGTCAATGTAGTGGATCCAGGAGTGGTGGAGGAGAGTTTTGTAAGGGGCAGCAAGGTCATCAGGGAGGAGCATCAGGGTGCAGGTAGGGCTGAGAGTATTTTCAGCATGGTCAGCACTGGCTAGAGCCCACCTTAGAGCTTGGTGTGCTTGTGTGGTGGAATTGGGAATGTCCACCAGTGAGCCCCCAGTCCAGATGGTAAGAAAGGGGTCTTGGTTGGAGCCAAAGAGCTGGTCAGCAGAGCTGGTAGAAGAGAAGCTGGTGAGGCTTTGGTCGTAGCTAAGAGGATTGGAGGTACGATGGTGAGTAATGCCCAGAGCAGCTGCTGCTTGGTAGAGGAAGGGAGACAGAATGTTAGTGGCAGCAGGAGCAGCTCTGTATCTGGTGAAGAGGGCAGCTAGGTCAGTGTGGTATGTTCCTCCTTGGGGCAGTTGGTTCCATTTGGTTGGGTGGTGATTTTTAAAGTGGTCATAGTTTTGTTTAAGAGAGGTGAGCCTGTCGTTGGGAATGTGCCCAAGACAGTGACCTGTGGGGTTATAAAGATATGAAACGTTGGTATGTGTGTGTGTGGATTGGCCATCCAGAGTAGTGAGGATGCCTGTTTGTATAATGTAGGCTGAGGGTGGTTGAATGTCCCAGTCTGGGTGTCTGTCGTGTGTGTCAATTTTCAGAAGTTTGTGAACAAGGTTGTGGTTGTCAGCATTAAATCCTGGGGAGGTGGCCCATTGGCCTTGTTGCTGGAGGTTAGTGAGGTGGGTGTCCTTCCTGGGATTGAGGTATGTGGTTATCGGAGGAGTGGTTTTAAAGGTGTGGGTGAATTGGTCATATGTTGGTTGTCCTACCAGTTCAACAAGGTGAGCCGCATGGTGAGATTGAGGCTTCCAGTGTATGGTGGAGGTAGTGGGGGTGAGAGGAGTGCAATGGTGGATGCTGTATCCCATGCGTGTGTAGGAGTTGATATGGTCGTTGTGCATGATGGTTGGGGCCCATTGGACGTGGACAACGGTGGTGGTGGCAAGTTTGTCGTCGTTGTAAGAGCGCTTGCCCCGCCAGCTCGTAATGTGCAGGGCTCTGTACTGAGATCCGTAAGTAAGGTGAAGCAGGCGCGCCGGTGGTGCAGGTGCGCTGCTGGCTGGGAATGTCATGGCCTCGCGGATCCCGTCAGGGTGCGAGGTGGAGGTTGTTTTATCTGCGCGGTAGAATTTGGAGGAGGAGGAGTGTCGGATCCAGGATTTGCATAAGTAGTGGCGCGCTGACCAGGTGGCGTCACTGTTGGGGCAGCCCCATGCTTGGTGCGCGTGACTGCCTGCGATCTGCGTGGGCCACGCCCACCATTGGTTTCCTTCCAGGTCCCCAGTGGGGTCCGCCTCGTAGTCTGCATCAGTAACGGAGGCGTGAGGTTGGTAGCGCTGGGTAAGTGGGGTGGAGGATTCGATAGGAGCAGGAAGTTTAACGTTGTCTGTCGTGTTCTGCGAAATTGCGTAGCCAGGCGCAAGTTGCCTGTGGGAGAGGGGGAGTGGGTCAGAGTGAGTTGGAGGAGTGACGGTTTGGAAGGAGGAGAGGTGTGCGGTGAGGCGGTTCAGGGATCGTTTGTGGTGTTTAGTCATTTTGTGTGAAGTAATAAGAGAGAGGTCTGTAGTGCTGATAAGATGAGTTCCCATGGGGGTGACCAGGTCGTGGTATGAGTAGATGTCCAGGTCGTGAAAAGGAGTCATTAGTGAGACAGGGATTGCCTGTGGTGGAAGAGGGAGAGAGTGTATGTTAAGTTTGTCAAGGAGCTCTGTGTCATTCCAATAAATTATTATGTCAGATTTTTTAATAATTTCCAGCTGGCGGGCTAGGGACATATATTTAAGTTGCTTGCTGGAGAGAGAGAGAGGATCTAGAGTGGTCATGGTGGAGGTTGATTTGTCAAGAAGAGCCCTGGTGAGAATTCCCAGGTGACCTTGGTCATTCATGGACTGGGTGAGGGCTGTTGCAGTAATCTGAGTATATTCAGTGAGTAGAGAAGGCACCCCTAGTCCTGCCTCTGTTTTAGGGAGGTGGAGTGCTCTTGTCGGAAAGGATCTAGGAAGGGAGCAGCAGAGTTTAACTGTTTTTAATACTGCTCTGTCAATGACATGAATGTCGGTTAGTGAGAAGGGAGCTACTATCATGGGGTATTTAATAGCTGCTCTGACACATTGTGAGATTATTCATAGACATTGGGTGGGGGTTGCCCTATTTTTAGCTTTAATGAGGATACTCAAGCCTTTGTTGTGGATGGTTTCAATAGTAGAGTGAAGTTGAGTTTTCCAATTTAAGGTGAGTGAGATGTGAACCCCCAGGTATTTATAGGCTTGGTCTGGCGGCTGGTAGGTAGCATAGGAATTACCTAGAGGAATTTTTTCTAGCCTTTGTTTGAGTGTGTTGTTGTGAGTAGGTTGTGAGGGGTGTGATTTGTGGAGCATGCCACTAACCACACATTTAGTGGCGTTAAGAGGAATGCCCGACCAGATACTAAAAGTTTGAACTTTACCACATTGGATGCGAAGGTCCTCTGAGCTGCCGGTTAGGACGGCAGTGTCAGCAGCATACCCCAAGCTGCTAGTGTGGTTTTCATCTGCTGTTGTGGAGGGTAGGGATGCTGCTCTGTATCCTCGTCCTCCAGAACGGAGCCATCTGTGTAGGGGTTCTAGAAAAATAATGAAGAGTAAGGGGGAGAGAGTGTCCCCCTGGATAGTGCCCCTAGTGATGGGGATAGGGGAGCCAGATGTATTGTTAAGGAGGATATGTGTAGTAGAGTTTGTGTAAATTCCTTTAATTGTATCTATAGTATCATGGGTATAACCCAAGCTGTGCATAATGCAGAGAAGTTTTTGGTGATCAATCATGTTGAAGGCAGAGCTAAAGTCAAAGTAGGCAGCATAAAGGTCCTGGTGGAAGAGGGCAGCTTCCTCAATGAGACTACGAGCTGCTCGTAGCTGAATAGATAAACTGGAAGAAGGAAGAACTGGAACTGGGTAAATTGGGAATGTTTTTCAGCCGGAGTAAATAAATCAATAGTCCTTTTTTTTACGAGGCGTGAGGTTGAGGGGGGCAGCCCGTTTGCTTGCACTGGGGCGAACCACCAATTGTCAACGGGAGTAATATTATTGTTACGGATCATACCGTATGTGCACAGGTAATTAGAAAACGATTTGGCAAACTACCGTTTTCCAAACCGTTTTTTATTCAAGTTATTGGACGTTCAGCATTATTGAGTTATTCGTTTACCATTATTGAGTTATTCGCGGTAAAAGCTTGGTCACACGCAAGTCACACCTTAGGTTTAACTGCAAAGGCTAACTTTTGTAAACAGTTATCAATTATACTGTTGAGTGCACCATTCGACGAGAAATTTGAATTGCTTTCACAATATGCCATTCTGTTTTGTTGGTTGTGTTGTGTGCACCATTACAGAGTTATCCACGGTCAGCGCTTGGTCATATGTAGGAGTAGCACCACCATTCAAACTGAATCCTCTGTGTCGCTGGTTTGTGTCGGGAGACCCACCTCCTGGGGTGAAAGTCCTTTCACAACTTAAAAAAAAAAAAAAGTTACATCTTAGCTAAGCCTGGTGATAGGCCAACCAGGGTACTTCAAATGGCCAAATTGGCCAGCGCTTTAGCGCACTCGACGAAAAATCTCGCTGACCATTCTCGCCCTAACTTGACCGAACATCTCAAATCAGCAACTTGACTGTAACTTCTTCCCACTGCATCGAGAAACATGTCGTCGCTGTGCGTTGTGCTATAGCGAGCACGCGGCAAAGTTGAATGGATGAACCTAGCGATGATTCCAAGTCCCAGATCGAGTTGACTTCGGGAGCAGTTGCGGTGAACAGGATTGTTCTTCGGCCGAACTGAATACATGCTCGCTAAGAAGAAGCTTTAGTTATATACAGTTGCGATTGCGCAGGTTCAGCCTTTTCAGTGGGGTCGACTATCGATCACAGCTGAGGTGGCAGGGAAGCAGGTCCGATGCTTTTAGCGGAGTCGGATGATGCGCAAACGTTGTCGATGCTCATCGTCCCGTTTGCCTTTCAGCTATGGCAAAGTCCACAGCTGAAGTGGAGGGGGGCAGATATGGAGTATGTGTGTGCTGGTGGGTGCGTGTAGGAGGGAGGGGAGGGATGAGCGTGGGGAGAGGGTGGGGGCTGGTGGGATGGCTGGGGTGGGGGAAGGGATGGAGTCAGGAAATATGTCAGGAAGAGTAAGGGAGTATGTTTGTGGGCGGGGGTACATGGTTGGGTGGGGGTGGGGGTGGAGATAACTAGGGGGGGGGGGGGGGGGGGGGGGGGGGGGGGGGGGGGGGGGGGGGGGGGCGAGAGTACATTGGTGTTTGTGTGCTTGTGGGTGCACAAGGGAGACCATCACAAGGGATATGCGTCCGTCAATGTTTTAAGTTGCATGTACTGCAGAGAAACCCGTTTTGCAACCCAGCCCAAAACAGGTGTGGCCAACGGGAGGGAAGGGGGGAGGGGGCGGATAATGGTTTGGTGGTGGTGGTGTGTGAATGGGTGGGGGCTTCAAGTGTAAACCATTATGTAACCAGCCCCAAATAGGTGTGGCCTAAGGCCAAACGGGCACCGTACTATGATTGGGGGAGGGGGGGGGGGGGGGGGGGGGGGGGGGGGTCTTCGTGAGAGTACACACGGGCTACCGTACTAGTTTCATTCTACAATATTAATATAATGTATACCTTATTTCCAGGCTGAAGGACCCGAGTAACACACTCTGTAGAACAAAGAAAAATAATGAGAACGCCTAGCGAGGCGTGGTATGCAGGGAGCCCCGTCGTAGGGCAGTCAGCAGCGGGGCAACGGGCTGCTACTTGACCTAAACAAAGCTACTATGGCGGTTGACAGCGACCGCGGACACTACAGCGCACCCGAAGGGATTCGAACACTGGCACACATACCCACCCATATTCTCCACCCATTCCCACACCCATTCCCACACCTCCAGGTCTTAAGTGGTGCCAATGAACTGCCCTTGTCAAAACAAATCAATGGTTGCTTTAGAATGTCATGTGGAAGTCTGAGTAAACAGAAATCAAACACCTGAGGAGTGCTGACCCCCCCACCGCACCCCAAATCAGGTTCTCATAATGACCTGAATATGGCTCAAAACATCGCCATGAATCATGCATCGCCATGAATCATTATAGCTACATTCTCAGAAAAATCGGTCGGCATGAACTGGCATGAAGCAAAATTTGGAGGCCTGGGCTCCACCTGACCCATGTCATGTTTTGGCCTTCCATATTCAGGTCATTATGACCGACAAGATGACAGGCCACTGGGCTACGGATAGCTTCTCAGCTACACACCGCGCTACACGCTCCGGCCCGGGGTCATGTTCCCGCTCCCATCACATGTCCCCCGCTGATCGGGCGTAAAAAGGGTAATTTTTACGCTCCTCCAAGCGCCCGCCTTCTTTCTTCCTCCTCAAAGATCGATCAAGCTCACCGTTCGTTATCGATAAGCCGATTGCACGTTACTTTTCTTTTCTTTTCGCTTGCCTTATTCCCTCATTAACAGATCCTGCTTTCACCCCTCACCCATTTGCCCCCCTACAAACTTGGCAAACGGAATGTATAGACCATGGCCTCAGACACCCAACCCGAGGTGATCGTGGAAGTCGTTCGAACCCCGTCCGTCTTTGAAGAGTTATTCGCCCTCAGAAGAGAGGTCTTCATCGAGGAGCAGAAGGTCGACCCGTCCATTGAGTCTGATTCGTGTGATCTAGAGGCATCCTCAGGTGGCGTGGCGTGGATTGACGCTGGCATAGCGATCTATGTGGTAGCTCGTTTAACGGGAGGAGATCGTGCAGTGGTCGGCACCGCACGACTGGTTGCCACGCATGGGGCGTATGGATGCTGTGCCGACAACAACGCAGGTGGGTTGGCTCCACACGATAGGGTTTGGGGCTGAGTTGCCATGCATGGGGTGGGTATACTGCATGTTGGGGTTTAGAGTTGAAGGCTTAATTGCCATGCATGGGGCATGTGGTTGCTATGCAGACAACAGTGCAGGTGGGTGGGTTTCATGCATGAATGTGTGCGTGGATGGTTCAATAGAGGCACACGTGCCCATGCTCGCATGCATACACACGTACACACACACATGCAATCGCACTCACTTACATACTCACACATACACACATACGCAATCGCGCTGACACACACAGACACACACACGTATACTCACACACAAATGCTCGAAGACTTACTCACACAAACTCACACACACTAACTGCTGACAGGCCAGGTGGGTATGCTGGGGAGTAGCCCATAGTCCCCATACTCATCCATTGCAGGCAGCAATGCGTTGCATGCTTGAGGGTGTGTGTACATGGTTCAATGGACACACACGTGTGCATGCTCGCACATGCATTCACTCACACGCACACACATGCATGGAAGTATGTGTGCATGGTTCAATGGATAAACACACACGTGTGCATACTTGGATACATGCATGGATACACACACATGCACACACATGCATGGAAGTATGTGTGCATGGTTCAATGGATAAACACACACGTGTGCATACTCGGATACATGCATGGATACACACACACACACATGCATGGAAGTATGTGTGCATGGTTCAATGGATAAACACACACGTGTGCATACTCGGATACATGCATGGATACACACACACGCACACACATGCATGGAAGTATGTGTGCATGGTTCAATGGATACACACACACGTGTGCATACTCACATACATGCATTCACTCACGCATGCACACACTTGCATGGAGGTATGTGTGGATACTTCAATGGGTACACACGAGCCCATGCCCATATGCATGCACACATACACATACATGCAATCACACTCTCACACACACACGCAATCACACTTACATACTCTTACACACACACAATCGCACTCACACACACGCAATCGCACTCACATACTCATACCCTCGCACACTATCAAATTCACTCACATACACACATACACAATCGCACGGACACGCACACACACATACACGCACGCACACTCGCACACAAAATCCCGAAGACTTATTCACACAAACACACACACTGACTGTTGACACGCCAGGTGGGTTGGCTGGGAAGTAGCCCCCACTCATCCATTGCCGAAAGCAATTCACACACATGCATGGAGGTGTGCGTGGATGGTTCAATGGAGACACGCGCGCCCATGCTCATATGCAAGCACACATACACACACACATTCAATCGCGCTCTGACATACGCATACTCCCACACACAATCGCACTCACACACACACGCAATCACACGGGCACACACACACATACACCCACACCCGCACACAAACACTCGAAGACTTACTCACACAAACACACATACTAACTGTTGACACACAAGGGTAGGCTGGGAAGTAGCCCGCACTCATCCATTGCCGAAAGCAATTCACACACACTGACTGTTGACACACAAGGGTTGGCTGGGAAGTAGCCCGCACTCATCCATTGCCGAAAGCAATTCACACACACTGAATGTTGACACACAAGGGTTGGCTGGGAAGTAGCCCGCACTCATCCATTGCCGAAAGCAATTCACACACACTGACTGTTGACACAAAAGGGTTGGCTGGGAAGTAGCCCCCACTCATCCATTGCCGAAAGCAATTCATTGCATGCATGGAGGTGTTTGTGGATGGTTTAATGGAGACACACGCGTACATGCTATCAGCGTGCACACATACTGTTGGAGCGCAGATATGAACAGCGACTCAGGACGCAGAGCTGGGGGTCCTCCCGAACAACCCTGAAGCGAACTGCTGTAACAAAAGTAATGATAACGCCTGGTGGGGCGTGGTATTAAGGGAGCCATGTCTTACGGCAGTATGGAACGGGCTGCTACTTTACCTGGACAAAGCTACCATGACGGTTGACAGCGACAGCGACCGCGAACACTTAACACGCGGACCCGTGGGGATTCGAACCCGGCACCTACGTCGTTCAAGTCGCTCTGCCATTGAGCCATTAGTTGAATGGGGATTGTTGGGGCATAGGTATGAACAGTGAACTACTTACAATTGTAAGAAGATGGTAACTTAGTAGCTGAATAGCTACATGACGGCTGTCTAAGTAGAAGAAGGTAGCTTAGTAGCTGAATAGCTACATGACGGCTGTCTAAGTAGAAGAAGGTAGCTTAGTAGCTAGTAGTAAGAAGATAGTAGCCCGTTTCAGTGATACGATTAGTCTAGTGGTACATCAAATCGCTTAAACGAAGCAGGGTCGGGGGTTCGATTCCCCTACGGTCACCCTGAACGTTGCAGGTCGTTGTCAACCGCGATGGTAGCTTGTCCATTCGAGGTGGTAGACCGTTCTCTGACCGTGTACGACGGGTTCCCTTAATACCACACCCCACCAGGCGTTATCATTACTAAGAAGATAGTAGCACAGCTCTGACGACTGTCTAAGTAGAAGAAGGTAGCTTAGTAGCTGAATAGCTACATGACACCCACGTGTGTGATGCTATGTGGGACCATCATCTCAGCTGTCACAACACATACACATGTCAGGTTGCACACATACACACACATCTACCCCCCCCCACCCCACCCCCACCCCCCACACACACATATACACACATACACACATACACACACCCATATCTATCCCCCCCACACACACACACACACACACACACACACACACACACACACACACACACACACACAGTCCACCACTGCCCTCCACTGTCCACCCCCCCACCACTGCCCACCACTGTCTTCCACTGTACAGGCCCACAATGCTATCAGCGTGCAAACATACACATATCAGGTTGCACACATACGCACACCCACATCTACCCCCCCCCCCCCCCCCCCACACACACACACCCCCCCCCCACACACACACACACACACAGTCCACCACTGTCCTCCACTGTCCACCCCACCACCACTGCCCACCACTGTCTTCCACTGTCCAGGCCCACAAGGCTATCAGCGTGCAAACATACACATATCAGGTTGCACACATACGCACACCCACATCTATCCCCCCCACACACACCCCACCCCCCACCCACACACAGTCCACCACTGTCCTCCACTGTCCACCCCCCCACCACTGCCCACCACTGTCCTCCACTGTACAGGCCCACAATGCTATCAGCATGCACACATACAGATATCAGTGTGCACACATACGCAGCTATCAGCTATCAGCATGCACACATACACATATAATACAAGTTCTATGCAGCTAAATTCAGTTCTAAAAATTGGCGGAAAGTGTTAGCAATGGAGCGACAGGTGGCAACGGATGGGAGTTAGTTACGAGACCGTTGGCTGACGTGTCAGGCTTTGTCTCAGTCAGACGGTCGGTCGGACAGACGGACAAATGGATAACCCTGGGGGCTCCCACCCCCTGGAAGAGGGGGCTCGGCCAATTACATACACACACACAGTACATACATTGCAACACACACACACACATATTTAAGGACCGGCATATCATATGATGTTGACCAAAGGGGAGTATGATATCATATGATATCATACACATTGCATCATATAATATTATGTAAATGGTAACTTTGATCTAGTCAGACTGCTGGCATCATATGATATCATATTGCTGTTTCACATATTAACGTTCCCTACACAAACACATATTAGCAGGCACACATACACACACATTACATACATTGCAACACACAAACACACACACACACATATTGCAAACACTGCAACACACACACGCATGACACACATTGTACACCCATGTACGCCCATGTACACACGCAAGCTCAAGCACACACTGAAGTACATCAAGGCATGCCTCATGCAGGAGGAGGCTCCTAAACCATAAACTATAAACCCATGCAGGAACAGGCTCCTAAACCCTAAATCCTAAACACATGCAGGAGGAGGCTCCTAAATTATAAACCCTAAACCCTAAACGCATGCAGGAGGAGGCTCCTAAACCCTAAACCCATGCAGGAGGAGGGTCCTAAACCCTAAACCCATGCAGGAACAGGCTCCAAAACCCGAAACTCTAAAAACATGCATGAGGAGACTCCTCTGACAATGCTGGGATGGAAAGCATGCACACATGCATGATATCATATATCCGTTACCTACACATATTGCATACATTGGAACCCACACACACATCACACACAATTTACGCCCATGTACACACACAAGCTAAAGCACGCACTGAAGTACATCAAGGCATGCCTCATGCAGGAGGAGGCTCCTAAACCCTAAACCCTAAACCCATGCAGGAACAGGCTCCTAAACCCTAACCCCTAAAAACATGCAGGAGGAGGCTCCTCTGACAATGTTGGGATGGAAAACGCCAAGCCCAGTAATGTAGCTACACCCTCCCTTAGGTCCGGAGCCCACGAGGGGCCGATGGTGGGCAAGTGGGGTAAAATCGGGCGGGTGGCAGTGAAAAAGGAGTCGAGAAAGATGGGCATCGGGCGGCTGATGATGGTGGCGTTGGAAGAGGAGGCCAAGCAGGCCCCCTTTAAATTGGACGGTCTTTACCTCGGGGGGCAGGTCCAGGCACTACAGTTTTATGAGGCTGTAGGGTACACAGCCATTGCAGGCAGTGCGCATGTGCAAGCAGGCATAGATCATGTCTGGTTTGAGATGTTGCTGTGAAATACAGATGTTGCAGTGAAAAAAGTGTTGCCACCAACAGGGTTACTGTTTTTTAATTTAAACAGAAGATTGTACCAACTGAAGAACGGATCCTGCTCAAGTACAGTTGATGCCAGCAGGGCTACTCACGCACTCTGCAAACTGTGCGATGGATCTCACAAATGACAATATTACAAGATGCCTTCATGGCACGCTTATCCAACCTATCCTTAACTACGGGTGTGAAGTGTGGGCTCCAGACCGTCTGGGTTATATTAATACTTCTCAAAGTCCCGAAGGAAAATGTGGGATTATTCAGAATACGTTTATGAAAAGGGCTCTTGGTGTTAGAGATAACACCTCTACGGACTTAGTCCCTCATGAACTCAATAGATGACCTGCTTGGGCTCAATGGTCGAGACAGTGTCTTGGCTTTTGGAATAAATCGTTGACCGGAAGGACGATGATTTTGTGAGAAGAGCCTTGCTAGATAATGTTCTGATGGCAACTAGAGATAGCAACAAACAATGTTGGTATAATGGATAAATAGCATGCATTCAGAGGTAAGCTGTTCTATAAAATGTCTCTGATATTCTTCAGGGTAACCAGGCGTCACTGAGCAATATCGATCCAGGGATAATTAGAATAATGACATCTCATGAAGATATTGACTGGCAGTCCATAAGGACAGTGAATCCCAGGGAACTTGGCATTGAATATATTATTTATGCGACTTGGATGATGCCAGAGGATAGAAGCTGTAATTCCACTTACACTAACTAATTAACTATTAGGGATGATATTATATGCATAGCAAGACTACGTCTTCGAGCTCACAATTTTAATGTTGAATCAGATAGGAGTACCTCTCGTTCTGTTAGAATTTGCAAGTGCTGTGATGTTGTGGCAGATGGTAGATGAGTGATAGGAGATGACATGCATTTCATGTTAGAATGTCCTCTATATATACTCCGATAATATAATATTTGTTTTTTAGAAATTGAAAATTGAATCTGAATTGGTTATTTATTAGTCAATGAGTGAATTAGACTCTAGCATGAATCTGTTCATGAATCCTGATTCCTTTTAAATGATGGAAATCATTTAACAAATGTATAGAATGCGATCATAATCGCACGATTAAATTATCATCTCGTGTGGGATGATTTCATTACAATTGTAAAATCGAATTATCGCGGCAGCACGAACTCAGGGCCCTCGTCAGTAAAATGATTGCATGGGGTTCAGTTCATAAATGTCATTTCTTGTTAGCCCTTCCTGTCACGGTTGGGTAAGTCCCTTTAGCCTATTTGGCCTACCCATGGAATGTATCATAAATACAGGTATCGGTGTCAAGGTATCATAAGTAGTCAGTATCAGTATCATAAGTAGTCAGTGTCAGTATCAGTAGTATCAGTATCAGTATCAGTATCATAAGTAGTCAGTGTCAGTATCATAAGTATCATCAGTATCAGTATCATAAGTAGTCAAAGTATCATAAGTATACAGGTATCGGTATCATGAGTACAGGTATCGGTGTCAAAATATATTTCTTCAAAGAAACCAAAGCTTACCTGAATCTTCAGCGTCTCTAGTTTGTGTAGGGACTACTGCTAGGTCCGGCTTACGCAATGGTGTCCTTAACTTCACGTCCTGAGAGTGGTGCATTACTCGGATGTAACAATTTCAATTTCAATTTCAATTGTGTAGGGATACCCACCTCCTGGAATGAAATTCCTTTCACAAAAAAGAGAAATCATACTTGTATACCGTCCTATGTGTGCATTCACTGGGTGTGTTGGTGGGGAGGGGGGGAGGGAGAGGCTCTGATGAGGGTGATGATGATGACGATGAGTCTGGGGATGAGGAGGTGAGGAGAGAGGCGAGGGAGGGGGGTGGTGGATGATTTCACAAAAAAGAGCAATCATCCAAAAACACCAATCTACAACTAGCACCTTAAAGAAACCCTAATCGTAAGCATACGCCACAAATCTGGACAAGTCTTTAAACTGTATAATACTTGTAGTATGCCCCCTGGGTTCCGTGAGTTATCGCAATTGCTTGTGGGTGAGGATAAGGACCCCTTTTTACCGAGGGTGTTGTTCGGGTATTTGGCCACACTACTATGGTGAAGGGGTAGTGTTACCTACGCCACCAAAACGGTGGTTGGGAGTTTGGTTTGTTTGTCCTCGGCACATCCCTAATGTAATGGGGTTTTTTGCTTTGTGGGTGCTTTTTCTTTTTGTTTAAAGCACAGAGTCTCATACACCCTCGCGGTGTCATGTAGACTTTAACATGTAATGTAATGTAATGTAATGTAATGTAATGTAATGTAATGTAATGTAATGTAATGTAATGTAATGTAATGTAATGTAAGTAACCATTCAATCTCAGTATCTGTACCGCTGAAAGTAACCATTCGATCTCAGTACCCTGTCTGTACCTCTCAATGCAACCATGCAATTTTAGAGTCCTCTGTGTATCGTTACAAGTAACAATTCAATATCAGCACCCTTTGTGTACAGGTGGAAGTAACTATTCAACCTCGGCATCCTCTCCATATATACCGCTTCCGCTATGAGCCAGTATATCTCAATACTCTTTCAGTAACGCTACAAGGAGCTAGTAGATATCAGCATCCTCCCCCATGTTGCCTCCCCTTCTTGATCAGTATGGCTGGATGAACCGGAGCGTTGGCAATTTTCTTTCGTACGATTACAATAGGCAAATATATTGCATACGGTATCACAAGTTGTTGAAAAGTCCATCGATTGCCATAAAGGCCAAGAGAAAATGGCTAAGGTAATAATTGGTTCAGTGCACAGCAAACTAAATCAGAAATAGGTGGAAGGTGTAGGAACCACAACAAGCAACTATATGTCTAAATCGACACAATAGATCAACACATAGGACTTCATGTAATATAATCATTGAAAAATGTTCCAGGATTTATCATGTTGATATGTCATATAAGCAATACCAAATAATTCAAACAAGGCCGTCAGTTCAAGGGTTTGTACAAGTGAAACGCTTATTAATAATTGAAGCAAGCAAGCAAGAAATCAATCAATCAACCAACCGCCCAATACATATAAACATCTTTAAATTAACACAATACATTATTTTCGCGGCTTCTGTTTTGAGGGTTCAAGAGCTCTACTCTTATTGTTAAGCTGTGATTTGACCAAACAGCCATCTGACTAAGATGGCTGTATGTTCAAACCACAGCTTAACAGTTATCCCCTTTGTCTGTGGAGTTGTCTACCTGGCCCTAGCCCCAAGGTTGTAACCGCTCAAACGCCTCCTGCTTATAGGGGGCAAGAGCAATATATAAAATCCATAAGCCTCCTGCTTATGAGAGGCAATATATACAATTTGCTCATGCAATATATGCAATTTGATCAAGCAGTATATGCAATCAAAAGGCCTCCTGCTTAAAGGTGGCAAGGGCAATATATAAAATTTGCTCAAGCAATATAGGCAATTCAAAATCCTCATGCTTGGAGGGGGCAAGAGCAATATATATACAATTCGCTCGATCAACATATGCAATCCAAAAGCCTCCTGCTTAGAGGGGGAAAGAGCAATATATACAAATTTTCGCTCGCAGGACTATTCATTCAGGAATCTATCAAAGCCCAGATATGCAAACAGCTAATGCTATGACCAGGAATAATACACTCCCTTTGATTATTGTTAGGGCAGGCAAGGCTTGTTTGAGCGAACTTCCGCCTGGTGTCAGTGCCTCTTGGTGTCTTCTCACATCTTGATCATGTCTGTGCTCATCGTGATCGTGTCTGTGCTTGAGTCTACCATCTGTACAACTAACTCCTGCTTTGAACTCTTGTCTTCAGCCTTGTTTTTGAGCTCAGCCTTGTTTTTTGTCAGTCATGCCGGCCAAGGCAGCCTTACCAGCCATGTCAGTCTTGCCGGCCTTGTCAGTCTTGCCGGCAAAGTCAGTCTTGCCAGGCATGTCAGTCTTGCTGGCCATGTCAGTCTTGCCGGCCATGTCAGTCTTGTCGCTCTTATCAGTCTTGCCAGCCATGTCAGTCTTGTCGCTCTTGCCACTCTTGCCAGCCATGTCAGTCTTGCCGGCCATGTCAGTCGTGTAGCTCATGTCAGTCTTGCCGGCCATGTCAGTCTTGTCACACTTGTCAGTCTTGCCTGCCATGTCAGTCTTGCCGGCGATGTCAGTCTTGTCGCTCTTGTCACTCTTGCCAGCCATGTTAGTCTTGCCGGCCATGTCAGTTTTGTCGGCCATGTCAGTTTTGTCGGCCATCTCAGTCTTGCCAGCTGTGTCAGTCTTGCCGGCCATGTCAGTCTTGCCGGCCATGTCAGTCTTGTCGCTCTTGTCAGTCTTGCCTGCCATGTCAGTCTTGTCGGCCATGTCAGTCTTTTCGATCTTGTCAGTCTTGCCAGCCATGTCAGTTTTGCCGGCTATGTCAGTTTTGTCAGCCATATCAGTCTTGCCTGCCATGTCAGTCTTGTCGGCCATGTCAGTCTTGTCGCTCTTGTCAGTCTTGCTGGCCTTGTCAGTCTTGCCCGCCATGTCAGTTTTGTCGCTCTTGTCGGTCTTACCAGCCAAGGTAGTCTTACCGGCCATGTCAGTCTTGCCAGCCTTGTCAGTCTTGCTAGCCATATCAGTCTTGTCAGCCATGTCAGTCTTGCCGGCCATGTCAGCCTTGTCGCTCTTGTCAGTCCTGTGAGTGTCCTTGTCACTCTTGTCGATCCTGTGAGTGCCCTTGTCACTCTTGCCAGTCCTGTGAGTGTCCTTGTCACTCTTGTCAGTCCTGTGAGTGTCCTTGTCACTCTTGTCGACCCTGTGAGTGCCCTTGTCACTCTTGCCAGTCCTGTGAGTGTCCTTGTCACTCTTGTCAGTCCTGTGAGAGTCCTTGTCACTCTTGTCAGTCCTGTGAGTGCCCTTGTCACTCTTCTTAGTCCTGTGAGTGTCCTTGTCACTCTTGTCAGTCCTGTGAGTGTCCTTGTCACTCTTGTCAGTCCTGTGAGTGTCCTTGTCACTATTGTCAGTTTCGGTCGGAGGAGGAGAAGGGGAGGGAGGGGGAGGAGGAGGTAGGCTGGGCGGTGGCGGTGGGGGCTGGCAAATGATATTTGCAGGGTTAGTACATTTTGGTGTACTAGTAGCGTAATCCCAGTCACACTGGTCATTAGTGCATGGGTTGCCATCATCACAGTTTACGTTGGGACATGGGGTGATAGACTCATTGTCAATGAAGTCCAGCTTGAATTGGAAGTCCTCGTAGCAGATATCGCCACAGTTCCCAGAAGGAGGTCGACAGTCCTCAAAGCCTAGGTACACAGTAGGCTGGCCGTCATTGACGACGTTGACATGGGTCACGTTGTCAATGTTGTTTGTTGGGAGTCCACTGAAATAAAACACATCGCCATTACATTGGCCAATGTCTCCACCGCAGTTTCCACATCCGGTGCATGTGCCAATGTCGCTGATCATGGTGCAGCCAGTACCACATGTGTCGGCGTTGTTGCATCCTGCACCCACACACGCATTGAGGCCCTGTGTCTCGTTACAGCCCTCGAAGTCTTTTGGTCCTGTCTTACACACATGGATGGCGAAGATGAGCTCTTCTCCTGGAGCAAAGTTCCCCCCAGGCAGTTTGGCCAAGTTGACGTTCAACTTGGTGCCTACCTCTGCTCTGTTGTTCATGACGGTGCCAAAGTCAGTGACAAAGTGAATGCTGCCATTTATTCTGCGGTACAGCTGCAAGGTGTCAAAGTACCATCCGTATCCATTCAGCAGTGTGACATTGAACTGGGACACGCCAAAGTCATTGGCAAAAATGGGTAGGGGAGCGGGGATTGGGGGTGCTCCACAGCCACTGGGAACCAGCTGGCACTGTGTGTAGCTTGAGGGGCAGCTGGGATCATCATCATCATCAGCATAAGCTTGGGGCAGTAGGTGGACACCAAGGCACAGTAGGAGTCCAAGTACAGCAGGTAAGGTTGCCCTGGACAGTCTGGAGGCTGCTGTCATTATCACACACGTAAAAGTCACCGCCTACGGCTGCAAGCAACGTACACATGTATCCGTCAGTACTTGTTAAGGAAGTTTGCTCTGTATGTGCAGTACGTAATAAGGAAGTTTGCTCTGTATCTGTCAGTACTTGTTAAAGAAGTTTGCTCTGTATGTGCCGTATGCCGGTATGTATCTGGGCGTTTGTACGTGGTGAAATGTGTTTATCGCAAATATATCGTATTTATTTTTAATATTTAATGTTATCGCATCTGAATTATCTCTGAGTGTTTAAGTGGTGAATGCTGTTACGGTTGAAAATGTATGTATGTATGTTTGCATGTAGGTATGCATGTATGTATGTATGTATGTATGTATGTATGTATGTATGTATGTATGTATGTATGTATGTATGTAATATTCGTGTATGTCTACATATATATAGATGTATGTATGTATGTACACATGCATGCATATATTATTTTTTCAATCTTCAACACATGCCGAGTCCTTGGAGTCCTTGGAGTCCTTCGTTGGTTCCGTTTTCATTTTCTTGTGCATTGGCATTTTAGACCAGGGGTGTGCATACATGCAAGATAGAGTGATGCGAGTGATGTATAAGTTGAGGTGGTGATTAAAATGGTGGGCGGGGTGTGGTTAACGAATAAACAATATGTGTGTGCCAAATGTTGTCACAGACCAGGGGTAGCCATTTGGCCAATTAGACTAGAGGAATCTGCCCAATCTCGAACACAGATACAAACATATATAGAGGACATAGAGCTCTGCCCAATTGTCCATCCTCACTTGTGGATAGTGTTGCTGGGCTGACAAGGTCATCATTTGTCACCAGACAGAAAGCCACTCTAATCACCAGTTGGTCGGTCGGGGGTTCGGCGGTTGGTGGTTCTGTGGTCCTCAGGCCGTCTGAGTAAGGTGGAGAAAAGGGTCTCGGAGGGGGAGGGGGGGGCTGTGGGGGGAGGGGGCTAGGATGAGCTATGTCACACGAGTTTGCTAGTCAGGTCTCTCAATGTTCTGTCAAGTGCAGGTTGGGCAGGATGATCGGATGAATGCTTAATAAGCCTGGATGTGCAGCATTTCCAGGCCTTTTATACAAGTTTCGCCGTCGGGGCTCAGTTGGGGTTACGGGAGATATTGCCTCGATGTAAGCAGTTTGTAGCCTCGACAACTGATGGTATGGGAATGTTGCCTCGATGGTCGGACAGTGTCGCCTCGATAACTGCGAGTGGGTGATTTGCCTAGGGCTCGAGGCGCATAGAAACTCCAGGATACCATGGCCCGACCAGTGCAAGTTCGAAGTCTCGAAATGAACAGAATTGGGGTGGGTGGATCGGGGTGGATGGGTGGTCGGCTGGTCAGTTTGGATTCTCGCATGGCATGCTTTGACAAGTAGAGAAGAGGAGACCGCCAGGAGGCTGGGATGCGGGAGACAAACAGATTGGGCCAAGGAAATGCTCGCTTGGAATTGTCGCGAAATCGGGTAACGCATTGGGGCATCGTTGCTCCGGGATTCGCATGGGCCAGGCGGCAGCCGCCCAGCAGGTAACGTGTACGCGTGAGGTCCCATGGCACAGCACAGGGCAGCTGCTCGGGCAGGGGCAATTGCCCCTCTCCTGACTATGCGCTATGCCCTGCCCTTTCTGTGTACGTGTACAGACATGTATGAGAATATTCGGACTCGTGAGCGTTTTCACCGTGCCACCTCAACTAGGCCGGGCGGATGAGGCAGCTGTGTTAGGCCACCTGAAGTAGCGTGGGCCCTGCTTGGGGCCTTTTCGCACTGAAAGTTAAATGTTCATCCAGGTAAGGGGCCTGGGGCGATGCACTGGTCCTGGATCCGCCTGGAGCGGTGTATCCGCAGTCAGATGGATCCCCTGTTCGCAGTTCGGCACCGTACTCAGTCAGCAACCGGTACCGTACTTGACCCCAATCTTTCGGTCCCCTACCACAATCGTGCACGATTGCCACGAAGCTAAAACATGCGACAGTGGTTTCAATTGGTTTCGAAAAAACAAAACCGATCGACCACGCAAGCTGTCATGCAAGCCCCTTCCCAACGAACCCAATTTCGGTTATGATAAGATTCGTCACGACATGGTCAGAGTTAGTTGTGAATCGGTTACCGGCGCCAATCGCATCCAGCCTCCCGCAAGTGATGGTGGAGCCGGGTGCGGGTGGTACTCCCGGGTGGTACTCCCTCTACCCCTCTGCCCTCTACTCTGGACCGCTCTCAGAGCGGAGTCTGGACTTCTCTTGGGCACACAGGTGTAGATATAGTAGCCCAGTAGCTGAGAGCCTCCATTAAACGCTCTGGTCGCTGCACAATTTCGCAACGCTAATCTTTCACTACCAGGAACTTTCACAACCAAACTTCCAGCTCACCTTCGATTTTACAATTTCAAGTTTGCCGAAAGTGACTCTCTTGCCCGTGCCAATTGTCCAAGCGCAATGTGTCTGACCCATAATTGTTCGCACTCCTGCCATAGTTAGTTCTTATGGCCAGCTTAGCTGTTGAACAAGTAGCTTCGGTCCACCACCAGCCACATCGCGAGGGCGCGACTCTGAGCGCTGTGAGAGGAGGTATGGATAGCTCTTCTGGAAGGAGTTGCAACTCTAAGCAGGTCCAAAATGAGGCCGCAGAGTATGCTCGCCGATACTCCAAGGTGCGAAATGTTACTAAATTCACAACTATGCCTTGCTGTATTACTGTGCACTCATTAACCTCATGGCAAGGTGCTTGAACTAATGGAATTATGCTCTGGAAGCTTTCGATGGGTCCCACCATTAAAACGTGGGATGCAGCATGGCCTTTCCCCCCACCGGCCTCTGACTCATATCTCGGAATATCTAGCTAAATTCCAGCAATCCCAGCTAACTCGCTTTGCGCCCAAACATGCTTCCGTGAACTCGTATTCAGAAAATATTGAAGCATCCCTGCCCACCTTCATGAATTTCCAACACGCACGCCCTTTAACCACCCTTCGCAGCACGAGCTGATTGGACAAGGCGCTCAGGTGCGTGCGCTGTGTGTTCAAATGCATCTGGGGTCTCTACCTATGCTTTCTAATTTTGGTCGTAGCTAGATTCCGCAAGGGGCACAACGGGGGGGGGGGGGGGGGGGGGGGGAGTGATCAGCTGAACATTATGTTGATTTCTTGAAAACGATTAAGTCTCCCTCATGCCCGTACTGACGTGCTTGCTTCAATCCCCCTCCCTCCTCCACAGAAAAAGGTGTACAAAGCGTTTGACGAAGACGATGGCATTGAGGTGGGTGGGCATTCACGGAGCTCTGCAACCTTGTTGAAGTGAATCTGAGCATTGTGTCAGTTTACTTTGCAGCCTGGACATGCCTGTAAACTACCCACCCCTGTGTGATTGAATTAAGCCCAAGAGCTTGGTGCATTACCCGTAGCGTTGATATTACCAATGTCCGCTTCCAGTGAGAGGGCTGATAAACCATTTGATCAAACCAACCAACCTTGGAGCAGTGAACCTTGTAGCATTGAAGTTTGTTGTGATCAGCACCGCGTGATCACTGCGCCCTGGGGGAGAAAATATCATGAGTCCGTGTGAATCAGGTCCATGCCTATCAAGAATCAGGGGAGGTAATCTGCCTGCATTTGTCAGAGCCACTATCACTGCACAGAATCACCCCTTCCACACAGCACCTCCCCTTCTGGTTACCGCCACCTGAGACAGCAACTCCCACCCCCTCCCACCCTCACCCTGCCCCCCCCACCCTCCCGCCCACCCTCACCCTCTCCCCCCCCTCCCGCCCTGCCCCCCCCCCCCCCTTCCGCCCACTCCCACCCTCTCATGCCCACTCCTACCCTCACGCTCTACCACCCACACCCACTCTTAACCTCACCCGCTCCCACCCACTCCCGCCAACCCTCACCTGCTCCCACCTTTACGCTCTACCAACCACTCCCACCCTCTCCCGCCTGCTCCCACCCTCACCCTCTCTCGCCCTCACCCTCACCCTCTCCCACGCTTTGCCACCCTCTCCCACCCTCACCCTATGTCATCCTCACGCTCTCCCACCCACTCCCTTCCTTTCCCGCCCACTCCCACCCTCACCCTCTGTCATCCTCACCCTCACACTCTCACACGCTTTGCCACCCTCTCCCACCCTCACCCTCTCCCACGCTTTGCCTACCTCCCACCCTCCCCCTCTCCCACCCTCGCCCTCTCTCATCTTCACCCTGACCCTCTCCCACGCTTTGCCACCCTCCCACCCTCACCCTCTCATCCTCACTATCTCTCATTCTCATATACCCTCATCCTCACTCTGTCATCCTCACCCTCACCCTCCCCCACGCTTTGCCACCCTTTCCCACCAGGTTGCGTGGAACGAGGTGCCTGTCGGCGAGATGGCTTGGACAACAGACAAGGAGCGTGCAAAGCTATTCGCCGAAGTGCGTGTACTTAATCAGCTCCGCCACAAGAACATCATGACCCTCAAGCACTGGTGGTTTGACCCTTCCTCGCGCTGTATCTGTTTCATCACCGAGCTGTTCACAGACGGCACCCTCCGCCAATACCGGCACAAGCACAAAAACGTCGACAGCATCGTCCTCAAGCGGTGGGCCTGGCAGATCCTGCAGGGCCTGGTGTATCTCCACGGCCACAACCCACCCATCATCCATCGTGACCTGAAAAGCGACAACATCTTTGTGAATGGATCCTCTGGGGTTGTAAAGATCGGGGACCTGGGATTTGCCACCATGCGAGCTGGCTTGTCCACTGTGATGAGTGTGATAGGTGGGTGGGTGTGGCGGTATGTGTGGGGGGGGAGAAGGGGGTGGGGGGGACTAGATTGGACACCTGTGATTTGATAACATGTATTTCTTCAAATCCTAACCCGCCTCAACCCACTACGAAGATCAGGGACCTGGGCTTTGCCACCATGCGACCTGGCTTGTCCACTGTGATACGTGTGATAGGTGGGTGGGCGTGGCGGTATGTGAGGGGAGGTGGTGGTGTGTGTGTGTGTGGGGGGGGGGGGGGGGGGGGGGAGGGTAGATTGGAGACCTGGGATTTGCAAACATGTATTTCTTCAAATCCCAACCTAGCTCGACCCACTATGAAACGTCCAATCCCTTGTTCCTTAACTAACCTACCCAAACCTACCCCCACCTACCCTACCCTACCAAAACCCAGCCTAGCCCGGCCCATCCCAACTCAGCCCAACCCAACCCAACCCAACCCAACCCAACCCAACCCAACCCAACCCAACCCAACCCAGCCTAACCCAACCCAACCTCATCCAACCCAGCCCAACCTAAAAACCAACAGGCTCACCAAATAAAACCATTTTTCAACCCAGGCACCCCTGCCCAACCTAACAACCAACAGGCTCACCAAATATAACCGTTTTCAACCCAGCCCAACCCAGCCCAACCTAACAACCAAGAGGCTCACTAAATAAAACCGTTTTTCAATCCAGCCCAGCCCAGCCCAAACCAGCCCAACCTAACAACCTAGAGGCTCACCAAATAAAACCGTTTTTCAACTCAGGCACACCTGCCCAACCTAACAACCAAGAGGCTCACCAAATAAAACCGTTTTTCAACCCAGCCCAACCCAGCCCAACCTACCAACCAACAGGCCCACCAAATAAAACCGTTTTTCTACTCAGGCACCCCTGAGTTCATGGCTCCTGAGTTGTACGAGGAGTCTTACAACGAGAAAGTGGATGTATACTCCTTTGGCCTCTGCCTACTAGAGCTGGCCACGCTGGAATACCCGTATTCGGAGTGCCGCAACGCAGCCCAGATATTTAAAAAAGTTACCAAGGTGAGATTTGTACTGCACTTCGTTCTCGGCACTGTGGTGTATTAAACTGGTGGATGTGTACTCCTTTGGCCTCTACCTACTAGAGATCGCCACGCTGGAATACCCACATTAGGAGTGTCGCAACGCTGCTCAAATTTTCAAGAAAGTTACACATGTGAGATTGTTGATGCACTGCTGCACAATTTTCAAGAGAGGTACCCAGGTGTGAGATTTGATACTACACTCAGTACTCGCTGCTCAAATTTTCAAGAAAGTTACCCAGGTGCGATTTGTACTGCACACTGTACTTGCTGCTCAAATTTTCAAGAAAGTTACCCAGGTGCAATTTGTACTGCACTCTGTACTGGCTGCTTAATTTTGAAGAATGCTACCCAGGTGTGATTTGTACTGCACTCTGTACTGGCTGCTTAATTTTGAAGAATGCTACCCAGGTGTGATTTGTACTGCACTCTGTACTGGCTGCTCACTTTTGAAGAATGCTACCCAGGTGCGATTTGTACTGCACTCTGTACTGGCTGCTCACTTTTGAAGAATGCTACCCAGGTGCGATTTGTACTGCACTCTGTACTGGCTGCTCACTTTTGAAGAATGCTACTCAGGTGCAATTTGTACTGCACTCTGTACTGGCTGCTCACTTTTGAAGAATGCCACCCAGGTGCGATTTGTACTGCACTCTGTACTGGCTGCTCAATTTTTCAAGAATGCTACCCAGGTGCGATCTTTTGTGCAGCGCTTCTCAATGTTTTAATAATAATACCCAGGTGTGACTTTTTACTATGCTCTGCACTCGGGTGTGTGGAGCGACACTGCTCAAATTTCCAAGAAAGCTACCTAAGTGCGACTTCCACTCCGCTCTGTACTGTGGTGTATTTATGGTCTATCACAAGTACTACTAGGACTACTAGGAATACTACTACTACTATGACTACTACTACTACTATGACTACTACTACTACTACTACTACTACTACTACTACTACTACTACTGCTGCTGCTGCTGCTGCTGCTGCTGAAGCTGCTGCTACTTATCAAGCCTATCCTCGATCCAGTCTAGCTTAGCGCATCCAAACCCAACCCATTATAACCTTTCCCAGCCTGGCCCTGCCAACCCAACCCAACCCAACCCAACCCAACCCAACCCAACCCAACCCAAACTACAGGGAATCGCACCCGCTGGCTTGGAGAAAATAAAGGACGAGGAGCTGCATGCTTTCATCTCCTTGTGTATCGTCCACGACCCTGAGCTTCGTCCTGAGGCCAGGCAGCTGCTCAAGCACCCCTTCTTCGATCGCGTTCGTTCTAACGGTGGGGCCAAGCCAACAAGTGAGTCAGCCCCATGTGCTCAGCTCCCCTATCCACCCCTCTCCCTCCATCCTCCCTATCCAAGTAAGTAAGTGGGCCCCTTAATGTAATGCCCTGTATATGGGCGTTAAATTAAGGTACCCGCGAGTATTACCATATCATACCAACAACTACAATGCTCAAGCACCCCTTCCTGGTTTGTGTACGATCCAACAGTGGGTCCAAGCCAACTAGTGAGTCAACCCTCAGTGATCAGCTCCCCATAGCCTCCCCTTTCCCTCCATCCTCCCTATCCATACCAACAACTACAATGCTCAAGCACCCCTTCCTGGTTTGTGTTCGATCCATCAGTGGGTCCAAGCCAACTAGTGAGTCAACCCCTAGTGATCAGCTCCCCATAGCCTCCCCTTTCCCTCCATCCTCCCTATCCATACCAACAACCACAATGCTCAAGCACCCCTTCTTCGATCGCGTTCGTTCCAACGGTGGGGCCAAGCCAACTAGTGAGTCAACCAGGACTTTTCTTTTTGCCTTTTATGAGCAGCTTTTCCGCTTTTATAGACAGCTCCCTGAGCCAGCATCTGCGCAACACATGAATATTCCAGCAGTTCTGGACAGCTCATAATGCCAGCTTCATGTTGCAGTGGTTTACATTAGTTTTGGCTGAATAGCCAGTCAGGGGAGCTGTTTAGAAGCTGCAGCTCGTAGCTAAACAGAAAAATGGTGAGTCAACCCCTAGTGCTCAGCTCCCCTAGCCTCCCCTCTCCCAATATCCTCCCATAGCTTTTCTTTTCAGCTACAAGCAGCAGCTTCTAGGTAGTTCCCTGAACCAGCCACTGAGCCAATACCAAAGATGGCAGTAATACAAACAGCTGGTCGTGTCAGCTTCAAGGGGCACTAGGTTGCATCATCTTTGGCTGACTAACCAGTTAGGGGAGCTGCCTAGAAGCCGGTCGTGTCAGCTTCAAGGGGCACTAGGTGGCATCATCTTTGGCTGACTAACCAGTTAGGGGAGCTGCCTAGAAGCTGGTCGTGTCAGCTTCAAGGGGCACTAGGTGGCATCATCTTTGGCTGACTAACCAGTTAGGGGAGCTGCCTAGAAGCCGGTCGTGTCAACCAGTTAGGGAGGCCTAAAGCGGTCGTGTCAGCTTCAAGGGGCACTAGGTGGCATCATCTTTGGCTGACTAACCAGTTAGGGGAGCTGCCTAGAAGCTGGTCGTGTCAGCTCAAGGGGCACTAGGTGGCATCATCTTTGGCTGACTAACCAGTTAGGGGAGCTGCCTAGAAGCTGGTCGTGTCAGCTTCAAGGGGCACTAGGTTGGCATCATCTTTGGCTGACTAACCAGTTAGGGGAGCTGCCTAGAAGCCTGGTCGTGTCAGCTTCAAGGGGCACTAGGTGGCATCATCTTTGGCTGACTAACCAGTTAGGGGAGCTGCCTAGAAGCTGGTCGTGTCAGCTTCAAGGGGCACTAGGTGGCATCATCTTTGGCTGACTAACCAGTTAGGGGAGCTGCCTAGAAGCTGGTCGTGTCAGCTTCAAGGGGCACTAGGTGGCATCATCTTTGGCTGACTAACCAGTTAGGGGAGCTGCCTAGAAGCTGGTCGTGTCAGCTTCAGGGGCACTAGGTTGCATCATCTTTGGCTGACTAACCAGTTAGGGGAGCTGCCTAGAAGCTGGTCGTGTCAGCTTCAAGGGGCATTAGGTTGCATCATCTTTGGCTGACTAACCAGTTAGGGGAGCTGCCTAGAAGCTGGTCGTGTCAGCTTCAAGGGGCACTAGGTGGCATCATCTTTGGCTGACTAACCAGTTAGGGGAGCTGCCTAGAAGCTGCTGCTCGTAGCTTAAAACAAATGCTATGCATCCTCCCTATCCATACCAACAACCGCAGTGCTTCAAGCATTCCTTCGATTGCCATTGTTTAAAAGAGGGGCCAAGCCAACTATTGAGTCAACTGCTGTTTCTTTTGTGGGCTACACGTAGCAGCTTCTAGTCAGCTCCCTGTACCCGTCCTTGGGCCCAAGCAGAAGCTAGCTATTGCGCCTCAAAGCTGATATGACAGTCACTCCAATGCAGCTGAAAACATTGTGTACGACCCAGTGGCTGGTTGATGGAGCTGCCTAGAAGCTGACATGAGTACCCCCCAAAAGAAACAGTGGGGTCGACCCCTAGTGCTCAGCTCCCCTAGCCTCCCCTCTCTCCATCCTCCTCCTCCCTATCCATACCAAAAAACACAGAAACCAACACACAACCACACAAGCACCACACCACAATGACCAACCACAACCATGTAATGGCAAAACCACACAACAGCAAACCACATGACCTCATAACCACACAACAAGCTCATACTGATTCGTACTCTCCCCCCCTCCCCCTTCTCTACTCAAGGTCCCGGTGCACCCAATCCTCGCGCCAGCAGCCCCGGCTCCCCCATCATCTCCTCCCCTCCCCCCACCATCTCTTGCCCACTGCCCACCGTTCCCAACTGCTTGGCCACGCCCATACCCACGACCAACGGCAACGGCCTAAGCGTGACCGTAGTGGGACCCCCCGGCGGAGCCGCCTGCCCGCCCCTCAGCCTCGAAGTTGTCCTCGGAGACGCCACAGCCATCGTCACCAGTGTCCCCACCGCCTTCCTCCCCCCCTGCACCCCTCCCCCCACACCTATCCCCCCTACCTCCCCCGCCCTGGCCTCCTACATCAACCAAGCCTTCCAGCCCATCCCTATTCCCCCCTCCTCCTCTCTCCCTCCCACCCTGGCCGACTTCGACCGAGCCCTCCAACTCAGCCCCCTCATGCACGGTTCCTATCCCCTGCATGCACACCAGCATACCCAGCCCGGTCTTCTCTCCCCTCCCAACGCTTTCCCCTCTACCATCAGCCAGGCTTCCCTCTCCAGCGCCCTCCCCTTGGCCAGCCCCCCCTTCTCCCCCGACCTCTTGTCCCCAGACTACCACCTCCAGAGTGCCCATACTGAACCCTCACTCGCACCCTCCCTCGTGCTAAGCAACGGTGACATCAACCCCAACCTCCGCTCCATCAGCTTCCTCGTGTCGCAGGTGTGCATGTTGGCTCTGTTGTTTCGTATGTTGAATGTTGTTTGTTGTTCTGTATGTTGTCGCAGTCTAGGGGTAAACGAAACTCATAAAAATGAAAAATAGTACGCCATGCCACAAGTGTGAGATTGAGAGAACCCTCCCGTTTGTATGCATGTGTACATACTGGAGAATAACTACCATGTTGGGTTTATTTGGTTTCGCGGACCCTCTGCGTCTGAGCTTCGACTCCCGCGCTACAGCACAGAGGGAAGTTCTCTACCTCTTCCAAGGCGGCAAATCTGAGATTGGGTGAAATTTGCCAGGACTCCAACTTCAGACCCATCTGATCGTTGACTGGGTAATACTATACCATACAGCCCATAGCTCGAAACTTGATAAACAAAAACTCATCATATATAATGCTGCTATGTTCATAATATACTGTGATGCTGCTATGCTTACATGAGATCCTTTTTTTTAGTTCTAGGAATTTTACCCCAGGAGTTGGGTCTCCCGCCACAAACCAGCGACACGGAGGATTCAGTTTGAATGGCGTTGCCATTCCTATGAGTGTCGTGAAGACTCAGGTTGGAGCTGTGTTTGTGTTTATTTTGCTACAGTCCAGAGGTAGCTAAATATGTTAAATGGACTTGCCCAACCTTGTGTATGTTGTTACAGTCCAGGGGTAGCCAAATAGGCTCAAGGGACTTGCCCAACCATGATATCAAGAGGGGCTAAAACAAAGCAAAACTGATGAACTGAACCCAAAACAAACATTTTACCAACGGGGGCCCTGAGTTCGTTCTACAGTGATTATCCCCCCCCCCCCCCCCCCCCCCCCCACCCCAACCCAACCCACCTTCCCAACCCCACCCCTAAAGCCCCACCCCAACCCAATTACCAACGGGGGCTCTAAGTTCGTGCTACAGTGATTATTCCCCCCCCCACCACCACCCCAACCCACCTTCCCAACCCCAACCCTAAAGCCCCACCCCAACCCAATTTCTAGACACAGGCCAACAACCACGCCCACGACTCTGGTGAGCTGCAGATGAACGAGATGATGTTTGACCAGCCAGATGGGGGCTCTCCTACTGTTTTAAGGACGCAGAGCTCCAGGCTGCTCTCGGTGTTCTCAGAGCCCAACGATCTGCCTGTCATCAGTGAGGACAGAGCAAACAACATAGTCGTGGTGGGTCAGACAGGTAAGCTTGAGGAGGAGTGAGTGTGTAATTGTTGTCTATATTAGTTTGTTCAGTCCAGGGGCTGCTATATTGGCTGATGTCGGTGTTCTCAGAGGCCCACGTGCTGCCGATCATCTGTGAGGACGGAGCAAACAGCATCGGCGTGGTGGGTCAGACAGGTAAGGGAGGAGTGAGTGTGTATGTGCCTGGGTGTGTGTAATTGTTGTCTCAATTAGGTCGTTCAGTCCAAGGATAGTTAGGTTTGCGGACCCAGCCAACCTTACCAACACGTTCATCTTCGAACCGTACCAACACTCACACTCACACAACCTACCACTGCGCTACTCCCAGGCGGGCGTGTGAGTGATAGTATCAACATCAGCATGGGCCAACGCCTGCGGCTGGACTTTAAGCCCGATGGCGAAGAGCAGGGCCTGCTAAACTTCTCCATGGGCCAACCCACACCCTCCAACCTGACCAACACTCCCATCTTCTTACCTCACCAACACTTTTACTCACACAACCTACCACTGTGCGCTAATCCCAGGCGGGCGTGTGAGTGATGGTATCGACATCAGCATGGGCCAACGCCTGAGGCTGGACTGCAAGCCCGATGGCGAGGAGCAAGGCCTGCTCAACTTCTCCATGTCTTTCGTCAACAACGGCGGCACTCGCAAGCGTGTGGGTTTCCTTTACGACCTGGGTGAAGACGAGCCCCAGATCATCGCTCATGAGATGGTTGAGAACTTGTCGCTCAACGTCAGCGAGGCCGGCTTCATCGCCAATATGATCCAGAGGGAGATCTCGCGCTTCGGGAAGAACCTGGACGAGGACGGCCTTCCAACACAGATGCGTAGTGCCGTACTGCTCACCCAGCCGTCTCTTGAGGCGAAACCCATCCTGAACGCTCCTATCCAGGAAGCAGCGCTGGAGGCCGCCCCCATGCGTGCGGACGCTGCCCCCTCACCTCAGTCCCCAACATGGGACGATGGGGAGCTGCATAGGGAGCAGAGCACTGGCCCGGCATGCTTCTTTTGATCTGCCCCCTCCCATTTGGACACAGCCCCCCCACCGCTGTCCCTCAACAAGGCCATGGGGAGGTGCATACGGCAGAGAGCTCTGTCCTGGCATGCTTCCTTTGATCCACCAGCCAGGCCAGGTCTGACCGGCCATGCTTCTTTTGATCCGCCAGCCTGGCTGTTCAACCAGCTATGACCTGGCATGATTCTTTTGATCTTGAACTTGGACTTGAAGTTCTCGCCTTCAGTGTCCCCGCTGCCCGTTGGCAGCAGCAACAGTACACAACACACGCTTCTCCTGATCTGGTAGTTACAGGGCCCTAGCCTTCAGTGTGCTCGCTGCCCGTTGGCAGCAGCAACAGTACAAACACACGCTTCTCCTGATCTGGTAGTTACTGGGCCCTAGCCTTCAGTGTGCTCGCTGCCGTTGGCAGCAGCAACAATACACAACACACGCTTCTCCTGATCTGCTAGTTACAGGGCCCTAGCCTTCATTGTGCTCGCTGCCCGTTGGCAGCAGCAACAGTACACAACACACGCTTCTCCTGATCTGCTAGTTACAGGGCCCTAGCCATCAGCGTGCTCGCTGCCCATTGGCAGCAGCAACAGTACGCAACGCACGCTTCTCCTGATCTGCTCGTTACATGGCTCCAGCCATCAGGGTGCTCGCTGCCCGTTGGCAGCAGCAACAATGCTCTTCACACTTCTTCGCCACGCTTTTGCC
Source organism: Chlamydomonas sp. ICE-L (assembly GCA_013435795.1). Lineage (NCBI taxonomy): Eukaryota > Viridiplantae > Chlorophyta > Chlorophyceae > Chlamydomonadales > Chlamydomonadaceae > Chlamydomonas > Chlamydomonas sp. ICE-L. The sequence continues at coordinate 2,249,248 of JACBWV010000234.1, forward strand.
GCAGCAACACAACTGAGAGCACGCTTCTTTTGCTCAAAATCCGCCTAAATACATAGTTCAATCCATAGTACTATTGCCACGACTGAAACAGTCGAAGGGTAGCAGACAAACTGTAATGCATAAGTCTATAAGTAGTACAGTCATGCAGCAGCTAAATGGAAGTAGTCATACCGTAGCAGATACAGTGTAATACCGACGTCAAACCGAAGGACATCAGCCAAACTGTAGTACGATAGTTAAATTGCAGGAGTTCAACCACAGCAGGTACAGGTACGCTGTACGGCAGTCAAAGCGTAGTGCAGCAGTCAAGCCTTTGTACATCAGTGAAGCCGTAGTACGGTAGCCAATTCTAAGTAGTCAAACCGTTGTATGGTTCCCTAGTCCTCATGTCCTGTCAGCGTGCCTATCGTATGTTCAGTTACATTCAGAGTCTTCTTTCTGTTTCAGAAAGGGCGTCTTTTGGTAGTAATCAGGGATTTGGTGTCTTTCAAGGTTGGGCTCCTGGTAGCAATTAGGGTAGGCGGCCCGAAGGGCCGGCTTGGGGGGTTCGGGGGGGGGGCGGGGCCGAGATTCGTGGCTCATGGTAGCGGAAAGTTTGGCCAAAACAGGGTTTCAGGTAGAGATCGCTCCTGGTAAGGGAAAAAAGTTCAGTTGTTGCAGCGTCGCCTGCGATCCTTAAAATTGGCGGAAAGTGATCGCGACGGAGCAACAGGTGGCAAGGGAAGCGAGTTAGTTACGAGACCGTTGGCTGAAGTGTCTGGCTTCATCATGGTCAGACTGTCGAACGGACGAATGGGTAACACTGGGGGCTCCCGCCCCCCAGAAGGGGGGCCCCGCCAAAAAGCTCTTGTTGCATTATGCTTACTAGCAACTACACCAGGGATTTGTTCTCCCCTATATATAGCGATTGCTACTGTTGACCCCGTTTTGGCCCTAATTACCGCTATAAAAACAGTTTTTTGTTGTTGCCCTAACTGGCCCTACAAATGGCTACAAAGCTATAAAACGATGTCCCTGGAGGAGGCCTCAAATCATGAAGCTAGAAAAAACCCACTTTCACATATGAAAAATAAGCTCTGAGCTACACCATACCCAATAGAACAGATTGCAGTCATATCTGCGTAGACAGTTTATAGGCGTGTCTAGGACCATTGGGACAATTCATATTTTGGGGTCTGTTGGGACACTCCTGAATTTGATTTGTTACATGTTTCTTCAGCCAACTTTGGGCTGCTCACCGTCTGCCAATTTCAAATCCCCTTGTGCGATACCCACGGAAACCAGGGAGCACACGAAGCGGAATATACAGTTTAGATACTTGTCTAGGTCCAGGTCCAGGTCAACCATTGTCCAGGTCCAGGTCTGGATCCGGGTCCACACTGTCCAGGTCCAGGTCAACAATTGTCCAGGTCCAGGTCAACTTTTGTCCAGGCCCAGGTCTGGGTCCACTGTCCAGGTCAAGGTCAACTTTTGTCCAGAGCCTGGTCTGGGTCCACACTGTCCAGGTCCAGGTCAACTTTTGTCCAGGCCCAGGTCTGGGCCCACACTGTCCAGGTCAAGGTCGACTTTTGTCCAGAGCCTGGTCTGGGTCCACACTGTCCAGGTCCAGGTCAACTTTTGTCCAGGCCCAGGTCTGGGTCCACACTGTCCAGGTCCAGGTCAACACTTGGGACACTCCTGAGAACGGTACTGAGTGCAATCACATGTGATGGGTTTGATACTTTATAGTTTGGGGTCCATTCATAGATTTTTCCCAGCTACCAGCAGTAGCTTCTAGGCAGCTCCCCTGACTGTCTATTCAGCCAAAGCTGACGCAAGCTTGTGCACCTTGAAGCTTACACAACCAGCTTCATATGTCGTTGACAAAGTTGGCTTGGCCCAGTGGCTGGCTCCGGGAGCTGCTGTATGTAGCTAAAAAGAAAAGCGACGAGTGAAATCACATGGGTGTGGACGCTTCATAGTTTGGGGTCCATTCATAGCTTTTTTTCCCAGCTACCAGCAGTTGCTTCTAGGCAGCTCCCCTGGCTCAGGGAGCTGCTGCTTGTAGCAGGAAAGAAAATCTACAAGTGCAATCACATGGGTATGTACAATCTAAAGTTTGGGGTCCATTGTCCCCAGCTCCAAGTGGAAGGGCAGTCTGGTCCAAGGGTATGATTCTGTTGGGTTAGGTTGGATTTATGTACGTCTCTTTTTGGCATGCGCCAGTTTGGAAACATGTTTCTTCTGGCATAAGTGCAGGGCCTGTATGGAGTGACTCTAAACCCCTCAAGGGTATGGGCACCCATTTTGCATGTTCCACAATATGTTTGCATGGATAGATAGATGGTTGGGCGTATCTGGCACAGGGTGCATCTCGTGCAGGGTACGGACACCCATCGTTCATGTTCCACAATATGTTTGTTTGGATAGATGGATGGATATATGGATGGGTGGACGTATCTGGCACAGTTTCCAGCTTGTGCATGGTATGGATACCCATTGTGCATGTTCCACAATATGTTTGTTTGGATAGATGGATATATGAATGGATGGGTGAACGTATCGGGCACAGTATGCAGCTCGTGCAGGGTATGGACGCCCATCGTGCATGTTCCACAATTTTTTTGTTTGGATCGATAGATGGATATATAGATGGGTGGACGTAGCTGACACAGTTTCCAGCTTGTGCAGGGTATGGACGCCCATTGTGCATGTTCCACGATATGTTTGTTTGGATAGATGGCTGGATGGGTGAACGTAGCTGGCACAGCTTCCAGCTTGTGCGGGGATAGACGCCCATTGTGCATGTTTCACAATATGTTTGTTTGGATAGATGGATGGATGGATGGGTGAACGTAGCTCACAAAGTTTCCAGATCGTGCAGGGTATGGATGCCCCTTGTGCACATTCCACAAAATGTTTGTTTGCACAGATAGATGGATGGTCGTATAGTCCAAGAGTAGCTAGCTTGGCCGCTACCCTGTACCCATATTGAAAGGGTGTTAGACAGGCTCTTTCGCGTCACCCACCATATGTGTATGTCGTTGCAGCCCTACGCGCAGCTTCTAGGTAGCTCCCACGGAGGCTCCACAACGCCAGGTCGTTGCAGCCCTACGCGCAGCTTCTGGGTAGCTCCCACGGAGGCTGCACAACTCCAGGTCGTTGCAGCCCTACGCGCAGCTTCTAGGTAGCTCCCACGGAGGCTCCACAACGCCAGGTCGTTGCAGCCCTACACGCAGCTTCTAGGTAGCTCCCACGGAGGCTCCACAACGCCAGGTCGTTGCAGCCCTACGCGCAGCTTCTAGGTTGCTCCCACGGAGGCTCCACAACGCCAGGTCGTTGCAGCCCTACGCGCAGCTTCTAGGTAGCTCCCACGGAGGCTCCACAACGCCAGGTCGTTGCAGCCCTACGCGCAGCTTCTAGGTAGCTCCCATGAAGGCTCCACAGCTCCAGGTCGTTGCAACAGGTCGAGCTTTGAAGCTGCTGCTGCCTTGACATTGTTACCGTCCTCAGTGTAGCAGAGACCCCACACCGGGGGAGGTCCCTGATATACCTAATAAAGTGGCATCAACCAATGGCCCACGTAAATTAACTGAGGCCTTCGTCCCACGCCACGTACGCATGAACCCGCGACATGGGCCGGTCACCTCAGGTTGATAAGGGCGGTCAGGTTGTTTGCATGCAGGCCATGTAGGCCAGAATAAAAGTTTCCCCTGTTTCTCAAATGTTTGCATGCGCTGAGAAAGTAGAGCGCTTAGGATTGTCCAGTAGGTCGTCGTCAGCTTAGTTTATTTATATAATATGGTCTGTCAGCCTTTGGGCTGCTCACCGACTGGGTAAAGCGAACATGGGTGGTATTAACACTGCTACACCACAGTCCTCAGTACGGCATGTAGTAACATGGATGGATATGGTGGTTTGATGACATGGTCTGTTAGCCTTTGGGCTGCTCACCGTCTGCAGGCGGAGTGAACATGGGTGGTATTTACAGTACTACACCACACTCCTCAGTACAGGCTGTAATAACATGGATGGATATGGTGGTTTGATGACATGGTCTGTTAGCCTTGGGGCTGCTCACCGTCTGCAGGCGGAGTGAACATGGGTGGTATTAACAGTACTACACCACACTCCTCAGTACAGGCTGTAATAACATGGATGGATATGGTGGTTTGATGACATGGTCTGTTAGCCTTGGGGCTGCTCACCGTCTGGGTGGAGCGAACATGGGTGGTATTGACACTACGACACCACACTCCTCAGTATAGGCTCACACAGGTGGGTGGGGTTGTGGGTGTATCATATATTCGTTTTCTATATTATCTGTGCACAGTTGGTTTGATAAGGTCTATCAGCCACTGGGTCTCCTTCTTTTGGGGGCTACGCGTAGCAGCTTCCTTCCAGCTCTAGCCAGCTACTGGGTCAGGCTCATAGCTTTCAGCTGCGATGGAATACCCGCCCTGTCAGTGTTCAGACGCACTACCTAGATTCTGGCTTGGCCCAAGGATGGGCGAAAGGAGCTGCCTAGAAGCTGCTACTCGTAGATATGATCACATAAACCGGGGAGCACACCAGGGTATTTCAAATGGCCAAATTGGCCAGCGCTTTAGCGCATTTGAAAACAAAAAAACTGCGCTTTGTTGTTCAAAAAGCGCAAAAATTGCTTGCTGCGCCCACAGGGGGGTTCAAAAAACTGCGCTTAAAGCGCAGAGGGGGTCAAAAAGTCAGCGCTCAAAAGCGCATAAGCGCGCGCTTTGAATTACCCTGGAGCATACCCATTGGATTTGCGCCCACAACTGGGATGAGTGGGGACCAGGGTACTTAAGGAGGACCCCCAGCTCTGCTGCCTGAGACGCAACCAATTGTATGGCCTGCGTCCTGCGACGCAATGGACCCTTCCTTCTGGTCAACAGACCCTCCCCACGTTGCGACGCAACGGGCCCTCGACGTTGCATCTGCGACGGAGGATGCAGCGCCCTGTACAACCCTGGTGGGGACCATTCGTACCCCACTCTACCACTATGGTTGAATGACCTTGACTCATACGCTAAGCTATGTTTTGTGCCAGCTATATACCAGCTTGTATTGTAATCAAAGTTGTTCGCTTTAGCAACCTTTGGACCCCCCAGGGTCCCGGGGCTGAAGCCCTAAGTTCCCCCCGTGCCTCTCTCTGTTCTCCGTCTCTCCACCTGTCCGACTCTCCGTGCCTCAATCCAGGCAATTGCACAATCACGGGCACCTCCGCAACCAAACATTTGGCTCATAATTGGACTGCGCATGACTTGAGTTATCAGCATCGCAGTGGTGAAGATCCTTCGCAAAAGTTGTTCAATGATCTGTAGCTTAATTCGGCTACCGGTACGAGTAGTTACTGTCTCCTCTACTTTGGAAACTCGCTGCCAGTGCCAACTAAAGCTTTTCTGTGTCGATTGCGACACGCTCTTATAACTTGTCTTATACTGATCAGATCGTCATTTTTTATTCGGGACGTCTTTGTTTGGATTGTTACGTGGATTTTCAGCCAACTCAGTGCTGCCCACCGTTTCCCAATTCCAAGTCCCCGTGCGATACCCTAGGAAACCAGAGAGCACACTAAGTACCACATGTCTGTGTGTAACGCCTTCATATTGTAGGAGTGGCACCACCATTCGAACTGAATCCTCCGTGTCGCTGGTTTGTGTCGGGAAACCTGTTACTGTAAGATTGTTACAACGGCATAGGCTCGATAGAGGAGAAGATGCTATTAAGCGCAACAGGCGCAATCATATAGAATAGAGATGTGTACTGCAGGGTACTGCAGTCACGTGCAGGCCACAGCTAGCCTGAGGCCTGGCGGCAGGCAACACGGTACCAGGAGGGAAAGGTACCGGTGTGCATTATGCCGACTCAGAGACTGATATATAAATCAGTCAATAACATCCCCCCCAATTCAAGGTATTCTTGAGCTCAAGAATTCCTGGAATTAACTGAGGGGCTTAAGAAAATTAAAATATTAAAACTAGGGAGACTTTGGGAATTTCTAGTAGCTGAAAGGGAGAAATCACTTCAGCAGGGGTCTTCAAAGAAATGTCAGTCTGCTGGGGTAGCTGGCTAGGTAAGTGGCACTGCAGGTAGGCTGCAGGCTAAGTAGCAGAAAGGCTGCTGAGAAGGTGCAAGGAAACTGCAGGTAAGCTGCAGGCTAGGTAGCAGAGAGGCTGCTGAGAAGGTGTAAGGAAACTGCAGGTAGGCTGCAGGCTAGAGCAGATAGGCTGCTATGGGAAGCTGGGGAAGGAAAGTCCAGGCTTGGTGAAGGCTTGTGAAGATATCCTTGGCTACGAGAAGTTGCATGATTCGAGACTAGAGGATTTGTCATTTAGACATGATGTCTGGACTAGTCCCCCCATAATTTGGGTGAGCTACATTAGGTAGGCCCTAAATTAAAGCATAGACATCAAGGAGAGACTAGAAGAATTCTAAATTCAGAAGGGGTGCGGCCTGTGGAAGTACATGGGGCAGTACAGTAGGCAGGTAATCTAAAGAAACTCTAGAGTGTTCAAGTCTATCCAAAAGATGAAGAGCAATGTTGGTAACTGAATTAAGTTCCTGGCTTGCTGGGGAAGCCATCAAGGTCAAGTTGCTGGCAGATCTGGGCAAGGAACTGGTCAAATGACTTGGGAGCTAGGCTGGGGGGGGGTAAGAATGTTGATAAAGGTGAAGTCCATGGGGCTCCAGGTCATGCTGAGGTGGTTGACACATAGCACTTTGCCTCCAGGATGTGCACAGCTCCTGGGGTCCATGATCATCTTAGGTCTGAATGAGAGTGTGTGAGCATGTGCATTGACCATGGCAGGTTGGAGACAAATGGCCCACTGTAGAGTGGGTCTGGCTGTGGTAGAAACAGTGGGGTAGGCTTGCACCATTTGCTGGAGTCTGCTGTTGTGCTTAATGATAGGACTGCAGGCATCAAATGGCTCCTTGTGCATTGACCTGTGTGGGAACTGTTCCCTTTTAGAAGCCAGCAGGGTAGGGAACTTGCTGGTGAATGCTGTGATGAGCTTGGACAGTGGAGGCCTGGGCTTGATGTTGAAAGCTGGTGAAGCAGGCCTGCTGTTCAGGTGGTGTAGGGTGAATCCAAAACGTGTGAGACTAAGGCTGGAGTTGTTGGAGAAGTGGATGTGGTTGACATTCTGATTAACTTCTCCCAGTGGTAGTCCAATGTCTGGTGACCTGTTGACCAGTATCCATTGGTCCCAGGTAGTTGCTGTGTCTAGATCAGATGGCTTGAGTGGTCCGTCCCCATCTATGGGGCCATCATATTCCTCATAGTTGGTCCTGATCTGGTCACTGAGGAGTTCCATCTCTGCTCTGGCTCGCTGTAGGCCCAGGTTGTCCAGCTGTTGTTGGAGGTCTGGAGTGGTTTCAGGAGGGTCATCTACTCCTAGTCGAGGGTCATCCTGGGGCTTGTGTACCTCTGGATGGATGAGCTCTGGCATGTCATCACTGTCAGTATCGTCAACAGAGTCTTCCAGATTGTCTGCAGTGGAAGGTGAATGGTACTGGCAGATAGGGGGAGGATGGTCCTGGAGGTCTTGGTCTGCCTCCACATGAGTGGGTGGGTACTGCCCTATCTCAGAATCAGTGTGGGGTGCAGATGGAGCAGAAGTAGAGGGGAAGTCCTGGAGGTCTTGATCTGCCTCCACATGAGTGGGTGGGTACTGCCCTATCTCAGGAACAGTGTGGGGTGCAGATGGATCAGAAGTAGAGGGGGGGACCTGGCAGTCTTGATCAGCTCTACTGGGGGAGGTCTCATGAGTGGGTGGGTACTGCCCTGTCTCAGAGTCAGTGTGAGTTGATGGAGGCTTGGTAACCATCATGATGTAGGCAATGGTAGGGTCCACAGGGATAGAGGGATTACTGGCAGGGACTGGTGAAGTTTGGGTAAGGTAGAGTCCATGCCTTTTGGGGCATGAGAGGAGCAGTTTGGTACCAGATGGTCTTGGGATGGAGAGTGTGGCTTGAGTCTTGGACAGGTGAACTTGGAGGTCTGGGCACAGGCTGGTGGCTGCATGAATGCTAATGATGTTGGGCATGTTGCAGACAGCAAGAAGTACATTGTTCAGGATGATCAGAGTCCTGCCATGGCCCTTGATCTTGGCCTTCCCTATCTGCTTGCAGAGGATAGGTGGAGAGTCTTGATCTGCCAGCTGCAGCCTAATAGGCTGTTGGAGGTCCTGAATGTCATGCAGATGGGAGATGTTACTTGTTGCATGAGAGTGTGCTGCAGTATCTATGATCCATTCTGTCTGCAGTGCTGCCTGGAAAACTTCTCCATCTTCTATAGTGCATTCATCATCAGCACTTATTTGTCCAAAGAATGCTGTATTAGCCAGGGGGTCAGGTGGCAAGGCAAATGAAACAGACTTGCCTCTGGTTGGTGTAGCAAATCTCATGGGCTGGAGGTTGTCCTCATCCAGTGCCAGGGACAGGAAGTTGTGTTCTTCACCCTCACTGTCAGAGCTGGAGGTGGACTGATCACCATCAGCAACATGGGCATGGCGTCCCCTGCTTGGGTATCTTCTTAGACGCCTCCTGTCTGGACTGGTCTTCTTGGGAGTCTTCTTGTCGCCAGGATCCTTGTCATCTCCTGATCTGTTCTTGGGAGGTGACTTAGATCCATGGTCAGCTTCATCTGAGTCAGCTGGCCTGAAAGCCAGATCAGTGTCCTCACTGGTGCAGTCTCTGGAGCTATGGCCTATACCCCCACAGTTCCAGCAGGTCATCTTCTTGTAGGAGATGGTCCTGTCTCTGAATGGGAGGTGCTTGCTGTTGAAGGGCTTCCTGGCCCTGTAAGCTGCAGCTGCCATCTCAGCCTCTTCAGGAGATGGTGCAGGGTCAACTTGCTTCACTAAGCACCAGTTGAAGAGGGCACTTTGGAGCATAGCAAAGGTGGTGACAGCAGTGGGGTTGAACTGATTGATGTACCCATCATATTCAGAGCGGGAGTTCAGTCCCTTGACAATGAGGTTGAGGAAGGTGCTGGTAGAGACGATGTGGGTGCCTTGTATCTTGGGAATCTGGGAGTACAGATCAGCTGCCCTAGAGAGGTATGTCTGCAGGGATTCAGTGGAGGTCATACGTAATCCCATTATGGCAGTCAGGGTGGTATGCTCTAGCCTGCTGCCTTCCTCAGAGTACAGGGCATCTAGAAACCTGAAGGCTCTAGTGGCCATATCTGTGTTAGCATGAATGGCCTGCTGGATGGGATCTGATACATGATCTATGATGATCTTAAAGGCCTTGTTGTTCTTCCAGGTGGAGATCCTGTTGGGGACACCACGAGCCGGAGCAGCCGGAACAGCCGGATCAGCAGCCGCAACAACAGGGTAAGTAATGTCATCAGCAGGGTAACCATCAGAGTCAGCAGGCTCGCCAGCGACCACCGCTTGTTGGCAGTCGAAAGCAATGGCAATGGTATCCCTATCTGATTTGAGGGCGAGGAGTATATTCTGCCTGGCGCAGCGCCAGTTGCCTGGCGCAGCGCCAGAGGTTGTTACCGGTGAATATACGGGGAGGTTGCATGGTGAGGTCTTCTGTGTAGGAGTCTTGACGTGGTAGGTCGGAGTGTTGGGATAGGGGGAGTTACGAGGGCGGGGCAGGGGAAGAGGGGATGGAGTGTGTGTGGGAATCGGCGATCCAAAGGGATCCAGCGGATTACCGGGGGGTGAACGTTGCCAAGCGGCAATGTTCGACGACAGAAGCTTCTCTTAAGCTGGAGGCGTAGACAAATTGATCGTCTGAGATCAATACAGCACTGTGTGGGTCTCGGTGAGGGCGTCGTCCTATACTCACTTCATAGATTTCGGTGACTTGTGGTCGCTCTTGCTTGCTCCAGTCGTAGGACGCAGTGGCAGATCCAAGGATTCTTGGTAGGAAGCGGCAGGCGGAGCAGCGGGAAGTAGGATCCGCACAGGGAGTCCAGGTGCTTAGTTAAAACTCGGGCCTTCGACAAGTCAGAGGGGAACTGAATCCGAACGCGGAAATCAGCGGCTGTTCTTCGTTAGCGTCTAAAGATGGCGCACATAACCTGTTAATGTAAGATTGTTACAACGGCATAGGCTCGATAGAGGAGAAGATGCTAATAAGCGCAACAGGCGCAATCATATAGAATAGAGATGTGTACTGCAGGGTACTGCAGTCACGTGCAGGCCACAGCTAGCCTGAGGCCTGGCGGCAGGCAACACGGTACCAGGAGGGAAAGGTACCGGTGTGCATTATGCCGACTCAGAGACTGATATATAAATCAGTCAATAACAAAACCCACCTCCTGGGGTGAAAGTCCTTTCACAACTAAACAAAAAATATGCTCCAGCATCGATGCAAGCTAGGTGTGGTGGATGCGATTGTATGTGTCGTCTAATATTGCCAGCAATGCTTCGCTAAGAACTTCGGAAGTTTGGATGTTTATAATTTTATATTATTTATATCGCCAATTCTTCAATGGGGATTCTTCAGCGTACCACACCTATACATCACCACATGCAGGTTAGTTCTTGAGGACTCCCAAATCTGCGTCTGCTGTGCAACGGACCCTCAAAAATCTGTGTCTGTGACGCAAGACGCAGCGTCTAGAACAACTCTGGCCACATGCCTTAGTATTGTGCATCAGGGTACTGTATTTGCTATTTTGGGTTACGTGGAAAATGTAGATGGAGGCCTTCATGCCACGTGTTGACAGAGCCTAGCATGCGACTTGGGGTCTCCAGGAGTGTGGAAAAAAAAACGGTCTGTACAGGTGATTCAATGGGGTTATGTGATGGCATCATCTGACATGGCGACTTGGTTGTTCGATAAGGGACCCTAAATTAGTGGGTCCCTTGTCGAACAACCTAGTTGCACAGGGCGTCGTACAGGTTACCTGCTGGCGCCTTCTGGGCGGCTGCCGGCTGGCCAATGCGAATCCCGGAGTAACGATGCCTCGATGAGTTACCCGAATTCGCGACACTTCCAAGCGAGCATTTCCCTGACCCAATCTGCTTGTTTCCCGCATCCCAGCCTCCTGGCGTTCTCCTCCTCTTTACTTGTCAAAGCGTGCCATGCGAGAATCCAAACTGACCAGCCGACCACCCCGATCCACCCACCCCAATTCTGTTCATTTCGAGACTTCGATCTTGCACTGGTCGGGCCATGGTATCCTGGAGTTTCTATGCGCCTCGAGCTCCAGGCAAATCACCCACTCGCAGTTATCGAAGCGGCACTGTCCGATCACCGAGGCAACATTCGTGCCATCAGTTATCGAGGCGACAAACTGCTTACATCGAGGCAATATCTCCCGTAACCTCAAGTGAGCCCCGACGGCGAAACTTGTATAAAAGGCCTGGAAATGCTGCACATCCAGGCTTATAAAGCATACATCCGATCATCCTGCCCAACCGCACTTGACAGAACGTAGAGAGACCTGACAAGCTAACTCGTGTGACGTAGCTCTCCCCCCCCCCCCCCCCCCCCCCGGAGACCCTTTTCTCCACCTAAGACAGCTTGAGGACGGCGAGAACCACCGAACCACCAACCACCGAACCCCCGACCGACCACCTGGTGAGTAGAGTGGCTTTTTGTCGTGAGACAAACCGATGACCTTGTCAGCCCATCAACACAGTCCGCAAGTGAGGATGGACAATTGGGCAGACCTCTATCTCCTCTAGATAAGCTTGTATCTGTGTTCCAGATTGGGCAGGCCCCCCTAGTCAAATTGGCTAAATGGCTACCCCTGGACTGTGACAACATTTGGTACACACCGGTACCATATATGTTTATCTTCGTTTACCGCAACACCCCGCGCCACCATCTTAACACCCCTCATTCATTACTCACCCTACCTTGCATATATACACACCCCTGGTCTATCTTCACCCAACCCGCACGGACGTGCTTTTAAAACACCACCATCACAACTTTCAAACCACCCTCCGCTAGCCTAGCGAATCAGCCCACATATTTGCATATGTGATGTCTATGTGCTTAGCAAGCGCTTTTGTTTTAGCTTAGCGGTTTGATGCATACCTACATACTACATACATACATACAAGCATCCAGATCATACATACTACTACATAATCATACATACATACATACATCTACTCATACATACATACTACATACATACATACATACGCATCATACCTACACATCATACATGACATACATACATACATACATCATACATACATACATACATACATACATACATACATACATACATACATACATACATACATACATACATACATACATACATACATACATACATACATACATACATACAGTACAATACATACATACATACATACATACATACATACAGACATACAGTAACATTACATACATACATACATACATACATACATACATACATACATACATACATACATACATACATACATACATACATATCATACATACATACATACATACATACATACATACATACATACATACATACATACATACATACATACATACATACATACATACATACATACATACATACATACATACATACATACATACATACATCCATACATACATACATACATACATACATACATACATACATACATACATACATACATACATACATACATACATACATACATACATACATACATACATACATACATACATAACCATAACAGTATTCTCCACTGAAACACTCTGAGATAATTCAGATGCGATAACATGAAATATTAAAAATATTTGCAATCTATTTGCGATAAACAGATTTCACCGCATACAAATGCCCCGATACATACCGGCATACGGCACATACAGATCAAACTTCCAAAACAAGTACTGACAGAGACATGTGTACGTTGCTTGCAGCCGTAGGTGGTGACTTTTACGTGTGTGATAATGACAGCAGCCTCCAGACTGTCCATGGCAACCTTACCTGCTGTACTTGGACTCCTACTGTGCCTTGGTGTCCACCTACTGCCCCAAGCTTATGCTGCTGATGATGATGATCCCAGCTGCCCCTCAAGCTACACACAGTGGCAGCTGGATCCCAGTGGCTGTGGAGCACCCCCAATCCCCGCTCCCCTACCCATTTTTGCCAATGACTTTGGCGTGTCCCAGTTCAATGTCACACTGCTGAATGGATACGGATGGTACTTTGACACCTTGCAGCTGTACCGCAGAATGAATGGCAGCATTCACTTTGTCACTGACTTTGGCACCGTCATGAACAACAGAGCAGAGGTAGGCACCAAGTTGAACGTCAACTTGGCCAAACTGCCTGGGGGGAACTTTGCTCCAGGAGAAGAGCTCATCTTCGCCATCCATGTGTGTAAGACAGGACCAAAAGACTTCGAGGGCTGTAACGAGACACAGGGCCTCAATGCGTGTGTGGGTGCAGGATGCAACAAAGCCGACACATGTGGTACTGGCTGCACCATGATCAGCGACATTGGCACAGGCACCGGATGTGGAAACTGCGGTGGAGACATTGGCCAATGTAATGGCGATGTGTTTTATTTCAGTGGAATCCCAACAAACAACATTGACAACGTGACCCATGTCAACGTCGTCAATGACGGCCAGCCTACTGTGTACCTAGGCTTTGAGGACTGTCGACCTCCTTCTGGGAACTGTGGCGATATCTGCTACGAGGACTTCCAATTCAAGCTGGACTTCATTGACAATGAGTCTATCACCCCATGCCCAAACGTAAACTGTGATGATGGCAACCCATGCACTAATGACCAGTGTGACTGGGATTACGCTACTAGTACACCAAAATGTACTAACCCTGCAAATAACATTTGCCAGCCCCCACCGCCACCGCCCAGCCCACCTCCTCCTCCCCCTCCCTCCCCTTCTCCTCCACCGACTGAAACTGACAAGAGTGACAAGGACACTCACAGGACTGAAAAGAGTGACAAGGACACTCACAGCACTGACAAGAGTGACATGGAAACTCACAGGACTGACAAGAGTGACAAGGACACTCACAGGACTGACAAGAGTGACAAGGACACTCACAGGACTGACAAGAGTGACAAGGACACTCACAGGACTGACAAGAGTGACAAGGACACTCACAGGACTGACAAGAGTGACAAGGACATTCACAGGACTGACAAGAGTGACAAGGACACTCACAGCCCTGAGAAGAGTGACAAGGACACTCACAGGACTGACAAGAGTGACAAGGACACTCACAGGACTGGCAAGAGTGACAAGGACACTCACAGGACTGACAAGAGTGACAAGGACACTCACAAGACTGGCAAGAGTGACAAGGACACTCGCAGGACGGACAAGAGTGACAAGAGTGACAAGTCCACTCACATGACTGACAAGAGTGACAAGTCCACTCACAGGACTGACAAGAGAAACAAGGACACTCACAGGGACGACAAGAGTGACAAGAGTGTCAAGGACGCTCACAAGACTGACAAGAGTGACAAGAACACTCACAGGACTGGCAAGAGTGGCAAGAGCCACAAGATTGACATGGCTGGCAAGCCTGACATGCCCAACAAGGCTGACATGCCCGACAAGACTGACATGGTCGGCAAGCCTGACATGGCTGGCAAGACTGATAAGAGCGACAAGGCTGGCATGGTCGGCAAGACTGACATGGCCAGCAAGACTGACATGCCTGGCAAGTCTGACAACAGCGACAAGACTGACATGGCCGGAAAGACTGACAAGAGCTACAAGATTGGCATGGCCGGCAAGACTGACACGGTCGGCAAGAGTGATGTGGCCGGCAAGACTGACGTGGCTGGCAAGACTGATATGGCCGGCAAGACTGACAAGAGCGACAAGACTGACATGGCCGGCAAGACTGACATGGCTGGCAAGACTGATGTGGCCGGCAAGACTGACGTTGCTGGCAAGACTGACATGGCCGGCAAAACTGACAAGAGCGACAAGACTGACATGGCCGGCAAGGCTGACCTGGCCGGCAAGAGTGATGTGGCCGGCAAGACTGACGTGGCTGGCAAGACTGTCATGGCCGGCAAGACTGACAAGAGCGACAAGACTGACATGGCCGGCAAGACTGACAAAAAACAGGGCTGAGTTCAAAAACAAGGCTGAGGACAAGAGTTTGAAGCATAGGCGAGAAAAGAGGATGTCACGCTGGAGTTAGTTGTACACCAGATGGTACTGATGGTAGACACAAGCACATTCACGATCACGATGAGCATAGACACGATTAAGATGAGAGAAGACACCAGCAGGCACAGGCACCAGGTGGAAGGTCGCTCACACAAGCCTTGCCCGCCCTAACAATCATCAAAGGGAGTGTATTATTCCTGGTCATAGCATTAGTTGTTTGCAGATCTGGGCTTTGCTGGTAGATTTCTAAATGAATAGTCCTACGAGAGAAAAATTGTATGTACTGCTCTTGCCCCCTCTAAGCACGAGGATTTTGGATTGTATACATTGATTGAGCAAATTTCATATATTGCTCTTGCCCCCTATAAGCAGGAGGCTTATGGATTGTGTATATTGCTTGAATAAATTGCACATATTGCTCTTGCCCCCTATAAGCAGGAGGCTTATGGATTTTATATATTGCTTGAGTAAATTTCATATACCTGTATTGCTCTTGCCCCCTTTAAGCAGGAGGATTTTAGATTGTATATATTGCTTGAGCACATTGTATATATTGCTCTTGCCCCCTAAAAGCAGGAGGCGTTTGAGTGGTTGCAACCTAGGAGCTAGTGCCAGGTAGACAACTCCACAGGCAAAGGGGACAGCTATTAAACTGTGGTTTGAACAGGCAGCCATCTTAGTCAGATGGCTGTTTGGTCAAACCACAGCTTAACAATAACAGTAGGGCTATTGACCCCTCCAAACAGAAGCCGCAAAAAATGTTGTGTTAATTTAATCATGTTTATATGTATTGGGCAGTTTGTTGGTTGATTGATTGGTTGGTTGCTTGGTTGGGTCAATTATTAATTAGCGTTTACTTTTACAAACCCTTGAACTGAAGGCCATGTTTAAATCATTTGGTGTTACTTATCAACATGATACATCCTGGGGGACCTTTCAATTATTATATTACACGAAGTCCTGTGTGTTGATTTATTGTGTCGATTCAGACATGCAGTTGCGCGTTGCGGTTCCTACACCTTCCACCTTTTTCTGATGTAGTTCGCTGTGCACTGAACCACTGATTACCTAAATTAGTTTCTCTTGGCCTTTATGGCAATCGATGTTCTTTTTCAACAACTTGTGATACCGTATGCAATCTATTTGCCTATTGTAATCGTACGAAACAAAAGCGCCAACACTCCTGTTCATCAAGCCATACTGATCAAGAAGGGGAGGCAATTTGGGGAAAGGATGCTGATATCCACTGGCTCCTTGTAGCGGTACTGAAAGGGGACTGATACCGTATCTAATGGCTCCTTGTAGCGGTTTTGAAAGGGTACTAAGATCCACTGGCTCCTTGTAGCAGTACTGAAAGGGCACTGATATCTGCAATTCTGCATGCTCCTTGTGGCGGTCTTGAGATGTACTGGCTCTAGCGGTCCGGTACAGAGAGGATGCTGATATGGAATGGTTACTTTTCAGCGGTACACAGAGGATGCTGAAATCGAGTCGTTATTTTCAGCCTTACAGAAAGGATGCTGAGGTTGAATGGTTAATACTTACTTGTAACGATACACAGAGGACTCTAAATTGTAATGGTTCCATTGAGGGGTACGGAAAGGGTACAGAGATCCAATGGTTACTTGAAGCGGTACAGACACTGAGATTGAATGGTTACTTGTACAATACCCCTTCACCACATTAGTGTGGCAAATGTGGCAAAATCCCCGGACAACACCCTCGGTAAAGGAAGGGTCCTGATCCTCACCCACAAGCAATTAGGCCCCCCATACACCATGAAGTCAATGAATACCTGGCTGGTTGTTTTGGTGCAAACCACCTTGGAACCGGAAAGGGTAGAGGGCGGGGGTGGAGACTTGCCAGGTGCCCAAAATCCAGAGGCATTGGGCCCAGGGAGCACACAGATAGGTGCATCCGAGTGAAGTGCCAAAAATAAAGCTCCTACCACCTCCCCCCTCCCCCCCCACCCTCATCTCTTTGTAAGTCCAAATGCTATAAGAAAGAAAAATGTGTACGAACACACACAAAAAAACCACAAAAAGCCAAAGACGTGTTCTACAGCCCTATACAGGGATTTATCACCATTCAAAAGGTGCGGGATACTATATGGCTTACAAGGACCCCCTCCAGAAATATACCGGCATGTATACCGTATATAAATATAAGGTCAGGGGGGCACCATGTTCTGGCCCTTTTCAGCAGGTTATGGCTTTGTATCATGGGCACATTGGTGGGGGGGAAGGGTAGAGCGGGTGATCTTCCAGATACAACAAATTCAGAGGCAATATGGCCAAGGAGCACACTCCCCACCACACCAAGTCCTCCAAGTCCACCCTCACCATGCAAGTCCCCAGACTACGGTAAAAAGACAAGAAGTACAATGTAGACTGAAATATTTCAATTGGAATTTCACCACACAGTTGGTATGCATAAACTCTAATTTACTACAAAACAAGGTGCCAGAAAGACATCACATGGATGAATGAGCTGGTGGAATGGGGTAAAAGTTCCCAAATCGACTGCGATAGGCTGGGGCTGGCAAATTGGACAGCAATTGAAATTGAAATTGAAATTGAAATTGAAATTGAAATTGTTAAATCCGAGTAATGCGCCACTCTCAGGACGTGAAGTTAAGGGCACCACTGCGTAAGCCGGAGCTAGCAGTAGTCACCATAAATTGGACAGCAATCTTAATAACAGTCCCTCCTTGGGGACTTATGCCACACTCTTTCTCCACATTGCAGAGTTTGATGAAACTCAAGTGTGCCTCTATTGAAATTGAAATTGAAATTGTTACAAGCGTGTAATACAGTTACCGTACTCACAGGACGTGAAGTTAAGGACACCATAGCGTATGTGCCTCTAAAAACATGGTTACATGGGTGCCCAAATCCATCTCAACCCACTGGGCAGTCCACCCTGAGTGGCAGCTGCCTGATAACTACCATATGGGCCTGGGTGGCAGCTGCCTGGGTGGCAGCTGCCTGGGTGGCAGCTGCCTGAAAGCTACCATATGGGCCTGGGTGGCAGCTGCCTGAAAGCTACCACATGGGCCTGGGATTGTGGGATAGCCTGGACACTACAGCAGGGTAATTCAAAGCACGCGCTTTTGCGCTTTTGAGCGCTGACTTTTTGACCCCCTCTGCGCCTTAAGCTATTTATTTTTGCGCTTTTTGCACTACAAAGCGCAGTTTTTTTGTCTTTAAGTGCGCTAAAGCGCTGGCCAATTTGGCCATTTGAAGTACCCTGCACTAAAGCCTTAGGTGGTGGTGGATAGTTGGAATAGTTGGAAATGAAGTCTTGTTGGAATATAAAATATATTGTGTGTAAACCGTGTAACAACTGATAAGAGCATTGTTTTGACACGCATTACCACATAATGCAGTCACATGGGTTAAGATAGTTTATTTAAAGATATGCCCAGGTATAGGAAAGGTACATGGCTGAGAAGGGTCGTTGCATGAGTCAAATTTACGTTCCGTATTCAAAACCTGCGTCTCATGAGCCCAATCTTGAACTTGGTTACATGGCCCCGGCCTTGAAGGCCGCTTGCCGTCTTCACCGGACCCCACAGAAATAATCGATCATCATCCATGGGACGCAGACCGTATCCAGATTATGGCCATCCTGGATATGCGTCCAAAACCCTGGGGAAGCACCGCTTCTGCGATGCTGCATCCGTTGCTGTTACTAGTAGTCCACTCGCACAGTGTTGGCAAGGGTGAATATTGCCTCCGAGCCAGCGATCGATACTTCATTCAACCAAGTGAAGGTACGAACTCAAAATCGAATTCAAATTTTATGTGATGGCTTCTTCTGACAGGGCGTCGTACACGTCACCTGCTGGACTGCCGCGGCTGCCGGCTGGCCGATGCGAATCCCGGAGTAACGATGCTTCAGTGCGCTACACGACTTCGCGACACTTCCAAGCGAGCATTTCCTTGACCCATTCTACTTGTATTCCGCATCCCAGCCTCGTGGCGTTCTCCTCCTCTCTACTTTTCAACGCGTGCCATGCGAGAATCCAAACTGACCAGCCGACCACCCATCCACCCCGATCCATCCACCCCAATTCTGTTCATTTCGAGACTTCGAACTTGTGCTGGTCGGACCATGCTATCCTGGAGTTTCTATGAGCCTCGAGCTCTGGTCAAATCACCCACTCGCAGTTACCGAGGCGACACTGTCCGACCATCGAGGCAACATTCTCGTGCCATCAGTTATCGAGGCGACAAACTGCTTACATCGAGGCAATATCGCCCGTAACCCCAACTGAGACCCGCCGGCGAAACTTGTATAAAAGGCCTGGAAATGCAGCACACCCAGGCTAATAAAGCATACATCCGATCATCCTGCCCAACTGCACTTGACAGAACAATGAGAGACCTGAGTAGCTAACACGTGTGACGTAGCTCCCCCCCCCCCCCCCCCCCCCCCCCTCCCCTTCCCCCCTCCCGAGACTCTTTTCTCCACCTTACTCAGACGGCTTGGGGACGGCGAGAACCACCGAACAACCACCGAACCCCCGACTGACCACCTGGTGAGTAGAGTGGCTTTTGTCGTGAGACAAACCGATGACGTTGTAAGCCCATCCCACCCATCCCACCCAGCCCACCCAGACCAGACCAGACCAGCGCAGCCCACCATTCACAAGTGAGGATGGACAATTGGGCAGACCTCAATCTCCTCGAGAAATGTTTGTATCTGTGTCCAAGATTGGGCAGGTCCCCCTAGTCTAATTGGCTAAATGGCTACCCCTGGACTGTGACAACATTTGGTACACATATTGTTTATTCATTTACCACACCCTGCCCACCATATTAATCACCACCTCAACTTATATATCACCCTACCTTGCATATATGCACACCCCTGGTCTATATGCAACCCACTCCACCAACCTTGATTTTTAAACCACCACCTCACCTTATAAACACCCCCTGCTAGCTAGCAATCAACCCTTAGGTATTATATGTGTGCAGTAGCACAACTTTTGTCTTACTTACGGGTTGAAGCAGAAGCATAATGAAAATGCCAATGCACAAGCAAATGAAAACAGAACCAACCAAGGACTCCAGGTGATGAAAGGTGGCGTGGCTTCAGGTCGGAAGTTCCAAATGCAAACAGAACCAACAAAGCAAATACAAACAGAACCAACAAAGGACGCCATGGGACATCTGTAGAAGAACGCAAATATATACATACATACGTTTACAACTGTAACAGCATTCACCACTTCAACACCCAGAGATAATTCAGGTACGATAAAATTAAATATTAAAAATAACAACAATGTACTTGCGGTGAAAGTCTTTCGCCACATACAAGCGCCCCAATACGTATCGTACTGACGGATACATGTGTACGTTGCTTGCAGCCGTAGGTGGTGACTTTTACGCGTGTGATAATGACAGCAGCCTCCAGACTGTCCAGGGCAACCTTACCTGCTGTACTTGGACTCCTACTGTGCCTTCGTGCCCACCTACTGCCCCAAGCTTATGCTGCTGATGATGATGATCCCAGCTGCCCCTCAAGCTACACGCAGTGCCAGCTGGTTCCCAGTGGCTGTGGAGCACCCCCAATCCCCGCTCCCCTACCCATTTTTGCCAATGACTTTGGCGTGTCCCAGTTCAATGTCACACTGCTGAATGGATACGGATGGTACTTTGACACCTTGCAGCTGTACCGCAGAATGAATGGCAGCATTCACTTTGTCACTGACTTTGGCACCGTCATGAACAACAGAGCAGAGGTAGGCACCAAGTTGAACGTCAACTTGGCCAAACTGCCTGGGGGGAACTTTGCTCCAGGAGAAGAGCTCATCTTCGCCATCCATGTGTGTAAGACAGGACCAAAAGACTTCGAGGGCTGTAACGAGACACAGGGCCTCAATGCGTGTGTGGGTGCAGGATGCAACAAAGCCGACACATGTGGTACTGGCTGCACCATGATCAGCGACATTGGCACATGCACCGGATGTGGAAACTGCGGTGGAGACATTGGCCAATGTAATGGCGATGTGTTTTATTTCAGTGGACTCCCAACAAACAACATTGACAACGTGACCCATGTCAATGTCGTCAATGATGGCCAGCCTACTGTGTACCTAGGCTTTGAGGACTGTCGACCTCCTTCTGGGGACTGTGGTGATATCTGCTACGAGGACTTCCAATTCAAGCTGGACTTCATTGACAATGAGTCTATCACCCCATGCCCAAACGTAAACTGTGATGATGGCAACCCATGCACTAATGACCAGTGTGACTGGGATTACGCTACTAGTACACCAAAATGTACTAACCCTGCAAATAACATTTGCCAGCCCCCACCGCCACCGCCCAGCCCACCTCCTCCACCCCCTCCCTCCCCTTCTCCTCCCTCGACCGAAACTGACAAGAGTGACAAGGACACTCACAGGACTGACAAGAGTGACATGGACTCTCACAGGACTGACAAGAGTGACAAGGACACTCACAGCACTGACAAGAGTGACAAGGACACTCACAAGACTGACAAGAGTGACAAGGACACTCACAGCACTGACAAGAGTGACACGGACACTCACAGGACTGATAAGAGTGACAAGGACACTCACAGCACTGACAAGAGTGACACGGACTCTCACAGGACTGACAAGAGTGACAAGGACACTCACAGCCCTGAGAAGAGTGACAAGGACACTCACAGCCCTGAGAAGAGTGACAAGGACACTCACAGCCCTGACAAGAGTGACAAGGACACTCACAGGACTGACAAGAGTGACAAGGACACTCACAGGACTGACAAGAGTGACAAAGACACTCACAGGACAGGCAAGAGTGACAAGGACACTCACAGGACTGACAAGAGTGACAAGGACACTCACAAGACTGACAAGAGTGACAAGGACACTCACAGGACTGACAAGAGTGACAAGGACACTCACATGACTTACAAGAGTGACAAGGACACTCACAGGACTGACAAGAGTGACAAGGACACTTACAGGACTGACAAGAGTGACAAGGACACTCACAGGACTGACAAGAGTGACAAGGACACTCACAGGACTGACAAGAGTGACATGGACTCTCACAGGACTGACAAGAGTGACAAGGACACTCACAGCACTGACAAGAGTGACAAGGACACTCACAGGACTGACAAGAGTGACAAGGACACTCACAGGACTGACACGAGTGACAAGGACACTCACAGCCCTGACAAGAGTGACAAGGACACTCACAGCCCTGACAAGAGTGACAAGGACACTCACAGGACTGACAAGAGTGACATGGACACTCACAGGACTGACAAGAGTGACAAGGACACTCACAGGACTGACAAGAGTGACAAGGACACTCACAGGACTGACACGAGTGACAAGGACACTCACAGCCCTGACAAGAGTGACAAGGACACTCACAGCCCTGACAAGAGTGACAAGGACACTCACAGGACTGACAAGAGTGACATGGACACTCACAGGACTGACAAGAGTGACAAGGACACTCACAGGACTGACAAGAGTGACAAGGACACTCACAGGACTGACACGAGTGATAAGAGCGGCAAGATTGAAATGGCTGGCAAGACTGACAAGAGTTACAAGACTGACATGGCCGGCAAGACTGACAAGAGCGACAAGACTGACATGGCTGGCAAGACTGCCATGGCCGGTAAGACTGACATGGCTCACAAGACTGACAATAAACAAGGCTGAGGTAAAAAGCAAGGCTGAGTTCAAAAACAAGCCGAGGACAAGAGTTCGAAGCAGAGGCGAGAAAAGAGGAAGTAGCGCTGGAGTTTGTTGTAGAGATGATGGTTCAGATGGTACAGATGGTAGACGCAAGCATAGACACGATCACGATGAGCATAGACATGATCAAGATGTGAGACGACACCAGGAGACACAGACACATGGTGGAAGTTCGCTCAAACAAGCCTTGCCTGCCCTAACAATCATCAAAGGGAGTGTATTATTCATGTTTATAGCATTACTTGTTTGCAGATCTGGGCTTTGCTGATAGATTCCTAAATGATTAGACCTGCAAGCAAAAAATTGTATATATTGCTCTTGCCCCCTCTTAGCAGGTGGCTTTTGGATTACATATATTGATTGAGCAAATTGTATATATATTGCTCTTGCCCCCTCTAAGCATGAGGATTTTGGATGGTGTATATGGCTTGAGCAAATTGTATATATTGCCCTTGCCCCCTATTAGCAGGAGGCCTTTGGATTGTATATATTGCTTGATCAAATTGCACATATTGCATGAGCAAATTGTATATATTGCCCCTTATAAGCAGGAGGCTTTTGGATTTTATATATTGCTCTTGCCCCCTAAAAGCAGGAGGCGTTTGAGCGGTTACAACCTTGGGGCTAGGGCCAGGTAGACAACCACACAGACATAGGGTATAACTGTTAAGCTGTGGTTTGAACATACAGCCATCTTAGTCAGATGGCTGTTTGGTCAAACCACAGCTAAACAGAAGCCGCGAAATTGATGTCTTGTGTTAATTTAAACATGTTAATATGTATTGGGCGGTTGTATGGTTGTTTTCTTGGTTCAATTATTAATTAGCGTTCTACTGTTACAAAACCTTGAACTGACGGCCATGTTTTAATTATTTGGTGTTACTTAAATCAACATGATAAATCCTTGCAAATCTCCCAATGAATACAACAATATTACATGAAGTCCTAATTGTTGATGTATTGTGTTGATTTAGATGTAGTTGCGTGCTGTGGTTCCTACACCTTCTACCTTTTTCTGATGTAGTTTGCTGTGCACTGAACCACTGATTACCTTAGCTAGTTTCTCTTGGCCTTTATGGTAATCTATGCACTTTTTCAATAACTTGTGATATGCAATCTATTTGCCTATTGTAAACGAAAGGAAGTCGCTAACGCTCCTGTCCATCCAGCCATACTGATCAAGAAGGAGAGGCAATATGGAGAAAGGATGTAAAATTGATGATGATGATGATGATGATCTTCCTCGTTCTAAACACACACAATGATCATGGGAGTATGGGACCAACACTAATGAATAGGCCTTGACAATTTCAGAAACATGCACCTACTTAGACACCATAATAATAAGTGCTCACTGGTTTTGGGTATCGCCCGGGGGGGCTTAAAATTGGAAGGAGATGAGCGGCCCAGAGATGGCTAAATAACCATGTTACATTCAAATTCAAATCATATGTACACAGACGGCGAGCACTGCAGTCTGAAGGCTGGTAACCAATGTAATAAAATCTGGACAAGTCTGAGACAATGGAATAAAACCTAAAAACAGGACAAGGCCAAGACAGTGCAATACAACTTCAAACCTGTAGCTAACCGCAAGCGCTCAGGTGCACCCAGAATAACTTGAACCCCGCACCTGCGTCGCTTCGATGAATGGTCAACCATTCATCAAAACGGGATAGACCACGTCATACAACCAACCTGCGCGCACCATATGCCATAGCTGCAATCAAAACAATAGCTTCGTGGTTTTTGTGCCTTATCCTTCGCTTTTGGAGTTAACCTCCTTGACCAGGTTCTCAGGGGTATTTTGCCTAAATCCTCACTGCTATAAAAATGTCCAGCTGCCCCGGCGCTGCACGGTCTCGGCATTGTTTTTTGCTGAATATGTAACATCCTTTTTTTGCATTTTGAGCTCAGGAGTGTGGTTTAGTAGTGCCTAAACTACCATGTCTAATCAGCCCACAGATGGTGAGCAGCCTGAAGACTGTCAGACCCCGTAATATAACTAACCTGCGTGCACCATACGTTCTAGCTGCAATAAAAAAACAATTTGCATACTGCATTCTGAGCCCAGGAGTGTCTAAGCTACCCATGCCTAACAGCTACCTGCACCCGTATCATCAGTTATTATATTATTATAAATACATAAATAACTACCTGCACCCGTATCATCAGTTATTATATTATTATCAATAAATATATATATAACTACCTGCACCCGTATCATCAGGTATTATGTTATTATCAATACATCTATATATATAACTACCTGCACCCGTACCATCAGTTATTATATTATTATCAATAAATATATATAACTACCTGCACCCGTATCATCAGTTATTATATTATTATCAATAAATATATATATAACTACCTGCACCCGTATCATCAGTTATTATATTATTATCAATAAATATATATATAACTACCTGCACCCGTATCATCAGGTATTATATTATTATCAATAAATAAATATATAAATACCTGCACCCTTATCAGCAGATATTCTATTATTATAAATAAATATATAAATAAAGAGTACGCCATATTACGAGACAGGAGGTTGAGGAGGTCAGCCCGTTTGCTTGCAGTGGGGACAACCACCAATGTATAAATGATACCTAAATAAATAAACAGTACGTCTTATTACGAGGCGTGAGGTTGAGGGGGCCAGCCTGTTTGATTGCACTGGGGCCAGCCAACAAAGGTAGTATACTGTAGGTTTTAGTTTCTTTGGTGATCTGGAAAAACATGGCTGCCCCGCCGCATCAGGTGTGGTAAGGTAGGTATTATATTATTACCGCCCCCCAATCACTGTTTTTGTCTAGCGACGCGTCGCAAATTGAGTGTGAACCCCAGTGCGAAGCGCTGCCCCCCGAACCCTGCTGAGCACAGGGCGTTTGGGGGGGCATGTATGGCTACTTAAGCCTGAACCATGCATCATCATGAAGCGACGGAATGGCAGCGCGGCGCACAAAAAAACAGTGCCTAGCACTGCACAATACTGCCTAAAAGTACACCAGGGAGGATCCAGACACAGGGGGCCTGCCCCTGGGGGGCACTGCTTAGTACTGCCTAAAAGTACTCCAGGGAGGATCCAGACACAGGGGGCCTGCCCCTGGGGGGCACTGCTTAGTACTGCCTAAAAGTACTCCAGGGAGAATCCAGACACAGGGGGCCTGCCCCTGGGGGGCACTGCTTAGTACTGCCTAAAAATACTCCAGGGAGAATCCAGACACAGGGGGCCTGCCCCTGGGGGGCACTGCTTAGTACTGCCTAAAAGTACTCCAGGGAGGATCCAGACACAGGGGGCCTGCCCCTGGGGGGCACTGCTTAGTACTGCCTAAAAGTACTCCAGGGAGGATCCAGACACAGGGGGCCTGCCCCTGGGGGGCACTGCTTAGTACTGCCTAAAAGTACTCCAGGGAGGATCCAGACACAGGGGGCCTGCCCCTGGGGGGCGTGGGGGGCCTCTCCTCATTGATGCTCTGCATCCATGTGTCTGGACCGCTCGGGGCTTCTTCGTCAATGCCGGAGTTAGGAGACTGGGGGGCGGAGGGGGGCAGCGGGTGGATGAGCTTGGGAACCATGACAAGGTCACGCCCTAACACCAGGATGGCGCCTGCATTACCTGCATGGGTGGGTGGGCGGGTGGGAAGTGAGGGGAGGGGGGCAAGGTTGAATGAGCTTGGGAACCATGACAAGGTCACGCCCTAACATGAGGATGGCGCCTGCATCACCTGCATGGGTGGGTGGGTGGGGGAGTGAGGGGAGGGGAGGGGAGGGGAGCAAGTGTGGATGAGCTTGGGAACCATGACAAGGTCACGCCCTCACGCAAGGATGGCGCCTGCAATACCTGTATGGGTGGGTGGATGGGAGGGGGAGGGTGAAGGTAGGGTGGGAGGGAGTGACGTGAGGTGAGGTGAGGAGAGGAGTGGGTAGGGTAGGGGAGGGTAGGGGAGCAAGGGTGGATGAGCATGGGAACCATGACAAGGTCACGCCTTAACACGAGGATGGCGCCTGCATTACCTGTATGGGTGGGTGGGTGGGTGGGTGGGGGGGTAGGGTGGGGGGGAGGGAGAAGAGGTGAGGGGAGCACGGGTGAATGAGCTTGGGACCCATGACAAGGTCACGCCCTAACACAAGGATGGCGCCTGCATTACCTGTATGGGTGGGTGGGTGGGTGGGGGAGGGTGAGGGTAGGGAGGGGGTAGGGTGGATGAGGTGGACTGTAACATACACCAACATACACACTGAAACAATGTAACATACACCAACATACATACACGCTGACTCACCAGCAGTTCCACAGTAGTTGGTTGCTGAGAAGAGGGTGATCAAGTGGCCTTGGGCGAAGCGCTCAAACCCATCCATCACACACTCATGTGCTCGCACGATCATTTGGAGACCATTATTCTGTGGAAGGGAACAGAGGGGTGGTTGGCTTCAGTTGGGTTCAGCAGGGTTCAGTTGGGTTCAGTTGGGTTCAGTTGGGTTCAGGGTGGAGTAGGTGTGTGGGTACTGGCCATTAGCAGCGCTTAAATCGTGGTAATTGCTCCACCCAGTCAAAGACAAGACACTAATCTACAACTAAGCACAGACATACGTCCCACATCAGTACCACCACCACCACCACCACCACCAACAGTACCACCACCTTACCCACTAACAGCACCACCACCATCACTTTGGACACTAACATGCAACCAAGTACAGACACACGTCCCACATCAGTACCACCACCACCACCTCATACCCACCAACAGTACCACCACCACCAACAGTACCACCACCACCAACAGCACCACCACCATCACGTTGGACACTAACATGCAACCAAGTACAGATACACGTCCCACATTCCCACCGACCTTGCAGAACCCCTCCACCCTATCTGGGCACCAACACACAACACCAATGTAACCCAGCCTCTTGTATC
This sequence comes from Chlamydomonas sp. ICE-L, assembly GCA_013435795.1. Classification (NCBI taxonomy): domain Eukaryota; kingdom Viridiplantae; phylum Chlorophyta; class Chlorophyceae; order Chlamydomonadales; family Chlamydomonadaceae; genus Chlamydomonas; species Chlamydomonas sp. ICE-L. Next base: position 2,277,009 of record JACBWV010000234.1, read on the forward strand.
CATGGCTCAATTCACACCCAGCCACAATCATGCACATGCAATCGTCCCACATTCCCACTGACCTTGCATAACTCCTTCACCCTGTCAGGGCCAAAGGTGACCAAGCCAACTGACCTTGCAAAACTCCTTCACCCTGTCAGGGCCAAAGGTGACCAAGCCAACTGACCTTGCATAACTCCTTCACCCTGTCAGGGCCAAAGGTGACCAAGCTAAATGACCTTGCAGAACCCCTTCACCCTGTCAGGGCCAAAGGTAACCAAGCCAGGTCCACGTGGCGACGGCTGGACACCGGTGACTGAGTCGTTGGTAGTGGGTATTGGCGATCAGAAGCAACTAGACACTAAAATGACCCAAGTACAAGAACACATACAGACAAACGTCCCACTGACCTTGCAAAACTCCTTCACCCTATCTGGGCCAAAGGTAACCAAGCCAGGTCCACGCGGCGACGGCTGGACCCCGGTGACCGAGTCGTTGGTGGTGGGGTCACTCCACAAGAGGTCCATAAGCACGGGGCCGCCATCCTCCATTGTCACCGGGCGCTGGATGTCACTGATCTGCTCTATCTGAGGAGACAGGAGGGGTGAGGTGGGGTGGGAGGGGCTGTTTGTTGGGTGAAGCAAGGTGTGGAGGTGGGGGTGGAGGGCTGGTGGGGTCACTCCACAAGAGGTCCATAAGCACGGGGCCACCATCCTCCATTGTCACTGGGCGCTGGATGTCACTGATCTGCTCTATCTGAGGAGACAGGAGGGGTGGGGTGGGGTGGGAGGGGCTGTTTGTTGGGTGAAGCAAGGTGTGGAGGTGGGGGTGGAGGGCTGGTGGGGTCATTCCACAAGAGGTCCATAAGCACGGGGCCACCATCCTCCATTGTCACTGGGCGCTGGATGTCACTGATCTGCTCTATCTGAGGAGACAGGAGGGGTGGGGTGGGGTGGGAGGGGCTGTTTGTTGGGTGAAGCAAGGTGTGGAGGTGGGGGTGGAGGGATGGTGGGGTCATTCCACAAGAGGTCCATAAGCACGGGGCCACCATCCTCCATTGTCACTGGGCGCTGGATGTCACTGATCTGCTCTATCTGAGGAGACAGGAGGGGTGAGGTGGGGTGGGGGGGGCTGTTTGTTGGGTGAAGTAAGGTGTGGAGGTGGGGGTGGTGGGGTGGTGGGGTCACTCCACAAGAGGACCATGAGCACGGGGCAACCAACTTCTCAATGGTGGCTACCCCTTGGCGTTCCCAAACCAACCCGATTCCCCTCCATCCCTCCCTCCCTACACCTCCCTCCCTCCCCCATAACCTGGCCCAAGTTGGGTAGTTCCATTGACCAAATTGGCCAGCGCTTTAGCGCACTTGAAAAAACAAAAACTGCGCTTTGTAGTGCAAAAAGCGCAAAAATTGCTTGCTGCGCCCACAGGGGGTTGCAAAAAACTGTGCGAAACGCGCAGAGGGGCTCAAAAAGGCAGCGCGCCAGAGGCAAAAGCGCGCGCTTGGTGGTAACCAGGGCCCGACTACCTTGTTGATGATAGTACTTGCCTTGTTGACCAAGCGCCCAATGCCACCATGCATACACAGGATATTGCCCTCAATGTTGGCTACCCTTTGGCATAACCAACCCAACCCAATCCCCTTCCTCCCCCTCCCTCCCTCTCCCTTCCCTCCCTTCCTCTCCCTTCCCTCCCTCTCCTTCTTCTTTCCCTCCCCCCCTGAACATGCCCCCTTGGCATCCTCAACCTAACCCCCTTCCCTCCCTTCCTCTCCCTTCCCTCCCTCTCCTTCTCCTGTCCCTCCCCCCCTGAACATGCCCCCTTGGCATCCTCAACTTAACCCCCTTCCCTCCCTTCCTCTCCCTTCCCTCCCTCTCCTTCTCCTTTCCCTCCCCCCCTGAACACGCCCCCTTGCCACCCTCAATCTAACCCCCTTCCCTCCCTCCCTGACCAAGCCCAGTACCTACCTTGTTAATCGACACCCAATGCCACCATGCATGCACAGGATCTCGCCCTCGATGTTGGCAGCCAGTTGAAAAGTTTGTTGACACGGCCCCACACGAACACGCCCATTGAATACCCTAACCCAACCCAATCCACATCCCTCCCTCTCGTCCCTCCGTGACCAAGCCTAGTACCTACCTTGTTAATCGAGCGCCCAATGCCACCATGCATATACAGGATATTGCCCTCGATGCTGGCGACCCCTTGGCTTAACCAACCCAACCCAATCCCCTCCCTCCCCCACGACCCAGCCCATCTACCTTGTTGATAGCACCTACCTTATTGATAGAGCGCCCAATGCCATGCATGTACAGGATCTTGCCCTCCATGTTGGCAGCCAGGGGCAAGTAGTTGAAATGTTCGTTGGTACGGCGCCACCCATACCAGCCAGGGGCAGGTAGTTGAAAAGTTTGTTGGTACGGCGCCACCCATACCAGCCAGGGGCAGGTAGTTTGTACGCCCAACCAGCAGGGGCAGGTATTGAAAAGTTGGTACGGCGCCACCCATACCAGCCAGGGGCCGGTAGTTGAAAAGTTTGTTGGTACGGCTCCACCATACCAGGCCATGGGCAGGTATTTGAAAATTTGTTGGTACGGCGCCCCCTACCGCCAGGGGCAGTAGGTTGAAAGTTTGTTGGTACGCGCCATTACCGAGGCGCCCCCCCTAACCCTCCCGTTGCCGGTCATTGAAAAGTTTTGTTGGTACGGCGCCACCCAATACCCAGCCAGGGGGCAGGTATTTAAAATTTCGTTTGGTACGGCCCACCCCATACCACCGGGGCAGTTAGTTGAAAAAGTGTTTGTTGTAACGGCTCCCCCAATACCAGCCTGGGCATGTAGTTGAAAAGTTGTTTGTGCGGTCGCCACCCATACCAGCCAGTGCCGGTAGTTGAACAGTTTGTTTGTACGAGGAGGCCCCCATACTAGCCATGGGCAGGTCTTTTGAACAGGTTCTTTGTACGGCGCCACCCATATCCACCAGGGGCAGTATTGAAAAGTTCGTTGGTCGGGCGCCACCCATACCAGCCAGGGGCAGGTAGTTGAAAAGTTTGTTGGTACGGCGCCACCCATACCAGCCAGGGGCAGGTAGTTGAAAAGTTCGTTGGTACGGCGCCACCCATACCAGCCAGGGGCAGGTAGTTGAAAAGTTTGTTGGTACGGCGCCACCCATACCAGCCAGGGGCAGGTAGTTGAAAAGTTCGTTGGTACGGCGCCACCCATACCAGCCAGGGGCAGGTAGTTGAAAAGTTCGTTGGTACGGCGCCACCCATACCAGCCAGGGGCAGGTAGTTGAAAAGTTTGTTGGTACGGCGCCACCCATACCAGCCAGAATCATCTCCAACAAAACCCAATCCCCTTCCATCCCTCCCTCTCCCTTTCCTCCCTCCGTGACCAAGCCCAGTACCTACCTTATTGATAGAGCGCCCAATGCCACCATGCATGCACAGGATCTTGCCCTCGATGTTGGCAGCCAGGGGCAAGTAGTTGAAAAGTTTGTTGATACGGCGCAACCCATATCAGCCATAATCATCTCCAACCAAACCCAATCCCCTTCCATCCTTCCCTCTCCCTCTCCTTCCTCCCTGACCAAGCCCAGTACCTACCTTATTGATAGAGCGCCCAATGCCACCATGCATGCACAGGATCTTGCCCTCGATGTTGGCAGCCAGGGGCAAGTAGTTGAAAAGTTCGTTGATACGGCGCCACACAAACAAGCCGTGGTCATCTCCCAAGCGCTCTAAACACTCTAGGCGGAAACCAAAGAGGGCATTGATGTCATGCGCCTCGTGGTTGCCTCGGATCAGGTGGACGCTCTTGGGGTGCTCCACCTTGAGGGCTAGAAGCAGGCAGATGGTCTCCAGGCTGTGTGAACCTCTGTGGGTTGGGTTGGGGTGGTTGGGTTGGGTTGGGTTGGGTTGGGTTGGGTTGGGTTGGGTTGGGTTGGGGATAATTGGATTGGGTGCTCAACCTTGAGGGATAGCAGCAGGCAGATGGTCTCCAGGCTGTGTGAAACAGTGTTTTTGTTTTCAATCCTGAAAGTGGGTTTCCTAGCTTTATGGGTTTAGGCCTCCTCCAGAAACAGCGTTTTAATGCTTTCTATAGCTTTCTATAGCTTTTTGTAGCCTTTTAGGGCATTTAAGGCAAGATCAATTTATATGCATAGCGATAATTTCTCTGAAACGGGGTCAAAACTAGCGATCGCTATATATAGCGGGAAAAAACCCTGGTGCAAACCTCTGTGGGGTGGGGTGGGGTGGGGTGGATTGGACTGGATTGGGTTAGGCTGGGTTAAGATAAAATTCACCATTCACTGAAACCATTTTGTTTACATTTTGCCAAAAGTTTGATTTAGATAGCCAGGATGGTGAACATATAATAGCGCCACCTAGCCTTCCTCTCCACAAGCGCGATGGAGGGGGTGCCATACTCCTCAAACAAGCGCACCAGGTCACCGATTTGACCATGGGGTGGATAATATGTATATATATATATATATATATATATATATATATATATATATATACCAGACGGAGATAACAGAGCCACCCACCCACCTGTCTACATAGTCTCCTAGGAAGAGGTAGTCAATGTATGTGATGTCTCCCGCAGTGGATGGGGTGCCATACTCCTCAAACAATCGCATCAGGTCACCGAACTGACCGTGGAGGTCCCCGAAAATCTTGATAGGGGCTGCAGAAGGGAGGAGAGGGTTGAGGTGTGGGAGTGTGGCTGGGCGAGTGTGGGTGTGGGCATGGGTGTTGGGGGGAAGAACTTGCCGTGGAGGTCCCCCAGGTCTTGATAGGGGCTGTAGAAGGGAGGAGAGGGTTGAGGTGTGGGAGTGTGGCTGGGCGAGTGTGGGTGTGGGTGGGCATGGGCGTGAGAGTGAGTTACTTGAGTGTTGGGGGAAGAACTGACCACGGAGGTCTACGAAAATCTTGATAGGGGCTGCGGGAGGGGAGAAAAGGGTTAGGGTGTGGTAGTGTGGCTGGGTGTGGGTGTTGGTGTGGGTGTGGGTGTGGGTGTGAATTAGCATGGGCGTTTGGGGAAGAACTGGCCATAAAGGTCGCTGGAAATCTTGACAGGGGATGCGGGAGGGGAGGAGGGAGGGGAGGTGTGGGAGTGTGTGAGTATATACATGTAGGAAAAGTGCTTCTGGAAGCTTGCATAATAATCTTTCCAATCCTGTAGAGAACTTGGGGCTTAGCCCAGTGGCTGGCTCAGGGAGCTGCCTAGAAGCTGCTGCTTGTGGCTGAAAAGATAAGCTTTGGTGTGTCCTCCCTTAACTGCTCATAGCTGAAAAGAAAAGCTATGGCATGCCCTCCCTCTACTGCGACCTGGATGTCAGATGCATGTTCGTGTGTCCATAAGATTCCGAGTATAACTTGGGGTCAGCGTTGTCTGGCTCAGGGAGCTACCTAGAAGCTGCTGCTCGAGGCTGAAAAGAAAAGATATGGTGTATCCTCCCTTTACTGCTCATAGCTGAAAAGAAAAGCTATGGCGTGCCCTCCCTCTACTGCCACTTGCATGTCAGATGCATGTTCGTGTGTCCATAAGATTACGGGTATAACTTGGGGTCGGCGTAGGCATGCTCAGGGAGCTGCCTCGAAGCTGCAGCTTGTGGCTGAAAAGATAAGCTATGGCGTGTCCTCCCATAACTGCTCATAGCTGAAAAGAAAAGCTATGGCGTGCCCTGCCTCTACTGCCACTTGCATGTCAGATGCATGTTCGTGTGTCCATAAGATTCCGAATATAACTTGGGGTCGGCGTAGGCTTGCTCAGGGAGCTGCCTAGAAGCTGCAGCTTGTGGCTGAAAAGATAAGCTATGGCGTGTCCTCCCATAACTGCTCATAGCTGAAAAGGATAGCTATGGTGTGCCCTCCCTCTACGGCCACTTGCATGTCAGATGCATGTTCGTGTGTCCATAAGATTACGGGTATAACTTGGGGTCAGCGTTGTCTGGCTCAGGGAGCTACCTAGAAGCTGCCGCTCGAGGCTGAAAAGAAAAGCTGTTGTGTGTCATCCCTTTACTGCTCGTAGCTGAAAAGAAAAGCTGTGGCGTGTCCTCCCTTTGCTTACTGTGACCTGCATGTCAGATGCACAGCCCCTTTCAGCGAATCAATTGGTCTAGTGGTACACCAAGTCGCTTTGAGGACGTAGAGTCGGGGGTTCGATTCCCCCTACAGTTGCTCCAAGCGCTGCAGGTCGTTGTCAACCGCGATGGTAGCTTGTCCAGTCCAGGTAGAAGACCGCTCTCTACCCGCGTACGACGGGCTCCCTTAAAACCACGCCCCACCAGGCGTTATCATTCCCTTTGTCAGATGCACGTTCATGTGTGCATAACCTTTAGAGTATGACTGGGCATCGACGTCGGCTGGCTCAGGGAGCTGTCTAGAAGCTGCTGCTCGTAGTTGAAAAGACAAGCTATGGCGTGCCCTCACTTCAATTACTGTGACTTGCATGCCAGATGCATGTTCATGTGTGCATAAGGTTCAGAATATGACAGGGCGTCCGCGTCGGCTGGCTCAGGGAGCTGTCTAGAAGCTGCTGCTCGTAGTTGAAAAGACAAGCTATGGCATGCCCTCACTTCGTTTACTGTGACTTGCATGTCAGATGCATCTTCATGTGTGCATAAGGTTCAGAGTATGACAGGGCGTCCGCGTGAGTGGAAGTTAAGGGGTGGGCATGGGAATGGGCAAGGGGTAGGCGTGGATGTGGGCATCATGCATGAAGACCTTCTCAGCAATGTGTGTCATGGGTGTGCATGTGCACGTGTGTTTGTGTGCCTGAGCACATGCGTGTACCTGTGTGTGTGCACGTCTTTCTACATGGTTTTCACCCACCACGTAATTCTAGCACTGTGCTCTCCTACATGAAGACCTTCTCAGCATTGTGTGCCATGGGTGTGCACAAGCATGTGTGTGTGTGTGTGTGTGTGTGTGTGTGTGTGTGTGTGTATTTCTGCATGTTTTTCACCCACCACGCAATTCTAGCACTGTGCACTCTCCAATGAAGGCCTTCTCAGCAACGTGTCATGGGTGTGCATAAGCACGTGTGTGTGTGTATTTCCGCTTGTTTTTCACCCACCACGCAATTCTAGCACCGTGCTCTCTCCAATGAAGGCCTTCTCAGCATTGTCACAGAGCTCACAGATCTCTTGGGCAGTGAGGAAGAAGCGGCGCTCATCTGGTGCCTTCCATGTACGAGGGCGTAACAACTCACTCAATACCTTCTTGTGGGAGCCCTGATTGGTGGGTTGGGTTGGGTTGGGTTGGGTTGGGTGGGGTGGTGGAGGTGGTGGTGGGTAAGGTGGTGGGTTGGGTGGGGGGAGCGGGGGGGGTGGGGGTGGAGGGGGTATGGCTGGGTTGGGGTTGGGTTGGCTGGGTGGGGGGTTAGGGTTGGGTAGGGCCTTTCATGTGCGAGGACGTAACAATTTGCTCAACAACTTATTGTGGGAGCCCCGAGTGGTGGGTTGGGTTGGGTTTGGGTGGTGGTGGTGGTGGTGATGGGGTACGGGGGTAGGGCTGGGTTGGGGTTGGGTTGGCTGGGTGGGGGGGTAGGGTTGGGTAGGGCCTTCCATGTGCGAGGACGTAACAATTCGCTCAACAACTTATTGTGTGAGCCCCGGGTGGTGGGTTGGGTTGTGTTTGAGTGGTGGTGGTGGTGGTGGTGGTGGTGATGGGGTACGGGGGTAGGGCTGGGTTGGGGTTGGGTTGGCTGGGTGGGGGGGGTAGGGTTGGGTAGGGCCTTCCATGTGCGAGGACGTAACAATTCGCTCAACAACTTATTGTGGGAGCCCCAAGTGGTGGGTTGGGTTGGGTTTGGGTGGTGGTGGTGGTGGTGATGGGGTACGGGGGTAGGGCTGGGTTGGGGTTGGGTTGGCTGGGTGGGGGGGTAGGGTTGGGTAGGGCCTTCCATGTGCGAGGACGTAACAATTTGCTGAACACCTTTTTGTGGGAGCCCCGAGTGGTGGGTTGGGTTGGGTTTGGGTGGTGGTGGTGGTGGTGATGGGGTACGGGGGGGGGGCTGGGTTGGGGTTGGGTTGGCTGGGTGGGGGGGATGGGTGGGGTAGGGCCTTCCATGTGCGAGGACGTAACAATTTGCTGAACACCTTTTTGTGGGAGCCCCGAGTGGTGGGTTGGGTTGGCTTTGGGTGGTGGTGGTGGTGGTGATGGGGTACGGGGGTAGGGCTGGGTTGGGGTTGGGTTGGCTGGGTGGGGGGGTAGGGTTGGGTAGGGCCTTCCATGTGCGAGGACGTAACAATTCGCTCAACACCTTATTGTGGGAGCCCTGAGTGGTGGGTTGGGTTTCAGGTTGTTTTGGGTTTTTTATTTGGTTTCGATCGGTCAGGGTTTGGGTTTGGGTCGGGTTGTGGTTAGTACAGTTTAGATTGGTTTTGAGTTGAGTTGGGTTGGGTTGGGGTTTAATGGGGTGGGGGTGGGGGTCGGGGTGGGGGTGGGGGGGGGCGAGTCAAGATCAGCACTTCTTTGATTAACATCTTACTGTTCTGCTGGGTAGAGCCGAATATAGAATTAATCGCTTTTTATTAGCTTTTACTTCTATGCAGGCTTGCGTATTTGTTTCAAATGCTGCGGTTTCAAATGCCGTTTCAAATGCTGTATTTGTTTCACATGCTGCCGTTTCAAGTTCCTTCTTGTTGTTGATGCAGTCCAGGCAGTGTCGTTTTTTTCAAATCTAAAAGTGAGTTTTTTCTAGCTTTATGGTTATAGGCCTTTTCAGGAACAGCGTTTTCATAGCTTTTTACAGCTTTTTAGAGCTTTTGAGGGCCACGCAGGTCCATGTAGGGTCAAAACTGTTTTGATTTTTATAGCTGCAATTAACCCAAAACGGGGTCAAAAGTAGCGCTTGCTATATCTAGCGGGGAAAAAATCCCTAGTCCAGGGGTCAGCCAAGTAGGCCCAAGGGACTTCCCCAACCGTGACAGGTGGGGCTAAAACGAAACAAGCCCTAGGCAGCGTCGCAAGCGATGCGGAGATTGGCGTAGTGTGTTGGCAGCGGAACGAAAGGTGGCAACGGACTGGAGCTGACCAAAGCCAGTCAGTTATGAGACAGTTGGCTGACATGTCAGGCTTAAATATTTTGGTCAGTTGCACAAAACGGACAACAAGGTAACCCTGGGGGCTCCCGCCCCACAGTGGGGGCTCCGCCGGAAACAATCTTTTGTCCAGGGGTAAGCCAAGTAGGCCCAAGGGACCTCCTGAACCGTGACAGGAGGGGCTACAACGAAAAACACTGATAAACTGAACCCCAAACAATAATTTTACCAACAGCAACCCTAATTCCGTGCTAAGTACGACTACCAAACACCCCCTTACAAGTGCAACTGATCCCAACACCAACAGGGGCCTGTGCACCAAACATCCCCATGCCACCCCACACTCCTCACCCCAATCCCCTCCCCACCACCCACCCACCCACAAACACACCATCTTACCAAACACTCCCTTACAAGAGCAACTGATCCCAACACCAACAGGGGCCTGTGCACCAAACATCCCCATGCCACCCCACACTCCTCACCCCAATCCCCTCCCCACCCACCCAGGCATCGACAAACACACTATATTACCAAACACCCCCCTTCCAAGTGCAAACTCGCAGCACGTGAATACTGGCTATTTGCGAAGCGTCGCCATTCCGTTGCTGCATGGCGATGCAAGGGTCCGGCTAAACTAGTCTGAAATGCCCTGACCCTGATGTGGCTCAACTAGTAAGAAAACCAAGTCAGAAAAACACTAGTCAGAAAAACTAGTCAGAAATGCCCCGATTTGGCTAAACTAGTCAGAAATGCCCTGACCCTGCTTCTCCCCACTTGCGATGTTCACGCCCTTGTCAAACACCGCCACACACTTGTTCTTCACCCCACCCCACCCTTGCCACACACCACAAGACCACACCGCTACACCGCTACACCGCTACACCACACCCTTACCATACACCATACCACACCAGTACACCACACCACCACACCCTTACCATACACCACACCACACCACTACACCACACCACACCCTTACCATGCACCACACCACACCACTACACCACTACTACACCACACCACACCCTTACCATGCACCACACCACACCACACCACTACACCACTACTACACCACACCACACCCTTACCATGCACCACACCACACCACACCACTACACCACCACTACACCACACCCTTACCATGCACCACACCACACCACACCACTACACCACACCACACCACTACACCATACCACACCACACCCTTACCATGCACCACACCACACCACACCACTACACCACACCACACCCTTACCATGCACCACACCACACCACACCACTACACCACCACTACACCACACCAACCTTCCCATGCACCACACCATACCACACCCTTACCGTACCATACCATACCACACCACACCACTACACCACACCACACCACACCACACCACACCACTACACCACCCTTGCTATACACCCACTCACCCGAGCCACCATGCTGTGTGTGAATAGCAGGCTCTTCTCCCTACTATTAATGTTCACGCCCTCGTCGTACACCGCCACACATGTTTTCTACAACCCACCACATCTTAATCACACCACACCATACCACTACACCGCCATTGGCAACCACCACCCCACCCCACTACACCACCATTGGTATACACCACACCACCCTTGTCACACACCCACTCACCCGTGCAACCATGCTGCGTGTGACTAGGGGAGGGCCGTTGGGTAAAGTTGGGCTCGTCTCCCCACTCGTGATGTTCACGCTCTTGTCATACACCGCCACACACTTGTTCTTCACCATACCCCACCCTTGTCACACACCAATACACCACACCACTACACCACCACTAAACCACACCACACAACCCTTACAATGCACCACTACACAACCACACCACACCACACCCTTACCATACACCACACCACAGCACACCACCAAAACACCCCACCCTTACCACACCACTACACCACCCTTGCTCTACACCCACTCACCCGGGCAACCATGCTGCGTGTGAATAGGGGAGGGCAGTTGGGTTGAGTTGGGCTTGTCTCCCCAGCAGTGCGGTTCACGCCCTTGTCCTTGTCATACACCGCCACACGCCGCCCTTCGTTGTCCAGCAGGTCTATCGACAGCTGGCGCACAAGCCCACGTAGGGAGTCCTCCTGGTGCACCACCACCGCCCTGTGCCAGAGACGCACGTCCGGTGTCCGCTCGTTAGATCGGTCGTGCGACTTGCCGAGGGTAAGGTCCGGGCTCTGGCTGCGGGTGTCCAGGGTGGGGCTGGCTCCGAGACCGATGCTGTCTATCTGCTCGTCGATGCTTCGCTTGTCGTCGATGGCGCTCACGCGGCGTACGCTGAGTGCCGCGGTGGCTTCTTCCATGGCAGCTTTGGCGAGCATCTGCGTCGCAGCGGTGCCGTGCGTTGCGTCCATCCACTCCACCCAGGAGCTTGCGCGTGGGTCGAAGATCACTAATTCAGAGCCGTTGCTGTCGTCGGCGACCAGCAGGTCGTCCAGAAGCTGGCTGCCCTTCAAGCCGCCGAAGATGAAGATGAAGGGGCCCACGGATGCTACTGCATGCCTGGGGGGGGGCGGGGGTGAGTGTGTGTGTGTGTGGGGGGGGTGAGTGGGTGGGTGGGGGGGGGCGGTGGTTTGTGTGTGGTGGGTGGGTGTATGCGTGTGTGCATGTGCATGTGTGTGTGTGTATGTGTGTGCGTGTGTGCGTGTGTATGTGCGTGCGTGGGGGGTCGATATAGTAATACTGCGACCTAGCGGTAAACCGCCTATACAAGTTGTAGTGTAGTGGCGGGCAGGTGGGTATAGGATGCGTGGGGGTTGGGGGATAAGAAAGTGGGAGAGTATAAGGTATCAGGTAAGAGGGAGGTATAGTAAAGGTTTAGTTTGTTGGGATCGGCAAATCATATGATACTGACCAAAGGCGAGTACTATATCATATGATATCATACAAATTGCATTATATGATATTGTATTTAAATGGTAACTTTGGCCTGGTCAGACTGCCGGCAATATATGATGACATGTTGCCGTTCTATAAGTTTAGGCAGAGTTTGAGGATGACAGCGACCAGCAGGTCGACTAGAAGCTGGCTGCCCCTCAAGCCACAAAAGATGAAGATGAAGATGAAGGGGCCCATAGAGGCCACTGCATGCCCGGTGTGTGTGTGTGTGTGTGTGTGTGTGTGTGTGTGTGTGTAGGGGCGGGCAGGTGGGTAGAGGATGAGTGGTGGTTGGAGGATGAGAAGGTGATAGCAAGTCTGAGGCAGCTCGTATTTTAGCTGCCTAGTACTTGGCGAGGGGGCCCCTTAGTCTTAGGGAAGGGGCCACTTGGGCCTTTGGGGATGCTTGGGGAGATAGCTTAATTGGTTAGAGCGTAGGTTTATTTTTACAAAAAATCTGGCATAAAAATTTAATTATAGCGTCTAAATAGGATCAGGTGAGGGGTAGGTCAATGGTATAGGGATAGTTTTGAGTGATGACATGCGACCAGAAGATGGCTGCCCTTTTAGAGCTACCACGAGATGAAGATGGAAGATGGGTGGAGATGCGAGATGGACGGAAGATGGAGTATGCGAGATGATGCGAGGATGACGGACGATTGGAGCTGGAGAATGGAGATGGGAGAGTGAAGATGGGAGATGGGACGATGGAGGAGATGATGGATGATGGAGTATGATGGAGTAGGATGTGGAGATGGAGCGATGGAGATGATGGAGATGATGGAGGATGATGAAGATGGAGATGATGGAGGATGTGGGAAAGATGCGGAGATGATGGGAGATGGGATGGAGATGATGGAGATGAGGAGATGGATGAGAGGTGATGGAGAATGATGGAGATGGAGAGAGAGGATGATGGGAGGAGATGGAGATGATGGAGATGGTGGGGATGGAGATGGAAGATGGAGATGAGGAGAGATGATGGAGGATGGAGATTGCGGGAGATGATGGAGAGGAGACTGATGGAGATGATGGATGAGGAGCTGGAGGGTGCATGGGAGGGGATGCATGGATGATGACGGAGATGGAGAGGAGATGGATGATGGAGAATGATGGGAGATGGAGATGGAAAGTATGATGGAATTGAGAGAGGATGGAAGAGGAGATGATTGGAGATGGAGTATGATTGGCGCGGTGATGGATGATGGGAGCTGGAGATGGATGGGATGAAGATACTGGGAGATGATGGAGCTGGAGATGATGGAGCTGGATGGAGATGGCGATGGGCGATGCTGGAGGATGATGGAGATGGAAGATGGAAGATGATGGACGAACTAATGGAGAAGATGGAGAGGGAAATGATGGAGATGGTGGGGATGGGATGATGGAGAGATGGGATGAATGATGGAGATGGAGATGGAGATGGAGATGGAGATGGAGATGGAGATGGAGATGGAGATGGAGATGGAGATGGAGATGGAGATGGAGATGGAGATGGAGATGATGGAGATGGAGATGGAGATGGAGATGGAGATGGAGATGGAGATGGAGATGATGGAGATGGAGAAAGGATGAGGAAGGATTGATGGAATGGAGAGGAAGGGAGATGAATATGGAGTGATGGAGATACATGGAGAGTGGAGGTATGGGAGAGGGAGCTGGAGAGCGATGGAGTATGAAGAGATGGAGAGGATGGGGCTGATGGATAGAAGATGATGGATATGGAGAGGATGATGGAGGCTGATGGAGATGAAGAGGAGATGCTTGGAAGATGGGATGGAAGATGGAGCGGAGTATGGAGATGAAAATGGAGGATGAAGATGAAGATGAAGATGAAGAATAGATGAAGATGAAGATGGAGATAGGATTGTTATTGAAGATGAAGAAAGATGGCGATGAGGATGAAAGATGCAGAGAGGAAGATGAAGAGAACTATGAATATAGATGCACAAGATGAAGATGATGGATGAGAAGAGAAAGAATAGATGAAGATGAAGAATAGATGAAGATGAAGATGAAGATTGGAAGATGGAAGATAAAGACAGGAAGATGACGATGCAGATGAAGATGGACGATGCAGATGACGATGAAAGAATGAAGATGAAGGATGGATATGAAGTAGGCTAGGATAAAATGGATATGGAGATGAAGTATGGGGGATTGAAGATGACGATGAAGAATAGATAAGATGAAGATGAAGATGAGATGAAAGAATCGATGAAGATGAAGTGAAGAGGCCTAGGAAATGAAATATGAAGATGAAGACGAAGATGAAGAATAGATGAAGATGAAGAATAGATGAAAATGAAGATGAAGACGAAGATGAAGAATAGATGAAGATGAAGATGAAGATGCATATGAATATGGATGATGAAGATGAAGAAGAAGATGAAGATTTGACGATGTGAAGATGCAGATGAGATGAAGACTAAGGTGGCAAGTGAAGCGAAGGAATAGATGAAGTGAGGATGAAGATGAAGATTGAAGATGATATGAAGAATAGATGAAGAGAAGATGAAGATGAAGATGAAGAGAAGATGAAGATTGAAGATGAAGATGCAGAATAGAGCAGAATGAAGATGAAGTAAGGGAATATGAAGACTGATGAAGATGAAGATGAAGATGAAGAATAGATGAAGATGAAGATGAAGAATAGATGAAGATGGAGATGAAGATGAAGATGAAGATGAAGAACAGATGAAGATGGAGATGGAGATGGAGATGGAGATGAAGATGAAGATGAAGATGAAGATGAAGACGAAGAATAGATGGAGATGAAGATGAAGATGAAGAATAGATGAAGATGAAGATGAAGATGAAGATGAAGATGAAGAATAGATGAAGATGAAGATGAAGAATAGATGAAGATGAAGATGAAGAATACATGAAGATGAGATGAAGATAGATGAATATGGGGATGAGATGAAAGCTATTGAAGATGAGAATAGATGAAGATGGAGATGGAGGGGAGTGGAAGATCGAAAATGAAGACGCAAGATGAAGATGAAGATGAAGATGAAGCTGAGCTGAGCGAGAATAGAGTGGGATGAAGATGAAGTGGATGAAGAGAAGAGAGAATAGAGAGGGCCGCTGAAGATGAAGATGAAAGATGACGAGTAGATGAAGATGAAGATGAAGATGGGACGCAGAGATGAAAGACATGAAGATGCAGACTAGATGAATGATGGAAAGATGAAGATGAAGATGAAATGAAGGATGACGCTGAAGATGAAGATGAAGATGATGGTGACGATGAAGATTGAAGATGGAGAGAAGATGACGATATGAAGAATGATAGAGATGAAGACCGGAAGCTGAGATGAAGATGAAGAATAGATGAAGATGAAAGAAAGACTGCAGATGAAGAGACGATGAAGATGGCGATGAAGAATAGCATGAAGAGATGACGTGGAAGAGGAAGATGAAGATTGAAGCTACGCTGAAGTGAAGATGACGAATAGATTGAAGATGAAGATGAATGACTGGCAGAATAAATGACCGCTGCCAGCTGCCGGCATCAGCTGCAGATGGAGCTTAAGATGGCGATGCAGATGCAGATTGACAGAATAGATTAAGATGGAGATGGAGTGGTAGATGCCGTGACCGATTGCAAGACGACGATGACGCTGACGATGAATGGACGATGAAACGTTATAAGAGACGCTGCCGCTCACGCTGCCGGCTGGCAGATTGAAGACACGACTTAGTGGAGCTGCAGATGAAGATGAAGATGCCGATTGACAGAATAGATGAGATAACGATGAAGCTGACGAGAGCCGGAAGCATGAAGATGAATGAAGAATCGATGCCGATGGAGATGAAATGAAGATCAGATGAAGCATAGAGGAAGATGAAGAGGAAGATGAAGATGAAGATGAAGACGACGAGAAGAATTAGAGAAGATGAAGATTTGAAGAAATTAGACGCGATGAAGACGAAGAGAAGAATTAGCATGAAGATGAAGAATAGATGAAGATGAAGATGAAGACGAAGTTGAAGAATAGATGAAGATGAAGATGAAGATGAAGATGAAGACGAAGATGAAGAATAGATAAAGATGAAGATGGAGATTAAGAATAGATGACGATGAAGATGAAGATGAAAATGGAGATAGAGATGAAGATGAAGATGATGATGAAGATTAAGATGAAGGGGCCCATTGAGGGCACTACATGCCTGGGTAGGGGTGATTGGTAGAGGGAGGTGAGGTTGGGGGAAGTGAGGTGCTGGGAAGGTATGGGGGGGGGGCTGAGGGTAAGTGGGACCGGGTGAGAGGGTGAGGGGTCAGTAGAAGAAGATCGTGTCCAACTTATCACCCCCAAAACACCAAGGAACATAATGTACCACTTTTTTAACACGGAGCATTGTAGCAGCTTCAATTAAAGCCTGCCCCAACTCCTACCGGCCAACTCATCACCCCCAAAACACCAAGGTACGTAATGTACCACTTGTGCTGCAGGTAGCATCGTAGCAGCTTCAATAAAAGCCTGCCCCCAACTCCTACGGGCCAACTGATCACCCCCAAAACACCAAGTTACGTAATGTACCACTTGTGCTGCAGGTAGCATCGTAGCACCATCAATAAAAGCCTGTCCCCAACTCCTACAGGCCAACTGATCACCCCAACACACCCAAGCGCTTAATGTACCACTTGTGCTGCATGTAGCATCGTAGCGGCTTCGATAAAAGCCTGCCCCCAACTCCTACAGGCCAACATATCACCCCCAAAACACAAAGTCACGTAAAGTACCACTTGTGCTGCAGGTAGCATCGTAGCACCATCAATAAAAGCCTGTCCCCAACTCCCCAACCCCTCCCCCTCCCCCCTATCCCTTCCATATCTGCAGCGGCGACTGAAGTCCTCATGTTGCTGGACACAGGGGAGACCCACTGCCCAGCGTTGGTGTCTAGCGCCAACGTTGCCGTGGCCTTGTCCACCATCCTACCACACACTAACCCCATCCCTCTCCTTCCCCCTTCCCTCCCCTTCCTCGCCCCTCCCTCCCCCCTATCCCTTCCCCTACCTGCAACGACAACTGAAGTCCTCCGTATTGCTGGACACAGGGGGAACCCACTGCCCAGCGTTGATGTCTAGCATCACCGTTGCTGTGGCCTCGTCCACCATCCTACCACACACAAACCCCATCCCTCTCCCTGCCCCTTCCCTCCCCTTCCTCGACCCTCCCTCCCCCCTATCCCTTCCAATACCTGCAGCGACGACTGAAGTCCTCCGTGTTGCTGGACACAGGGGAGACCCACTGCCCAGCGTTGGTGCCTAGCGCCATTGCCGTGGCCTCGTCCACCATCTAGCCTCCCACTAACCCCATCCCTCTCTCTCCCCCTTCCCTACCCTTCCACACCCCTCCCCGGCTCTGCTCTACCTGCAGCGACGTGAGAAATCCTCCGTGTTGCTGGACACAGGGGAGACCCACTGCCCAGCGTTGATGTCTAGCGTCATTGCCGTGGCCTCCTTAACCATCCTACCACACACTAACCCCATCCCTCTCCCTTCCCCTTCCCTCCCCTTCCTCGACCCTCCCTCCCCCCTATCCCTTCCCCTACCTGCAACGACGACTGAAGTCCTCCGTGTTGCTGGACTCAGGGGAGACCCACTGCCCAGCGTTGGTGTCTAGCGTCACCGTTGCCGTGGCCTCCTCAACCATCCTACCGCCCCCCACCGCTCCTCCTGATATGTGCAGTCTATTGGCCACGAAGATGGCCCCGTGCTGATAGCGTCCAGTGGGCATGACCCCAGGTGCAGCATGCCACTCCCAGCGCCCATCCCGATGGCGTGCGAAGCCATACGCATCCCCCATTGGTGTCCCACTAGCGTCACGCCCTCCACAGAGGAGTAGAAGGCCGTCGGACCGGGATGCAGCTGTGGCGTACATCCTGTGGGTTGGGGGGTTGGGTGTGTGTGGGGGGGGTGTGTGGGGGTGTGGGGTGTGGGGTGTGGGGTTGGGTGGGGTTCCGATAGCGTCACGCCCTCCACAGAGGAGTAGAAGGCCGTCGGACCGGGATGCAGCTGTGGCGTACATCCTGTGGGGTTGGGGGTGCGGGGTTTGGGATGTGTGTGTGGGGGGGGGGGGGGAGGGGGGGGGGGGGGGGGGGGTTCCGATAGCGTCAACCCCTCCACAGCGTCACACCCTCCACAGAAGAGTGGCAGGCCGTCGGACCGCATTGCAGCTGTGGCATACATCCTGTGGGGTTGGAGTTTAGGTTGGGGGTTGGGGGTGGGGAGGGTGGGGGTGGGGGGGGGGAGGGAGGGCGATGGGAAGGTGCCTGTGGAAGCAGGAGGGGTATCTTATTTTTGTCAGTAAGCACCTCACACCCCAAAACCCTGAACAACAACCCACTGCCCCCCCCCACCCACCCACCACCACCACCACCACCACACACCCACACACCCACACACTCACCCACCCACCAACCCACTCACACACACTCGCACACCAACTGCTGCCCACCACTCCTGACCACCCCATGCACAACACTTCAATCCAACAACGGCCACTCACAAGTTCCCACTTAACACACAACCCTTGAATACCACCAACCATCCAGCATCTACTCACAAGCCCCAACCCGACCCACAACACTCGACTGCCACCACCCATCCACCACCCAGCTCGCCCACCACCACCACCCACCACCCACAAATACCCACCCCACACACGACACTTGACTACCGCCAACCATCCAGCCACTACTCACAAGAACCCAACCGACACACAACACTTGACTGCCACCACCCATCCACCACCCAGCTCGCCCACCACCACCACACACCACACACAAATACCCACCCCACACGCGACACTTGACTACCGCCAACCATCCAGCCACCACACACAAATACCCAACCGACACACAACACTTGACTGCCACCACCCATCCACTGCCCAGCTCCCCAACCACCACCACCCACCACACACAAATACCCACCCCACACACAACACTCGACTGCCACCACCCATCCACCACCCACCTGGGCGACCACCACCAACCCACCACCCACAAATACCCACTCCACACACGACACTTCAATCCATCAATCATACAGCCACTACCCACAAGTCCCCACACAACACAACAACTCTTGACTGCCACCACCCATCCACCACCCACCTCTTAAAAACTCCTCACCCAGCACACGGCACTTGAATCCATCAACTTATCAACCTAAAACTCACCCTGCTGGCCACCCACCACCATAACCACCCACCACCCACCACCCACAAATACCCACCCCTCAAACGACGCCTGAACACCACCAACCATCCAGCCACTACTCACAAGTCTCCACCCAACCCACAGCACTCGACTGCCACCACCCATCCACCACCCAGCTCGCCCCCCCCCCACCCCCACACCCACACCCACACCCACACACACCCACACCCACACCCACACCCACACACACAAACACACACAAATACCCCCCCAAACACACGACACTTGAATACCACCAACCATCCAGCCACTACTCACAAGTCCCCACCCAACCCACAGCACTCGACTGCCACCACCCATCCACCACCCAGCTCGCCCCCCCCCCCCCCACACACACACACACACACACACACACACACACAAATACCCCCCCACACACACAACACTTGAATACCACCAACCATCCAGCCACTACTCACAAGTCCCCACCCAACCCACAGCACTCGACTGCCACCACCCATCCACTAACCACCTCTTAAAACTCCTCACCCAACACACGAGACTTGAATCTATCGACTTATCCACCTAACCCTCACACCTCCCCACCCAGCTCGCCAACCACCACCACTCACCACCCACAAATACCCGCCCCAGAAATGACACCTGAACACCACCAACCATCCAGCAAATACGCACAAGTCCCCACCCAACCCACAACACTCGACTGCCACCACCCATCCACCACCCAGCTCGCCTACCACCACCACCCACCACCCACAAATACCCACCCCACACACGACACCTGAACACCACCAACCATCCAGCCACTACTCACAAGCCCCCACCTAACCCACAACACTCGACTGCCACCACCCATTCACTACCCACCACCACCCACCACCCACAAATACCCACCCCACACACTACACTTGATTACCGCCAAACATCCAGCCACTACTCAGAAGTCCCCACCCAACCCACAGCACTCGACTGCCACCACCCATCCTCCAACCATCCATCACCATCTACCACACAACCACCAACCATCCAACACTCATCCACCACCCACCCACCATCCATCCACCACCCATCCACCACCCACCTGAGCGAGGGCTTGTCCCCAGCATCTGCGATAACCCTCCACCCATCCATTACCCATCCACCACCCATTCACCACCCACCCACCATCCATCCACCACCCATCCACCACCCACCTGAGCGAGGGCTTGTCCCCAGCATCTGCGATAACCCTCCACCCACCCACCATCCATCCACCACCCATCCACCACCCACCTGAGCGAGGGCGTGTCCCCAGCCTCTGCGATAACCCTCCACCCATCCATTACCCATCCACCACCCATCCACCACCCACCTGAGCGAGGGCATGTCTCCAGCATCTGTGATAACCCTCCACCCATCCATTACCCATCCACCACCCATCCACCACCCACCTGAGCGAGGGCATGTCTCCAGCATCTGTGATAACCCTCCACCCATCCATTACCCATCCACCACCCATCCACCACGCACCTGGGCGAGGGCATGTCTCCAGCATCTGTGATCACCCTCCACTGGTAGGGCTTCTCACTGGTGTCCAGGGCCCATGCATCTCCTAGGGTAGCTTTACCATCATTGCCACCCATGGCCACAAGGAAGCGGTTCGCCACCAGGCTTAAAATGTGTGCGTATCTAGCCCCAGGACCATCACCCTGCACCAGCACCCGGTGCCAACGAGGTCGCTCTGGGTCTGTGAAATCCAGGACATGAAGGTCTTCCGAGGCCATGCCAGCAGGTCCAATGCCACCCTGCACAGAGATCAGGGTTTAGGGTTTAGGGTTTAGGACTTGGGGTTTAGGGTTTAGGTTTTAGGGTTTGGATTCAGGGCTTCCTTCTCAGGCGCTTCATAATAAATTATGTGAATTGCTGTCTTATGGGTGCAACGTTAAAATCAGTCTTGGTTATACTATGATCTGGTCGGTCAGTTTTACAACCCCATGATCACATGATATGTGATCATGGGGTAATGAAACTAACAAACCAGATCATAGAACAGCCAAGAAAACAAGTATAAGACTTATTAATCAGCTTTGCTCGTACTAAGGTCTGATATGTTAGTTTAACTACCCCATGATCACATATAACATACCAGATCATAGAACAGCCAAGAAAACAAGTATAAGACTTATTTATCAGCCTTGGTAGTAATATGATATAATATCTTAGTTTCACTACCCCATGATCACATATCATGTGATATGTGATCATTGGACAATGAAACTAACATATCGGATCATAGGACAGGCAAGAAAACAATATTGGGTACGCATGATAGCTAACTTCTGCATGGAGCAGCATAAAGGTTATTGGGTACACTTTGTAATTATCAGACTTATTTATCAGCCTTGGTTGTACTAAGGTCTGATGTGTTGGTTTCATTACCCCATGATCACGTAAACCCATGTTGTGTCTACTTGTACTATGGTCTGATATGTTAGTTTCATTACCCCATGATCACGTAAAACCCATGTGTGTTCTAGTTTACTATGGGTGATATGTAGTTTCTTACCCATGATCACCGTCAAACCCAGTGTGCCGAGTGTACATGGTCTGATATGTTAGTTTCATTACCCCATGATCACGAAAAAACCAGTTGGGTATAGTACTATGGCTTGCTATGTCAGTTTTCATATACCCATGAAGCAAGTAAACCCATGTTGTGCTAGTTGTACTGAGGGTTGACGTATGTTTAGTTTCATTACCCCATATGGTCACGTTACAAACCAATGTGTGGGCCTAGTTGTAATATGGTGCGATGTTGTTTTTCATGTACCCCATGATCACGTAAACCCATGTTGTGCCTACTTGTACTATGGTCTGATATGCTAGTTTCTTTACCCCATGATCACAAAAACCTAAGCCCATGTTATTTCTAGTACCCCATAATGGAATATTATGATTTCAATGAAATTATACCAATCATCATATGTTTACAGACACACCTGGATGGCAACCATGTTGCCAACAGCAGCAGCAGCAGCATGAGCAGTCCTGGGTGAGGTGGCATCCTCGGATGGCACAACCCTGCCCCATCATCCATACGTAGGGACCGGCATATCACATGATGTTGAACCAAGGCGAGTATGATACCATATGATATCATACAAACTGCATCATTTTATATGGTGAAGGAGTTATCAGCAGACAGCACAACTCTGCCCCATCATTAATACATTACCCACAGCGCTGGAACAAACACACCTGGATGACCACCATGTTACTTCTAGTACCATATAATGAAATATTCTGATTTCAATGAAATGATAGCCATCATCATTTGTTTGCAAACGCACCTGGATGACCACCAGGTTGCTTCGAGTACCCAATAAATAAATATTATGATATCAAGCTTCATTTGTTTCCAGACGCAACCTGGATGACCACCATGTTGCTTCCAGTGCAAAGTAAACCATTAGTATGATAGCAATCATCATTTGTTCACAGCCGCACCTGGATGACCACCATATTGCCAACAGCAGCAGCAGCATGAGCAGCCCTGGGCGAAGGGGCATCGCCGGATGGTACAACCTTGTCCCATCGGCCGGACCGGACATCGAAGATATGCACATCGTTGGTCGCCCCGGCTAGCCTAATGCCCGCAGCTGCGATGAGTTCAATTGAAATTGAAATTGTTGCATCCGTGTAATACAGTTACTCACAGGACGTGATGTTTTTGAAGTAGTACAGAGAGTTTCAATGATGAGATTGTGTGTGGGTGGTACTCGCGTGTGGTAGTAGATTTGCACGGCGCGGTTTTTTTCAATGGCCGCGGGATTTGCAACGGCAGGGGGCAAGCCTATTGGTGTGCATCGATGACGCCCTTAACGATTCCACAGCATTGTGTATCTGTTCGAAGGATATCAGGTATGGCAGGAGGATGATGCGCAAGTAAACATCATGCTTGGGCACTCTTTACGTGCTGCTACATACCCTACAAAGCTGAAACTAGGCCAACACCACAGCTGTGCTTCAAGGCGCTGCGATAACATCTCTACGATCCTAAGATAGTTAACGGGTCATGCGATTTATGCACGACCAAGTACGTTGCTCGTTCTTCGATGGAGTAGGGCGCTGGTTAAGCATCGCTGAGGAGGGTGGGATTGGCATGGGCCAGACCTTCAGATGAAACCGCGGGCAACATTCGCAATTGCCAGGCGACCGGCGAGGGATTAGAGCATTTACAACTTGCAAGGGACGCATAGTTTCTTGCGGCTCGTTTCTCAGGGGAGTAGGCACGCATTATGGGTCAGACGTGAAGGAGGGGAGTTAGCTAGGCTCGACAGGACGGCAAAGCTGCCCCACATAATTCGTTCGCTATGAGGTGCGCGCAATTACGGTAGGTTAAGAAGCGGTCTGAACTCGCCAGGGAATCGATGATAAACCCAATATTGCCCGGAGGTAGGGTTGTAGGATGTGCTGAAAGACGACTAGTGGGTTAGGGATGTGAGTTGGGATGGAGGAGAGGACTGGGAGGCAAGAAATGGGTGGAGCGAGGGAAGGGGGGGGGAGCAATTGCCCCATGGTATGGGAGGGGTGGGGGGGCAGGGGTAAAGGGTAGGTGGGTTGGGTCATGGGGGGACAGGGGGTGGAGGGATGGTGGGGGTGGAGATGGAGGACGGGTGGAGGAGGGTGTGGGGGCAGCCATGGGGGGAGGGAGGGGTGGGGTGTCCATGGGGTGGAGGGAGGTTGTGGGGGGTAGTCCATGGGGTGGGGGGGTGTGTGGGGTTGGCCAGGTTGAAGGGAGGTGGTGGGTGTGTCCATGGCCGGGGAGGGAGGTTTTGGGAGGCATGGGGGTGGGGGAGGGTGTGGGAGACCATGGGTGGAGGGATGTGTGTGGGGCAGCAGGGGGGGAGAGGGTGATGGTGTGGGGCAGCCAGGGGTGGGGAATGTGTGTGGGGTGTCCATGGGGTGGAGGGGAGGGGGTGTGGTTTGTCTATAGGGGCGGCGGGAGGTGGGGGTTTTGTGGGGCATCCCATGGGTGTGCTGGAGGTGCCGCTAGAGGGGCTGTCCATCGGGGGTGGATGGCTTGGTGTGGTGCGGCCCAGGTGTGGAGGGAGGTTGCTCTTTGCTTGTCACCATGGTGTTGGCGGGATGTTGTTGTGTGTCCTCCTCTTTTTTTTTTCTTCTTTTCTCATTGTTCCATCTGACTCACCGTCTTTTTTAATATAGTTATAGTACACAAGTCCACAATTCTTGTTGGAATGTGTTGAATGTGGTGGTGACACAGCGCATGGGTCCAATTGCCACCCTGCACAGAGATCAGGGTTTAGGGTTAGGGTTTAGGGTTTTTAGGACTTGGCGGTTTAGGGTTTAGGGTTTTAGGGTTTGATCTAGGCTTCCTTTAGGCGGACTGGCATAATAAATAAAATTATTGTTGTGAATTGATGTTTTGTTTGTCTTATGGGTGCTGCTGATTTGCAACGTTTTTATTTTATTTTTTTTTTGTTTTTATTATAAAATTTTTTTTTAAATTTTTTATATTTTTTTTTTTATTTTTTTTATTTAGTGTGGCTTTTTGCGGCTGCTGACTTTATTTTTGTTGGCTTGCATGCAATGCTTTGCATTGCCTCCTGTTGCGTGCATGGCAACCGTTTTAAAATCAGTCTTGGGGGTTATACTATGATCTGGTTCGGGTCAGTTTGTTTTCATTTTTACAACCCCATGATCAGATGTGAATGATATGTGATCTGGGGGTTTAAGAAACTAACAACACCAGATATAGAAAACAGCCAGAGAAAGGGAGGAGAAAACAAGTATATATAAGAATTATTAATCAGCTTTTGCTCGTACTAGGTTTGATTCTCTCTGATATGTTAGTTTAGACTAACCCCTGATCCAATAAAATACCAGATCATAGAAACAGCCAAGAAAGGAAAAACAGTAAAGACCTTATTTATCAGCTTGATTGGCTAGTATTAGTAATAGATTTTATAAGATCTTAGTTTCACTACCCCCATGATCACATTCATGTGATATGTGATCATGGCAACAATTGAAACTAACATATCGGATCATAGGGACAGGCAGGGAGAAACAATATTGGTAGCATGATAGCTAACTTCTGCATGAGCCAGCATCCACTAATTTATTTAAGGTTATTGGTTACACTTATGTCAATTATCAGACTTTATTCTTCACCTTGGTTTCTGTACTAAGGTTCTGATGTGTTGTTTCTCATACCACATGATAACGTAAACTCCCCATGTTTTGTCATCTGTTTCGTTACTATGGTCGTTGATATGTTAGTTTATTACCCCATGATACGAAACCATTTGTTGTGTTCTATTGTGACTATGGTCTGTAATATGTTAGTTTTCAATTACCCCCACATGATCACGTTAAACCCATGTTGTGCCTAGTTGTATATGGTTGATATGTTAGTTCATTACCCATGAGCACGGAAAATACACCACATGTTGTGTCTTTAGTTGTACTATGGTCTGATTATGTTGAATGTTCTTTATTACCCCATGAGCACGTATAAAACCATGTTGGTCCTAGTTGTACTATGGTCTTGTATTATGGTTGTTTATTACCCCATGAGCACGTAACCCAATGTTTGCTAGTTGTACTATGTCTGTGGATATGTTAGTTTCATTACCCCATGATCCCACCGTTAAACCCATGTTTGTGCCTTACTTGTAACTATGGTCATTGAGTATGCTAGTTTCTTTTACCCCATGATCACAACAAAAAAAACACTAAAACGCCCATGTTATTTCTTCTAGTACGCCCTCATAATGAATATGATGAGGCAATGAAATTACCATATCATCGTTTACAGACACACCCTGGATGGCATAACCATGTTGCCAAAGCAGCTAGCAGCATCAGCATGAGCAGTCCTGGGTAGCGGTGGCGATGGCGCGCTGCAGTAAGTGGCGTGGCACAACCCTGCCCCATCTGCCATAACGTAGGGACCGAATCTCATACACATGATGTTGAACCAAGGCGAGTATGATACATATATATCAATACAAACTGGCATCATTTTATATGGTAAGGGTATAGGGTGTTATGTAGTATTATCAGCAGACAGCACAAACTCTCGCCCCATCTTTACATACATTACCAACAGCTGAGCGGTGGGTTGGTGGAAAATCTGAAAAACACACCTGATGACCACCATGTACTTCTACGTACCATTAATGAAAGATATCTCTGATTTCCAATGAAATGATATAGCCATCATCATTGTTTGCAAACGCACCTGGATGACCACCAGGTTGCTTCGAGTACCCAATAAATAAATATATGAATCAAGCTTTATTTGTTTCCAGACGCAACCTGGATGCACCATGTTGCGTCCAGTGCAAAAGTAAAACCATTAGATGATAGCAATCATCATTTGATCACAGCCGCACCTGGATGCCAGCCTATGGCCAACAGCAGAGCAGCAGCATGTCAGCCCTGGGCGATAGGGGCATCGCGGATGGTACAACCTGGTCCCCATCGGCCGGACCGGACATCGAAGATATGCACATCGTTGGTCGCCCGGCTAGCCTAATGACCCGCAGTCTGCTATGTTCAATTGAAATTGAAATTGTTGCATCCGTTGTATACAGTTACTCCAGGACGCGTGAGTTTTTTTGAAGTAAAGGTTCAAATATGAGATTTTGTGTGGGGGTACTCGCGTGTGGGTAGGTTAGACGAGTTTGGCGGCCGCGGTTTTGTCAATGGGCGCGCGGGTTTTGCAAGCGGTCAGGGGACCCGCTATTTGTGTTGCAATCGATGGACGCCCTTATACGTTCCACAGCATTGTTATTGTCGATAGGATATTCAGGTATGCAGAGGAGGATATGCGAAAGAAAATCATGGCTTGGGCACTTTACGTCTGCTCACATTACCCTACAAAGCTGAAAACTAGGCCAACAACCCCCAGCGTGTGCTTCAAGCGGGCCCGGCTGCGCTAACACTCTACCGATCCAGATAGTTAACGCGGGGCATGCGATTTATTCTACGATTAAGTACGTTCTGCTCGTTGCTTCGTGAGAGTAGGCGTGGTTCACCATCCGAGGAGGGTGGGGATTGGCTGGGCCACGACTTTCAGATGGCAAAACGCGCGTTGCAACATTTCGCAATTGCCAGGCGACGGGCGATAGACCACAATTGCAAGGGACGCATATTTATGCGGCTCGTTCTTCAGTGGAGTAGGCACTGCAATCCGGGTCGACGTTTGAAGGAGGGAGAGTTAGTAGGGCTCGACAGGAGGCAAAGCTCCCCAAATTCGTTCGCTATGAGTTGCTGCGCTATTCCGGAGTGTAGAGCGGTCTGACCATCTCCAGGATATCGAACTGATAACCAATATTTGCCCGGCAGGTGAGGGGTAGGATGTTGCTGAAATGACAGACCGACTGTGGAGGGGTATGTAGATGTTGGGATGGGATGGAGAGAGGACTGGGAGGCAGACATGGGTTGGAGCGAGGGAGGGGGGGAGCAATGCCCCATGGTTATGGAGGGGGTGGGGGGCATGGGGTAAAGGGAGGGGGTGGGGTGGCCATGGGTGGGAGGGATGTGTTGGGGTGGATTGAGGGGTGGAGGAGGTGTGGGGGCAGCATGGGGTGGAGGGAGGTGTGGTGGGGTGTCCAGGGGTGGAGGGGGGTGTGTGGGGTGTTCCATGGGTGGAGGAGGTGTGTGGGGTGGCCATGGGTGAAGGGAGGTGTTGGGGTGTCCATGGGGTGGAGGGATGTGTTTTGGGCAGGCATGGGGTGGAGGGAGGTGTGGGGCCAGTATGGGGTGGAGGGATGTGTGTGGGGGCAGCCATGGGGTGAGGGATGTGTTGGGGCAGCCATGGGGTGGAGGGGTGTGTTGGGTTGTTCCAGGGTGGAGGAGGGGAGTGTGGGGGTTCTTGGGAGAGGGGGATGTGTGGTGGGGAGCCTGTGGGCAGGGGTGTCCATGGGGTGGAGGGATGTGTGGGGTGGCCAGTGGGGTGAGGGGGGCGTGGCGTGGCATGGGTGGAGGGAGGGGTGTCAGTGTGGTCAGCCATGGGGTGGAGGGGGAGTGTGTGTGGGCAGCCATGGGGTGGAGGGAGGTGCGGTGGGGTGTTCCATGGGGTGGAGGGGAGGGGGGTGGTGTGGGGCAGCCCTGGGGGTGGAGGAGGTTGCGTGGGGGTACCATGGGGTGAGGGATGGTGTGGGGCAGCCATGGGGTGGAGAGGCAAGGGCTGTTGGGCGGTCCCATGGGGTGGAGGGAGTGTGTGTGGTGGTTGTCTATGGGGTGGGGGAGGTGGTGTGTGGGGTAGCATGGGGTGGAGGGAGTGGTGTGGGGCCGCCATGGGGTGGAGGGGTGTGTGTGGGGCAGCCATGGGGTGGAGGAGGAGTGCGTGGCGGAGCCATGGGGTGGGGGTGTGTGGGGTCAGCATGGGGTGGAGGTAAGTGTGTGGGGTGGACATGGGTGGAGGGGGTGTGGGGGTGTATGGGGTTGGAGGGAGGTGTGTGGGGGCAGCCATGGGGTGGGAGGGAGGTGCGTGGTGGTGGCCATGGGGTGGAGGGAGGTGTTGTGGGGTTGGCCAGTGGGGGGTGAGGGGGGGTGTGTGGGTGACCATGGGGTGGAGGGAGGTGTGTGGGGTGGCATGGGGTGGAGGGCTGTGTGTGGTCAGCCATGGGGTGGAGGGAGGTGTGTGGGCTCGCCATAGGGTGGAGGGATGTGTGTGGGGAGCATGGGGTGGGGGAGGTGTGTGGGGCAGCCATGGGGTGGAGGGAGGTTGTGGGTGGCCATGGGGTGTGGGGGAGGTGTGTGGGGCAGCCATGGGGTGGAGGGAGTTGGTGGGGTGGCATGGTGGGGGGAGGGATGTGTGTGGTGGGGCCATGGGGTGGAGGGAGGTGTGTGGGCAGCATGGGTGAGGGAGGGTGGGTCAGCCATGGGGTGGAGGGATGGTGTGGGGCAGCCATGGGGTGGAGGGATTGTGTTTGGGGCAGCTTGGGGGGGAGGGAGTGTTTGGGGCAGCCATGGGGTGGAGGAAGTGGTGTGGGGGTGTCCATGGGGTGGAGGGGAGGGTGGTGGGTGTCTATGGGGTGGAGGGAGGCGGTGAGGGGCAGCCAGGGGTGGAGGGAGGTGCGTGGGGAGCCATGGGAGGAAGGGAGGTGTGTGCGGCAGCTTGGGGTGGAGGGAGGTGTGTGTGTTGGGGGCAGGAATGGGATGGAGGAACATGTTCGCGGTAGCCATGGGGTGGAGGGAGGTGTCAAATGCAGCCTTGGTGGTGGAGGGAGGACTGGGGCCAGTCATGAATTGAGGTGTTGGGGTCAGCCATGGGGGGAGGGAGTGTGTGGGGCAGCCATGGGGGAGGATGGGACAGGTTTGGGGGCAGCATGGGGTGGAGGGAGGGTGTGGGGCAGCATGGGGGGGAGGGAGTGTGTGGGGCAGCCATGGGGGGGGGGCAGGTGGTTGGGGCGCCATGGGGTGGAGGGAGGTGTTCGGGGCAACCTGGGGTGGAGGGAGGTGTAGGAGCCATGGGGTGGGAGGGAGAGGACTGGGGGGTAGCCATGGGGGGGGGAGGTGTCGGGGCAGCAGGGGTGGAGGGAGTGTTAGAGCAGCCATGGGGTGGAGGGAGGACTGGGGGGAAGCAGAATGGATGTTGGGGCAGCCATGGGGTAGGGGGGGGGGGAGGTGTGTGGGGGTCCATGGGTGGAGGGATGTGCGGGGGCAGCCATGGGTGGAGGGAGGTGTCGTGGGCAGCCATGGGGTGGAGGGAAGGAGGACGGGGGCCTGTTGCTTTGCTAGTGTTACCTTATATATAGAATAGATAGATGATAGATAGATAGATAGATAGATAGATAGATAGATAGATACGATAACATACATATATATAGATAAATAATTCAATCTTATATTAATCAAGTTAACATGACTCCATTATTGTGTTTCGTTTGTAGTTATAGCAGCATGACGCAGTTTGACATCATAACAAGAACAAAGTGAAAAAAACAAATTGATGGTGATTCTTGATGGTGGTTTTTGATACTGGTTTTCGGAGATAGGTTTTTTTAATTCCTAGAACATATATATTTAGTCTCAATAAGCATTGTGTACCACCTATATGGTTATATTAAAGTGTGTGTTATGGAAATTTGACCCATGATTATTGCCAATAATCCACGTTTAGGGGGGGGTTAAGGGTGGGGGAGGACCAGGCAAATTTACATGAGTGCAAGGATTAGGTGATTTTGTTAAGTGATTTCTGATTCGTTTTTTTAAGTAAATTTTGAAGGAATGTTATTAAATAGTCTCAATTGCGCATAATGTAAACCTCTATTGAAGCGTAGTGTTAGGCAAATTTGCCCACGCATATTTGCCGATGGCCCAAAGTAAGGATGAGATTTAGGGGGGTGCAGGCCAGGCAATTTTGCAGATGCAAATTTGAAATTGCAAATTGCATGTGTAAGGCTTGGCTGTACACAACGCAACTTTTTGCCGGCGTTGGCCTGTAAACACACATGGAATATTCGCCCTGGCTGGGGTGTTTGTGTGTGTGTGGGGGGGGGGGGGGGGGGGAAGGAGTAGGTGGGGGGGGGTGGGGGGTGAGAAGTTCAACATGAAATGTTGTTGAGGGGGAGTGTGGTGGAGTGTGGGTGACGGGGGGGGGGGGGGGGGGGGGGGGGGGGGGGGGGGACATGGGGGGTGAGCACGCTCTGGAGTTTGCGCATCCAGCACTGCTTGGGTATGGGTTTGGGAGTGGGTGTGGGAGGGGAGGGGAGGGGAGGGTGATTCAAAGGTGCATGCAATGCATTCATGCTCATTACCTGAAGCAGATGGCCCAGGAGATTGTGGAGTCTCTCCGGCTTTGCCTGCAGATCCCTCCAGTGCAGTGGCTCCACCTGATGTTTGGGAGTGAAAGTTGTTGGTGTTAGTTTTATCTCGATGTACTTGTAGCCATTTCTCAGCCATGGGTTCGAATCTGCTTGGTGTGCCCCCTGGCTTCCGTGACAGATGGAGATGTTGATCAGTTTTTATTTTTCATGGACTCGGTAGCCATTTCGCAGTCATGGGTTCGGCTCCGCTTAGCGTTATCCCTGGTTTCCGAGGGAGGTGGAGGTGTTCGACAGTTTTCTTTTTTCCATGGCTCGTAGCTATTTCGCCCCCACGTCATGGGCTAATATTGCTGACTGCGTTTCGAGATATCGGCTAGACAAATCGGCCTCGCAGTAAGACAGCATGGATGAAGGAAAGAGAAGCACAGAGGAGCGAAGAGGAGCGTGTGAAGGGGAGAAAAACTGTTGGCAACAAAAAACTGGGCGCTGGGCACTGGGTGCATTTTGTGTACTTGAACACCGGACTGCTTGCATTTAACTTCAATTGAAAGCAAGGCAGACGATAGCGGAAGGTCTGAGCAGCTGGATCCTGAAAGCAACCGGCAATTGAATTCAAAGCAGATCAACATGGTGCACAGACGCACCGAAGAGGATCAACCGAGCCTTGGACGCGTCATTGTCCGGTCCAGACACTGCAGTGAGCGTGTGGCCGCATCTAGGACCCGGAGCAGTTCCGAGGATGGGAAAGGTTCTAGGTTTGGGCACAGGCAGGGGCCCGGCAACATCCATCGCAGATTACTTTTTACGGCCTGGGAGTTAGTTACTTGCAGACACGTGCAACCAAGCGCATTTTTACTTGCAGATGCGGTGATCCAATTGCGGAGTTGCAGCTGATCTTTAAGTGGCGCAAAACAGTGGGATCTGAAATGTCGAATGGAAATGAAAGGACAGGCAGTACTGCCTACTAGGCTAGCAGGTCACCATACCGGTATTCTAAGTAAGTTGTAAGTTATTGGCAGGATTTGTTCACGATTTCCCCTTCACTTACCACTCATCCCGTCAGCTCTGGCACCACCCCCTCTGGCAACAACATTGCGTTCTGACAAAGCACGCCGAGGCCATTTCCTCCATGGAATATACCAAACAAACAAGCTGATTGAGGTGATGAAAAATCAGGAGGCTGAACAATTTGAACAATGAAATTGGCGACCAGGTGAGGGACAACAACAATCAATATTGGTCACATGCGGTCTCATGGATCACGAAGCTACCTCATCTAATCCATTAATGTATGAAGATATTGGATCAAGTATATTTCGATAAGAATGCTTATATTTAGATAGTTTTTTATTGTTTTCATGACGTTTACATTTTTCTGGTAATCATTTTATACTGCCGAATACGGCGAGCAGCCAAATTGCTGGCTGGAGTCACATAACCAAGTTCGAATTGTCAAGTCTATGGTTCAATAAGATGCATTGAGAGAATAGGTGTTATATAATTATGTAACACTTCTCTGACATTATTCAAGATCATCAGACTACCGGTAGTCTGAGCGATTCAATAAGACCAGACTACCGGTAGTTTTAATTATTCATTTAAAAACCTCATCTTCGCTTTAAATAGAACTTATCCTTAGGATCCGATTCCAAATCTTATTTACCCAAAACAATGTTAAACAGGAAGTTGGAGCCCTTCCAATGTTCTCCTGGTCTCCAATGTTTTTGACCCAAATCTTACCTTCGCGATAAATCACGTTTGGGCAACTCAGTGAAAGAGCATAAATGAATAGGACACGGAAAGGTCTTTCGAGTGACCCCCATATTTGGCGATGTGTTTGTGTGTGTGTGTGTGTGTGGGGGGGGGGGGGGGGGATCAACTTTTTCAACTTTGCCCCCCCCCCCCCCCCCCCCCTTCTTTTTGTATGAAATTTCCACAATTCCAAATCCCATCTGAATCGGACTCCGTATTGAAGATGCGGTCCAAAATTTAAAATCTGTCTACCTGCTTCCCCCCCTGGTTACAAATATCTTGTAATAAAGTACAAAATCCATGGCCATATAACATTACAATTCAAGTTCAAATCAAAACTTCCAAATATAAAAAACAAAGAACATTAAAAAACCGCATTTTCAAGCGAGCAACGAAGGCACAGTACCCACCGCAGGCTCACCAGGGTGGCGCACTGCTCTTCATGGCCTACACCCACGTAATGAAATTTAAATTTAAATTGTTACATCCGCGTATAACCGTTACTCACAGGACGTGAAGTTAAGGACACCATAGCGTTACACCCACGTATGTATGTTGAAGGGCTAAAACAAGCATTGATGAACGGAACTCCGACCAATTGTTTTACCGACGGGGAGCTGAGACCCTGGGTTCGTGCTACATTGATAATTTAATTATCGAATCGCACCATTTAATCATCATCCCACATGTGATGGTAATTTAATAGTGCAATCCGTATCACATTTTTTTATCTGGGCTATGTTATGCACTACCTTGAGGTAACTAACAGCAACAACACGACAGGGCAAGGATGCAACCCTTGATTGCTGTGCGCAATTTCACTAGTCTAATCGATCGATCAATTCATCCGTCCATCAATCACCACTGGGGGCACTATAGGCGACAACAAGAAAGGGCGAGGTAGCACGTGGCACTACATCTGTCCTGTGGCACTACGTCTGTATCATGTATCAGTACGTCTAAGTCATGTGGCACTACGTCTTAGTCATGTGGCAGACTAATAGATTTGCTCGTAGGACTTGAGCTTGTTGGTGAAAGTTGCCTTAGGGTCTACAGTGCTTGGTCTCAACTCACTGGTCGGCGTCTCTCCACTGCGATCCTGTTTAGGAAGCGGGACGATGGTCACTCTATTTTTGATAGTGTTACTATCATTGTTACTATAGTGTTAATATACAGTTAGAATTGTTACTAAAGTGTTCCTATAGTGTTACTATATATGATAGTGTTACTATACAGTTGTTATTGTTACTAAAGTGTTACTATAGTGTAACTATATATGATAGTGGTACTTTCATCAGTAGACTTCCTCGTAGGACTTGAGCATGTTGGTGAAAGTTGCCTTAGGGTTTATGGTGCAAGGTCTCAACTCGCTGGTTGACGTTTCTCCGTTCCGATCCTGTTTGGGAAGCGGGACGATGGTCACTCTATTCAGATCATCCCCCACTTCCTGGGACCCAGTGTCCAAGGCCCTCCCTTGGCTTGATCCAGCCCTAGACAAAGCCGCCGACCCCGGCCGTAGTGCCGACCCCGGCCGTACTGCCGACCCCGGCCGTACTGCCGACCCTGGCCTTGCTGTTGATCCGGGCCGTACTGTTGAGCTGGGTCGGGCGGTGGATGTAGCGAATGGTGCTGAGGCGGGCCTGCCTACCCGGTTGGTCTGGGATTTAGGGGGGCCTCGGGCGGACTGCACACGAGCCTTGGAGGGCGAGGTAGACTGGGCTAGGAAAGATTGGGTGGGTTCTAGAAGGCGGGACTGCACATTAGCATAGGCGGCAGAGACCGGGCGAGATCGTGGGGGGAGGGTGGTGAGAGTGCGGCTTGGGGGTGCACCTGTGTGTGGAAGAGAGGGTGAGGGGAGGGTGAGGATAGGGGGGGGGGGGGGGTGTGAGGAAGGATGCAGATGAGTGGCAGGGAGAGTGTAAGGAGAGGCTTGGATGAGCTTTGTAGCAGGACTGCACTCTAGCAAAGGCGGCAGAGACCGGGCGAAGATCGTGGGGGGAGAGGGTGGTGTGAGTTGCGGCTTGGGTGTAAGACTGTCGAGAGTATGAGAGGGTGAGGGAGGGTTGAGAAAGAGAGGGTGGGGGGAGGAGGTTTAGGGCGAGATAGGGGGGGGGGGGGGGAGGGTGGTGTGAGTGCGGCTTGGGGTACACCTGTGTGAGGATGAGAGGGTGAGGAGGGGGCGTAGAGGAAGAGTGGGTAACTTGAGATTGAGATTGAGATTGAATTTTAGTGCGAGTGTGAGTCTGAGTGTGGGGTGGGTGAGAGTTAATGAGAAGGTAAGGAGGGGGTGTAGAGGAAGGGTGGGTAAGGAGAGAATGAGAATGAGATTGAGATTGAATTTTAGTGTGAGTGTGAGAGAGGGGTGGGTGAGAGTTAATGCAAGGGCGGTGAGGGGGAAGAGGCATGCGAGCATAGAACCTTAAGAACACCCACCATTTATAGTACTACCAGTAGCACGCTGCCCAAGAGCTGATGTGGGCCTCAGTGAGGAGGGTGATGATGATGAGGGCGATGATATAACTGAATTGGGGTGAGTAGAGGGTCGTAGCGACTAAGTCTCTGCGCTACTGCAACACAGCCTATTTCCTAGAACAAAGGAACTGAGTTTCACCCACCAGTTCTACTACTACCAGTAGCCCCAAGCTGCCCGCAGCTTGTTTTGTGGAGTCCGCGTGTGAGGTGTGGTGATGACGGCGGGTGGTTGGGTGATGAGTGTGTGTTTTGTGGGGACCAGTAGTGAGGAGGGTTGCGGATCGAGAGTTGCGATGATGTAGCTGAATTGGGGTGAGTGGAGGGCCGTAGCGACTAAGTCTCTGCGCTGCTACAACACAGCCTATTTCCTAGAACAAAAGAACTGAGTGTCACCCAATAGTTTCTCGGGTACACCCGTAGCCCTCCGCTGCCCAGCGACTGATTGGGGCCGCATTGAGGAGGGTGATGAGTTGGCGAGACAGGCCAAGCAACATAACTTAAGAACCCTTACCATCCCCCAGTACTACCCATAGCACGCTGTCCAGCAGCTGATGTGGGCCGCAGTGAGGCGGTTGATGAGGGGGAAGAGACATGCAAGCACAGAAACTTAAGAACACTTACCAGTCCCAGTACTACCCATAGCACGCTGTCCAGCAGCTGATGTGGGCCGCAGTGAGGCGGGTGATGAGGGGGAAGAGACATACAAGCACAGAAACTTAAGAACACTTACCAGTCCCAGTACTACCCATAGCACGCTGTCCAGCAGCTGATGTGGGCCGCAGTTTAGGGTTTAGGGTTTTTAACCCTAAACCCTAAACCCTGGCAGTGAGGAGGGTGGTGATGAGGAGGGTGTGTGGGTGATGATGGGTGTGTGTAGGGAAGTAGAGAGGAGGGTGATGATGAGGAGGGCGATGATGTAGCTGAATTGGGTTGAGTGGAGGGTCTCAGAGACTCAGCCTCTGCTCTTCTGCAACACAACCTATTTCCTAGAACAAAGCAACTGAGTAGCACCCACCAGTTCTAGTAGTACTCATAGCGCGCTGCCCAACAGATGATGTGGGTTATAGTGAGGGGGGTGATGATGATGAGGAGGATGATGTAGCTGAATTGGGGTGAGTAGAGGGTCTTAGCGACCAAGTCTCTGCGCTACCACAAAAAAAACTTATTTCCCAGAATACCGGAACTGAGTGTCACCCACCAGTTCTAGTAGTACACAAACCACGCTGCCCAACAGCTGATGTGGGCCTCAGTCCTGTTCCACTGCCACAACTTTGAGTCCTCCCCAACTCCATCCCCAACCCCGGCACCCCGTAGCTATGTGGCTGAGTCATTGTAGCTGAATTGGGGCGAGTGGAGGGTCGTAGTGCCTCGGCCTCTGCTGCAGCTTCTAGGGTTTTCGTCATGCTTGATCCCGCTCCCTTTAGCTGCCCCATAGCTTCTGCGCCTTGCGCTGGTCTCCTCTTGTCTAACTGGTTACGTGGTCCCGGCCCTGCTAGCCCAGCCCTCTTTGACCTCCTTGGTTTAGGGGGTCCGGCATGCGAGGCGGATGGGTGTGTATGCTTTGGCAGTGAAAAGCTTTGGCTGTGGTGGTGGGGTTGGAGTGGTGATAGGGTTGGGTTGGTGGGCGGTTAAGGTGGTGGTGGGGTGGGAGTGGTCATAGGGTTTGGTTGGTGGGCGGTTAAGGTGGTGGTGGGGTGGGAGTGGTGATAGGGTTGGGTTGGTGGTCGGGCTAAGTGGTGGTGGGGTTGGAGTGGTGGTAGAGTTGGGTTGGAGGTCGACTTAAGGTGGTGGATGGGTTAGGGTGGTGGTTGGTTTGGAGTGGTGATAGGGTTGAGTTCGTGGTTGGGTTAAGGTGGTGGTAGGGTTGGAGTGGTGATAGGGTTGGGCTGGTGGTTAGGCTTAAGTGGTGTACGGGTTTGGGTGGTGAAGCGTTGGAGTGGTGATAGGGTTGGGTGTTCGTGGTTGGATTAAGGTGGTGGACGGGTTGGGTGGCGGTCGGGTTGGGGTGGTGGTTGGAGTTGGGAAGGGGGCTGCAAGGACACGCACACACATACACACACACGGTGAATTACCACGTGGATAATATATCACACACACACAACACACACACACACACACACATACACACACACGGTGAATTACCACGTGGATAATATATCACACACACACAAAGCAGAACCCACACTCACAACACACACCAAGCACACACACACACATCACCACAACGGTGGAATATACCGACGTGATAATATATCACACACACCACACTCACACACACACACGCACGCACACAGCATACACCCACTGTGATTACCCAAGTGATAATATCACACACAAAGGCCCCACACCATCACCACACCGTGACTGCCACGTGGATAATATATCACACACACACACACACACATACACACAAGCACACACACATGCACAAAGACATATGCACATACACACATATACACACAAATCGCCTGAGTACCTGTCAAAAAAATCCCTGGACAGCCCAACTTGAGCCAAATGTAGTGCCTCACTCTCCTGTTGGCCGTGGCTGGACTCCAGCGCAAGGCTAGCTAACACCTCCATCTCTAAAGCTTGAACCATGCTGCCTGGGGCTGCCCTGAGTCCAGGAGGCCGAGCCGATTGTGGTCGCACATGCATTGACGGGGCTGTGGGTGGTAATGGGGGGTGAGGGTGGCGTGAGTGAGTGGGGTGAGTGAGTGGGGTGAGATGGGGTGGGTGAGGGTGGCGTGAGTGAGTGGGGTGAGTGAGTGGGGTGAGTGAGTGGGGTGAGGTGGGTGGGTAGGGTGGGTGGCGTGAGTGAGTGGGGTGAGTGAGTGGGGTGAGGTGGGGTGGGTGAGGGTGGCGTGAGTGAGTGGGGTGAGTGAGTGGGGTGAGATGGGGTGGGTGAGGGTGGCGTGAGTGCGTGGGTCGAGCTGGGGTGAGGTGCGGGGTGGGGGTGAAGGGGTGAGGGCAGGTGGGGTGGGTGTTGGTCACTGAGGCTGAGAGGACTGAGGTTGCATATGCACACATACACAACAAACACATGTACACACACACACACCACCACACACACCCAACACCAATACAACCACACCTAACACCCCACTCTCCTACCAGCCAGCCATGCACACCTCCCACCCCAACCCATGAGGTGGGGCATGCCCCTCCCCCCCCCACACCCACAAACCCACCCACCCACACATACATACACACACCACACCACCCACCCACCTACACAGCCATTCTCACAACTCACACTACCCACCCGACCTTACTTACCTTTGTGTATTTGATTTGTGTATGCTCTGCTGCATGCAGAGGCACATCTAGACTATCCCATGGGGTGAGGTATGCCCCCCCCCCCCCCCCCCCCCCCCCCCCCCCCCCCACCACCCACCACCCACACGTACACACACATACAAACAAACACACACACTCACACACCACACACTCACACATACACACACACACACACTCACACATACATACACACACATACACACACAAACATGGCACACACATCCCACCCACCCACCCAACCCGCACATCTATCTACACAACTCACACTACCCACCCGGCTTTACTTACCTTTGTATATTTGATTGTGCTTGCTATGCTGCATGCAGAGGCAGATCTAGACTATCATCCCATGAGGTGGAAGGCAGGACTACCCCTCCCCCCCCCCCCCCCCCCCCCCCCCCCCCCCCCCCCCCCCCCCCCCCCCCACCACACACACACACATCCATATACACAACTCACACTACCCAGCCGGCCATAAACAAACATCTTTGTATTTTGATTTGTTTGCCGCCATGCTGCCTGCAGAAGCAGATCTAGACTCTTAGGACTCTTCCATGAGGTGAAGCTATCCCTGCCCCCCCCCCCCCCCCCCCCCCCCCCCCCCACCACAACACACACACCACCTACACATCCATCTACACGACACTCACACTTACCCAGCTGGCCTTACATACCTTGTGTATCTGATTTGTTTGTGACATGCTGCAGTGCAGAAGCTGACCTAGACTCTTTAGACTCTTCCCTGAGGTGAGGTATGCCCCACCCACCCCCACACCCCCCCACCCCCCCACACACACAACTCACACTACCCACCGGCCTTATTTACCTTTGTGTATTTGATTTGTTTGTGCCATGCTGCATGCAGAAGGAGACCTAGATTCTCTAGACTCTTCCATGAGGTGGGCTATCTTCTCAGTTTTGTGCCTTTCCAACGCCTGAAACACTTCATCCTTGAATAGCGTCAGAACCCCGTTACTGCAGTCATGTTGGTTGGTTGGTTGGTTGACTGGTTGGTTGGTTGGTTGGTTGGTTGGTTGGTTGGTTGGTTGGTTGGGATGAGAAAGTCCTTGAATAGCGTCAGAACCCCGTTACTGCAGTCATGCTGGTTAGTTAATTGGTTGGTTGACTTGTTGGTTGGTTGGTTGGGATGAGTGAAAGTCCTTGAATAGCGTCAGAACCCCGCTACTGCAGTCATGTTGGTTGGTTGGTTGGTTGATTGGTTGGTCGGTCGGTTGACTGGTTGGTTGGTTGGTTGACTGGCTGGTTAGTTGGTTGGTTGACTTGTTGGTTGGTTGGTTGGTTGGGATGAGTGAAAGTCCTTGAATAGCGCCAGAACCCCGCTACTGCATTCATGTTGGTTGGTTTGTTGACTGGTTGGTTGGTTGGTTGGTTGGTTGACTGGTTGGTTGGTTGGTTGGGATGAGTGAAAGTCCTTGAATAGTGTCAGAACCCCGCTACTGCAGTCATGTTGGTTGGTTGGTTGGGGTGGGTGAAAGTCCTTGAATAGCCTCAGAACCCCATCACCACCAGCATGTTGGTTGGTTGGAAGGGTGGTTGGCTGGCTGGGCTGTGTGAATGTGTGTGTGTACATGTGTGTGTTGTGTATGTGTGTACACATGTGTTTGTTGTGTATGTGTGTACGTGTGATTATTATGTATGCGTGTGTACTTATGTTTGGTGTGTATGTGTGTGTTGTGTGTGTTGTGTATGAGTGCGTACGTGTGTTTGTTGTGTATGTGTGTGTACGTGTGTTTGTTGTGTATGAGTGTGTATGTGTTTTTGTCGAGTATGTGTGTGTAAATGTGTTTGTTGTGTATGTGTGTGTACGTGTGTTTGTGGTGTATGTGTGTGTACGTGTGTGTGTTGTGTATGTGTGTGTGTGTACGTGTGTTTGTTGTGTATGTGTGTGTGTGTACGTGTGTTTGTTGTGTATGTGTGTGTACGTGTGTGTGTGTGTGTGTGTGTGTACGTGTGTTTGTTGTGTATGTGTGCATGTACGTGTGTTTGTTGTGCATGTGTGTGTACGTTTGTTGTTTTTGTGTGGAGGTGAATGATGCCGTGTGAAGGTGTGTGAAAATACATGGATGTGTGTGAATGTGTGTGGACGTCTGTGATGGTGTGTGGATGTGTGATGTGATCCCAGGCATCATGCTGCTGTATCTTGCATTCGTGCAACTGGTGCTTGTTCTTAGGCATCATTCTGCTGCAAATATGTGACTTTTAAAACAGGGAGCAGGGTAGTGGGGCAGGGGAATGAGCTCACCTAGACTCAGGCTGCTCATGAAACCCGTTTTTAACGATGTATAGCTCCTTCACACGCCTGCTCATATCCCGCGCCTGAAGCACGGCTTCCAACTCGACAGCGTCCATAACTACGAGTTTTGCTGTTGCGAGTAATTAGCAGGGCGTCCTAGTAGACATGTACTTCTGAGGGAAGGAGGGGAGTTTCGGGACGCAGGTAGTCAGGGGGCGCGTGCGCGCAGGAGTTAAATACAGGGCAGCTCGATTATCGGCAGGGGCAGTTGAGCTGGAAAGGATTTGGTGGTGGAGTTTTTAGTATGCCCTAGTGACAGACGACAAGTGTTGGTAGCGGGACTGTTCGAGTCGCCGTTAATTGGAATTTGTATCATGCAGAAGGGGAGATCGACGTCCGGTGTTCGGGAGCTCTTTGCGAATTCCCACGGAAGCAGAAAAACAGAATATATAATTGGTCGTCCTGTTCTGTACCGTACTGCTTCTGTATCGTATGCCACGCTGGAAACCATGTGCATTTCTTGGGCCGTGCCGAATTATATCTCGTGCCTGTCAGGCGGAAGCAGTCAGCCCCTGGAAGCAGTCAAGGAGAAATCGAGAGGATACTATATTCCTCTGTATTTGCGTGCTTACTGACGCCTTTCCTTCTCCCTTTGCGTACTTATACTAGAGCCCGGCCGTGGGGCACTCCTTCTCCCACATCATTCAGTCCCCACACACAGATCCCACCCTAGGCACCACATACAGTCGTATCTCACGCCCCGTGGCAAGGCGTATCAATTTTCAATTTTCGACCACAGACCCATCTTCGTAACCTGGTATGTCCAAGAGCGGATACGAGGGGGATCCCGACGCCCCAGCCCTGAGCTATCACGACTCGTTGCTGAGGAGGGGGGATGTGCTGCAGCTGCTGACTGGGCCCTACTGGTTGAATGATCAGGTGCTAACCACCCCCCCCCCCCCCCCCCCCCCCCCCCCCCCCCCCCCTACACACACACACACACACACATACCCCACTCCCACCCCCAACCCCCCACCCCTCCTTGCCCCATCTCCCGTCTCCCTCTCATCATGTATGGGTAGGGATAGGCAATATGATATCATATGATATCATGTTATCATATGATATCATATGATATCATATGATGCAGGCGGTCTGACTAGGTAACTTTGGCCTGGGGGACCATATCATATGATATAAAATCATATGATATTTGTATGATATCATATGATATCATACTCGTCTTTGGTCAGCATCATTTGATTTGCCGGTCCCTATGTATGGGTGCACACAATCATGTGCATGCGCACACATCCATGCACACACACATACGCAGTCAGAAAGGCATGCACACACACACACGCAAACACAAACACAAACACAAACACAAACATACATACATGCATGTAAAAAAATGCACACACACATACTCACACACACACATACATACACACATACACACAAACACACACACATACATACACACATACACACAAACACACACACACACATACATACACACATACACACAAACGCACACATACACATACATACACACATACATACACACATACACACAAACACACACATACACATACATACACACATACACACAAACACACACATACACATATACACAAACACACGTATACACAAGCACAGTCATGCAAACACACACACAAATACACACAAACACACATACACACAAACACACACATATACCGGGTACTACATTTTGTCAAATTGGTCAGCGCTTAAAGCGCACAAACGTCAAATTGGCCAGCGCTTTTTAGTGCAAAAAGCGCAAAAATTGCGAGCTGCGCCCACAGGGAGTTGAGAAAACTGCGCAAAACGTGCTGTGGGGCTCAAAAAGCGTGCGCAAAATTAGAGATTCTGGGCAGCTCCTTGAGCCAGCCACTGAACTAAACCCTTAACCCTAAAAGTGCGCTAGGCCGCATTTGGTTTGCCTGATTAGGCAGAATCGCGCTGCCGCGCGCGCTTTGTAGTACCCTGACATATACATAAACACACACACACACACACACACACACACACACACACACACACACAACCAACCAACCAACCAACCAACCAACCAACCACATGTGCAGATTCTCAACTTCTACTTTGAATGGCTGGGACAAGAGGTTTGCACAGGCCCAGATAGTGATGTACTGCTGGTGCCAGCCTGTACAACTTTCTTAATGGCCAATGCAGGTGCGATGGTACATAGTGAGGTGGTAGGCTGGTGTGGTGGTAGGGTGGTGTGGTGCGGTGATGCGGTGGTGGGGTTGGGTGGTGTGAGGGTGGAGTGGTGGTAGGGTGGTATGAAGGTGTGATGATGTGGTGGTAGGAGTGTTGGTGGTAGGGTGGGGTGGTGGAGGGTGGTGTTGAAGGTTGTGATGATGTGGGTGGTTAGGGTGGTTGTAGTGGTAGGGTGTATAGGTTGTGTGGATGGTGTGGTTTGTGGTTAGGGGGTGGTATGAAGGTGTCGTGATGATGTTGGTGGTAGGGTGGTTGTGGTGGGTGGTAGGGTGGTGTGGTTGGTAGGGTTGGTTGTTGAAGGTGTGATGATTTGTGTTAGGGGTGGTGTGGTTTGTAGGGTGGTAGGGGGTTGGTGATGGTGTGGTGTTTGGTCAGTGTGGGTGATTGTGTGATGGTAGGGTGGTGTGGTGGTAGTGTGGTGTGGGTGTAGGTGTGGTGTGGTGGTTAAGTTTGGTATGAAGTTTGTGATGAGTGTGGTGGTAGGGTGGTGTGGTGTGGTAGGGTGGTTAGGGTTGGTGTGATGGTGTGGTGGTTTTAGGGTGGTGTGAGGTGTTGAGGTAGGTTGGTGTGATGGTGTGGGTGGTTGTTTGGTAGGGTGGTGTGATGGTGTGGTGGTAGGGTGGTGTGATGGTGTGGTGGTAGGGTGGTGTGATGGTGTGGTGGTAGGGTGGTGTGATGGTAGGGTGGTAGGGTGGTGTGATAGTAGGGTGGTAGGGTGGTTGTAGTGTGTGGGTTGTTAGGGTGTGGTGTGCAGTGGTTGTGGATGGTAGGGTGGTGTAGTGGTGTGGTGGTAGGGTGGTGTGATGGTGTGGTTGTAGTGTGGTGTGGTGGTGTGATGGTAGGGTGGTGTAGTGGTGTGGTGGTAGGGTGGTGTAGTGGTGTGGTGGTAGGGTGGTGTAGTGGTGTGGTGATAGGGTGGTGTGATGGTGGGGTGGTGGGGTGGTGTGATGGTGTGGTGGTAGGGTGGTGTGATGGTGTGGTAGTAGGGTGGTGTGGTTGTAGGGTGGTGTGGTGGTAGGGTGGTGTGATGGTAGGGTGGTGTGGTGGTGTGATGGTAGGGTGGTGTGATGGTAGGGTGGGTTTTGGTGTGTGTTAGTAGGGTTTGTGTGTAGGGTGGATGGTCGGTTGGTAGGGTGCTGTGGTGGTAGGGTGCTGTGGTGGTAGGGTACTAGGATGGTGGAGAGGGTGTGGTGATGGTGTAGTGGTGTGATGGTGGGGTGGTGCGGTGGTAGGGTGCTGTGGTGGTAGGGTGGTGTGATGGTGTGGCGATAGAGTGGTGTGTTGGTCTGATGGTAGGGTGGTGTGTTGGGGTGGTGTTGGGGTGTTAGGGTTCTGTGGTGGTGTGCTGTTAGGGTTCTGTGGTGGTGTGATTGTGTGGTGGTGTGATTGTAGGGTGGTGTGGTGGTAGGGTACTAGGGTGGTGTGATTGTAGGGTGGTGTGGTGGTAGGGTACTAGGTTGGTGTGATTGTAGGGTGGTGTGGTGGTAGGGTGGTGTGGTGGTAGGGTACTAGGGTGGTGTGATTGTAGGGTGGTGGTGTGGTGGTAGGGTGGTGTGGTGGTAGGGTACTAGGGTGGTGGTAGGGTGGTGTGGTGGTAGGGAGGTGTGGTGGTAGGGTGGTGGTAGGGTTGGTGTGGTGGTGTGGTGGTAGAGTGGTGTGATGGTATGTTGGTGGTGGGGTGGTAGGGTGATGTGGTATGTTGCTGGTGTGGTGGTAGGGTGATCTGGTGGT
This sequence comes from Chlamydomonas sp. ICE-L, assembly GCA_013435795.1. Taxonomy (NCBI): domain Eukaryota; kingdom Viridiplantae; phylum Chlorophyta; class Chlorophyceae; order Chlamydomonadales; family Chlamydomonadaceae; genus Chlamydomonas; species Chlamydomonas sp. ICE-L. Next base: position 2,321,705 of record JACBWV010000234.1, read on the forward strand.
GTGATGGTGTTGTGTGGTGATGGTTTGGTGGTAGGGAGGTGGTGGTGATGGTGTGGTGATGGTGTGGTGATGGTGTGGTGGTAGGGTGGTGGTAATGGGGTGGTGGTAGGGTAGTAGTGGTTATGGAGTGGCGATGGGGTGGTGGTGTGGTGATTGTGTGGTTGTACGGTGGTGGTCGTGGTTTGTTGATGGTGTGGTAGTAGGGTGTTGATGGTGTTGTGATGGGGTGGTAGGGTAGTGGTGGTGGTGGTGTGGTGGTGGTGGTGATGGTGTGGTGGTAGGGTGTTGATGGTGTGTTGATGTGGTGGTGGTTTGGTGGTGTGGTGGTGTGGTGGTCACATTTCATTGTTTTCTTTCACCGTCTCATTTCCTTTTTTGCCTCTTACTCATTTGCCTTCTAACTCTTTTACCCATTACATCACAGGCGCTGACATGGCAGCGTGCATTGTAGTGTTAGGCGTCTTGACGATACCGTAGCTAAACCATTGCGGTGCCACGGCTGAAACCATTACATTTTTTGCCTCTAACTCTTTAACCCATTACATCACAGGCGCTGACATGGCAGCGTGCATTGTAGTGTTAGGCGTCTTGACGATACCGTAGCTAAACCATTGAGCTGCCACAGCTGAAACCATTACATTTTTGCCTCTAACTCTTTTGCCTTCTAACTCTTTTACCCATTACATCACAGGCGCTGACATTGCAGCGTGCATTTTCCGCGACTTGACGGTACTGTAGGGGTACCATTGCGCAGCCACAGCTGAAACCATCACATTTGCAACTTAATGCCTCTTCTGCGTTCTAACTCTTTTGCCCGTTGTTACTTAGGTGCTGACATGGCAGCGTGCAATTTAGTTGAAGACGACTTGACGCTACCGTAGCTATACCATTGCGCTGCCACAGCTGAAACCATCACATTTCCCCCCTTTTTGCCTCTTTCGCCTAGTAACGATTTTGCCCATTGTGAAGCCACATCCGAAATCATCACATTTGCAATTTTAGCTCCTTTGCCTTTTGACTTTTTTGCCCATTGTGTAGCCACAGCTGAAATCATCATATTCACTTCTTTTGCCTCTTTTGCCTTCTAACTGTTTCGCAGGCGCTGACATGGCAGCGTGCAATTTAGTTGACTTGACGGTACAATTTAGTTGACTTAGAGGTACCATTGTTGTGCCACATTTGAAACCATCACCTTTCCTTTTCTTTGCCTCAAACTCTTTTTCCTCCTAAATCTTTTTCCTTCTAGCTCTTTTTCCTTCTAACTCTTTTACCCATTACATCACAGGCGCTGACATGGCAGCGTGCATCTTAGGCGACTTGAAGGTACAGCTTTGGTGGGGAGTGTATGTTACAGTCCAGGGGTGGGCCAAATAGGCTAAATGGACTTGCCCAAATGTGATAGGAAAGGCTTAAAAAGACAAGGCATTGATGAACTGAGCCCCAAACAATCGTTTTACTGACGGGGGCCCTGAGTTTGTGCTACAGTGATCATTTAATTCTACAATATAGGTGGGTGCATTGGTGACATGCATGGAAGACTGTTCTTCTTTTCGGCTATGAGCAGCACTTTTTGGAGGCCTCCCCTGGCTGGCTAATCAGCCATCCTAGTGCACCTCGAAGCTGATGTAATCAGCTTTCTAGGGCTGCTGAATTTCTACAATTTTGGTGGGGGTGAAGGTAGAAGCATGGCGCAGAGCTTTTCTTTTCGTCTTTTCTAATCAGCTTCTAGGCAGCTCCCTGGCTTTTTTCGTCTTTTCTAAGCAGCTTCTAGGCAGCTCCCTGTCTTTTCTTTTCGTCTTTTCTAATCAGCTTCTAGGCAGCTCCCTGGCTTTTATTTTCGTCTGTTCTAATCAGCTTCTAGGCAGCTCCCTGTCTTTTCTTTTCGTCTTTTCTAATCAGCTTATAGGCAGCTCTCTGGCTTTTCTTTTCGTCATTTCTAATCAGCTTCTAGGCAGCTTCCTGCTTTTCTTTTCTCTTTGCTAATCAGCTGCTAGGCCAGCTCCCGTCTTTTCTTTTGTCTTTTCTAATCAGCTTCTAGGCAGCTCCCTGGCTTTTCTTTTCGTCTTTTTAATCAGCTTCTAGGCAGCTCCCTGGCTTTTCTTTTCGTCTTTTCTAATCAGCTTCTCGGCAGCTCCCTGGCTTTTCTTTTCGTCTTTTTAATCCTCTTTAGGCCGCTCCCTGTCTTTTCTTTCGTCTCTCAATCAGCTCTAGGAGCTCCCTGTCTTTTCTTTTCGTCTTTTCTAATCAGCTTCTAGGCAGCCCCCTGGCTTTTCTTTTCGTCTTTTCTAATCAGCTTCTAGGCAGCTCCCTGTCTTTCCTTTTCGTCTTTCCAATCAGCTTCTAGGCAGCTCCCTGGCTTTTCTTTTCGTCTTTCTAATCAGCTTCTAGGCAGCTCCTGCTTTTTTTTCGTCTTTTCTAATCAGTCTAGGCAGCTCCCTGGTTTTTTTGTTCTTTTCTAACAGCTTATAGGCAGCTTCCGCTGGCTTTTCTTTTTTGTCTTTTTCTATAGCTTATAGGCAGCTCCCTGGCTTTTCTTTTCGTCTTTTCTAATCAGCTTCTAGGCAGCTCCCTGTCTTTTCTTTTCGTCTTTTCTAATCAGCTTATAGGCAGCTCCCTGGCTTTTCTTTTTGTCTTTTCTAATCAGCTTATAGGCAGCTCCCTGTCTTTTCTTTTCGTCTTTTCTAATCAGCTTATAGGCAGCTCCCTGGCTTTTCTTTTTGTCTTTTCTAATCAGCTTATAGGCAGCTCCCTGGCTTTTCTTTTTGTCTTTTCTAATCAACTTCTAGGGCAGCTCCCTTCTTTTCCTTTTTCGTCTTTTCTAATCACTTCTAGCACTCCCTGGCTTTTCTATTTCGTCTTTCTAATCACTTCTAGGCCAGCTCCCTGTCTTTTCTTTTCGGTCTTTTCTAATCATCTTTAAGGCAGCTCCCTGCTTTTCGTTTCGTCTTTTTCTAATCATCTTCTAGGCAGCTTTCCGGCTTTTCTTTTTTGTCTTTCTAATCAGCTTCTATGCTGCTCACCTGTCTTTTTTTCTTTTCGTCTTTTCGTCTAATCAGCTTCTAGGCAGCTCCCTGCTTTTCTTTTTCGTCTTTTCTATCAGCTTCTAGCAAGCTCCCTGTCTTTTCCTATTCGTCTTTTCTAATCAAGCTTCTAGGCAGCTCCCTGGCTTTTCGTTTCCTCTTTTCCTAATCAGCTCTAGGCAGCTCCCTGTCCTTTCTTTTCGTCTTTCTAATCAGTTTCTAGGCAGCTCCCTGGCTTGTTTCTTTTCGTCTTTTCTATCAGCCTTCTAGGCGCTCCTGGCTTTTCTTTTCGTTTTTTTCCTAATCAGCTTCGTAAGGCAGCTCCCTGGCTTTTCTTTCGTCTTTTTAATCATGCTTCTAGGCAAGCTCCCTGGCCTTTTTCTTTCGGGTCTTTTTCTAATCCTTCGTTCTATGCACTCCCGGCTTTTCTTCTTTTTCGTCTTTTCTTAATCATTTTCTGCAGCTTCCTGGCTTTTCTTTTCGTCTTTTCTAATCAGCTATAGCAGCTCCCTGTCTTTTCTTTTTGTCTTTTCTCATCATCTTCTAGGCAGCTCCCTGGCTTTTCTTTTCGTCTTTTCTAATCAGCTTCTAGGCAGCTCCCTGGCTTTTCTTTTCGTTTTTTCTAATCAGCTTCTAGGCAGCTCCCTGGCTTTTCTTTTCGTCTTTTCTAATCAGCTTCTAGGCAGCTCCCTGGCTTTTCTTTTCGTCTTTTCTAATCATGCTTCTAGGCAAGCTCGCCTGTCTTTTCTTTTCGTCTTTGTTCTAATCAGCTTCTAAGGCAGTTCCCCTGCTTTTCTTTTCGTCTTTTCCTATTCAGCTTCTATTCAGCTCCCTGGCTGGCTTTTTCTTTTCGTCTTTTCTAATCAGTTTCTGGGCCGCTTCCTTCTTTTCTTTCTTTTCGTCTTTTTCTAATCAGCTCTAGCAGCTCCCTTCTTTTCTTTTCGGCTAATCTAATCCGCTTCTAGGCTTAGGCAGCTCCCCCGTCTTTTTCTTTCGTCTTTTTCTATCATCTCTTAGGCAGCTCCCTGCTTTTCTTTTTCGTCTCTTCCAATCAGCTTCTAGGCAGCTCCCTGGCTTTTCTTTCGTCTTTCTAATCACTTCTTGCAGCTTCCTGGCTTTTCGTTTTTGTCTTTTCTAATCAAGCTTCTAGCTCTCCCTGTCTTTCTTTTTTCGTCTTTTCTAATCAGTTTCTAGGCAGCTTCCTGGCTTTTCTTTTCTCTTTTCCCTAATCAGCTTCTAAGCAGCTCCCTGGCTTTTCTAGCGTCTTTCTAATCAGCTTCTAGGGCAGCTCCCTGGCTTTTCTTTTCGTCTTTTCTAATCAGCTCTTCTAAGGCCGCTCCCTGTCTTTTCTTTTCGTCTTGTTTTTTTCGAATCATTTTCTAGGTCAGCTCCTGGCTTTTCTTTTCGGCTTTTCTAATCAGCTTCTAGGCAGCTGCTCCCTGGCTTTTCTTTTTTCTTTTTCGTTTTTTTTCCTAATCAGTCTTCTAGGCAGCCTCCCTGGCTTTTCTTTTCGTCTTTTCTAATCAGGCTCTAGGCAGCTCCGCTGGCTTTTCTTTTCGTCTTTTCTAATTCAGCCTTCTGGCAGCTTCCCTGGCTTTTCTTTTTGTCTTTTCTAATCAGTTTCTTCTTCTGGGCAGCTTCCTGCTTTTCTTTTTCGTCTTTTCTAATCGCTTCTAGGCACTCCCTGTCTTTTCCTTTTGTCTTTTTCTCATGCACTTCTCGGCAGCTCCCTGGCTTTTCTTTTTCGTCTTTTCTAATCGCTTCTTCTAGGCAGCTCCCTGGCATTCTTTTCGGCTTTTCTTTCCTAATCAGCTTCTAGGCAGCTCCCTGTCTTTTCTTTTCGTCTTTTCTAATCAGCTTCTAGGCAGCTTCCTGTCTTGTTCTTTCGTCGGTCTTTTCTAAATCATCTTCTAGGCTGCTCCTGGCTTTTGCTTTTTCGTCTTTTCTAATCAGCTTCTAAGGCAGCCTCCTGTCCTTTTTCTTTTCGTCTTTTCTATCAGCCTTCTAGGCAGCTCCCCCCTGTCTTTTCTTTTCTCGTTTTTCTAATCAGCTTCTAGCAGCTCCCTGGCTTTTTTTTCGTTTTTTTTCTAATCAGCTTCTAGGCAGCTCCCTGGCTTTTCTTTTCGTCTTTCTAATCACTTCTAGGCGCTTCCCTGGCTTTTCTTTTTCGTATTTTCTAATCATTTTCTGGGAGCTTCCTGGCTTTTGCTTTTCGTCTTTTCCTAATCACTTCTAGGCACTCCCTGTCTTTTTCTTTTCGCTTTCTAATCGTTTTTCTCGGCTGCTCCCTGTCTTTTTCTTTCCGTCTTTTCTAATCCGCTTATAGGCAGCTCCCTGGCTTTTTCGTTTTTTCGTCTTTTCTAATCAGCTTCAGGGCTCTCCCGGGCTTGTTTCTTTCGTCTTTTTTCTAATCACTTCTAGGCAGCTTTCCTGCTTTTCTTTTCGTCTTTTCTAATCAGCTTCTAGGCAGCTCCCTGGCTTTTCTTTTCGTCTTTTCTATCATATCTTCTAGGCAGCCTCCCTGCTTTTCGTTTCGTCTCTCTAATCAGCTTCTAGCACTTCCCTGTCTTTTCTTTTTGTCTTTCTCATCATCTTTCTAGGCAGCTCCCTGTCTTTTCTTTTTCTTTCGCTTTTGGTACTCACTTCTAGGCAGCCTCCCTGGCTTTTCGTTTCCCGTTTTTTTTCAATCAGCTTTCTAGCCGCTCCCTGTCTTTTCTTTCCGTCTTTTATAATCATTTTGTCTAGGCAGCTTCCTGGGCTTTTCTTTTCGTCGTTTCTAATTCAGCTTCTAAGGCTGCTCCCTGTTCTTTCTTTTCGTCTTTTCTAATCAGCTTCTAGGCAGCTCCCTGGCTTTTCTTTTCGTCTTTTCTAATCAGCTTCTAGGCAGCTCCCTGTCTTTTCTTTTCGTCTTTTCTAATCAGCTTCTAGGCAGCTCCCTGGCTTTTCTTTTCGTCTTTTCTAATCAGCTTCTAGGCAGCTCCCTGTCTTTTCTTTTCGTCTTTTCTAATCAGTTTCTAGGCAGCTCCCTGGCTTTTCTTTTCGTCTTTTCTAATCAGCTTCTAGGCAGCTCCCTGGCTTTTTTCTTTTCGGTCTTTTTCTAATCAGCTTCTAAGGCCAGCTCCCTGTCTTATTCTTTCGTCTTTCTAATATCAGCTTCTAGGCAGCTCCCTGGCTTTTCTTTTCGTCTTCTCTAATCAGCTTCTAGGCAGCTCCCTGTCTTTTCTTTTCGTCTTTTCTAATCAGCTTCTAGGCAGCTCCCTGTCTTTTCTTTTCGTCTTTTGTAATCAGCTTCTAGGCAGCTCCCTGGCTTTTCTTTTCGTTTTTTCTAATCAGCTTCTCGGCAGCTCCCTGGCTTTTCTTTTCGTCTTTTATAATCAGTTTCTAGGCAGCTTCCTGGCTTTTCTTTTCGTCGTTTCTAATCAGCTTCTAGGCTGCTCCCTGTCTTTTCTTTTCGTCTTTTCTAATCAGCTTCTAGGCAGCTCCCTGGCTTTTCTTTTTGTCTTTTCTAATCAGCTTCTAGGCAGCTCCCTGTCCTTCTTTTCGTTTTCAATCAGCTTTCTAGGCAGCTCCCTGGCTTTTCTTTTCGTCTTTTCCCTAATCAGAGCTTCTAGAGGCGAGCTCCCGGTTCGTTTCTTTTCGTCTTTTCAATCAAAGTTTCTAGGGCAGCTCCCTGGCTTTTCTTTTCGTCTTTCTAATCAGCTTCTAGCAGCTCCCTGGCTTTTCCTTTTCGTTATTTTCTCTAATCAGCTTCTAGGCAGCTCCCTGGCTTTTCTTTTCGTCTTTTCTAATCAGCTTCTAGGCAGCTCCCTGTCTTTTCTTTTCGTCTTTTCTAATCAGTTTCTAGGCAGCTCCCTTGCTTTTCTTTTCGTCTTTTCTAATCACTCTAGGCAGCTTCCCTGGCTTTCTTTCGTTTTTTTCTAATCAGCTTCTAGGCAGCTCCTGGCTTTTCTTTTCGTCTTTTCTAATCAGTTTTCTTCTGGGCAGCCTTCCTGGCTTTTCTTTGCGTCTTTCTATCAGCTTCTAGGCCGCTCCCTGTCTTTTCTTTTTGGTCTTTCCACATCTTCTAGGAGGCAGCTCCCTGGCTTTTCCTTTTCGTCTTTTCTAATCGCTTCTAAGGCAGCTCCCTGTCTTTTCTTTTCGTCGTTTCAATCAGCTTCTAAGGCGCAGTCCCTGTTCTTTTTCTTTTCGTCTTTTTTCTAATTTCTAATCAGCTTCTAGGCAGCTTCCTAACTTTTCTTTTCGTCTTTTCTAATCAGCTTCTAGGCAGCTCCCTGGCTTTTCTTTTCGTCTTTTCTAATCAGCTTCCTATGCAGCTTCCCTGTCCTTTTCTTTTTCGTCTCTTCTAATCAGCTTCTAGGCAGCTCCCTGTCTTTTCTTTTCGTCTTTTCTAATCAGCTTCTAGGCAGCTCCCTGTCTTTTCTTTTCGTTTTTTCTAATCAGCCTCTAGGCAGCTCCCTGGCTTTTCTTTTCGTCTTTTCTAATCAGCTTCTAGGCAGCTCCCTGGCTTTTCTTTTCGTCTTTTCTAATCAGTTTCTGGGCAGCTTCCTGGCTTTTCTTTTCGTCTTTTCTAATCAGCTTCTAGGCAGCTCCCTGTCTTTTCTTGTCGTCTTTTCTAATCAGTTTCTAGGCAGCTCCCTGTCTTTTCTTTTCGTCTTTTCTAATCAGCTTATAGGCAGCTCCCTGGCTTTTCTTTTCGTCTTTTCTAATCAGCTTCTAGGCATCTCCCTGGCTTTTCTTTTCGTCTTTTCTAATCAGCTTCTAGGCAGCTTCCTGGCTTTTCTTTTCGTCTTTTCTAATCAGCTTATAGGCAGTCCCCTGTCTTTTCTTTTCTTCTTTCTAATCAGCTCTAGGCAGCTCCCTGGCTTTTCTTTTCGTCTTCGCTATCATCTTCTAGGCGCTCCCTGTCCTTTTTCTTTTCGTCCTTTTTCTAATCAGCTTCTAGGCAGCTCCCTGGGCTTTTCTTCGTCTTTTGTAAATCAAGCTTCTAGCAGCTCCCCTGGCGTTTCTTTTCTCGTCTTTTCTAATCACTTCTAGGCGCTCCCTGGCTTTTCTTTTCGTCTTTTCTACTCAGTTTCCTGGCAGCTTCCTGGCTTTTCTTTTCGTCGTTTTTAATCAAGCTTCTATGCTGGCTCCCGGTCTTTTCCTTTTCGTCTTTCTAATCGCTTATAGGCAGCTCCCTGGGCTTTTCTTTTCCGTCTTTTCTAATCTGCTTCTAGGCAGCTCCCTGTCCTTTTCTTTTCGTCTTTTCTAATCAGTTTTCTTCTAAGGCAGCTCCCCCTGGCTTTTCTTTCGCTTTTCTAATATCATCTTCAGGCAGCTCCCTGCTTTTCTTTTCGTTTTTCTAATCAGCTTTCTAGGCAGCTCCCTGGCTTTTTCTTTTCGTCTTTTCTATCAGCTCTGGCGCTCCCTGGCTTTTCTTCTTTCGCTTTTCTTATCAGTTTCTAGGGGGCAGCTCCCTGGCTTTTCTTTTCGTCTTTTCTAATCAGCTTCTAGCACTCCCTTGCTTTTCTTTTCGCGTCCTTTTCTATCAGCGTTCAGGCACTCCCTGGTTTTCTTTCGTCTTTTCTAATCAGCTTTCTAGGCAGCTCCCGGCTTTTCTTTCGTCTTTTCTATCCCTAGGCCAGCTCCCCTGGCTTTTCTTTTCGTCCTTGTCTAATCAGTTTCGGGCAGCTTCCGGGCTTTTCTTTTCAGTCTTTCTAATCAGCTCTAGGCAGCTCCCTGTCCTTTTCTTTCGTCTTTTCTAAGCATCTTCTAGGCGCTCCCTGGCTTTTCTTTCGGCTTTTCATCATCTTATAGGCAGCTCCCTGGCTTTTCTTTTTGTCTTTTTCTAAATCAGCTTCTAGCAGCTCCCTGGCTTTTCCTTTCGTCTTTTCCTAATCAGCTTCTAGGCAGCTTCCCTGGCTTTTCTTTTTGTCTTTTCTAATCACTTCTTAGGCAGCTCCCTGGCTTTTCTTTTCGTCTTTCTATCAGCTTCTAGCAGCTCCCTGTCTTTTCTTTTCGTCTTTTCTAATCAGCTTCTAGGCAGCTCCCTGTCTTTTCTTTTCGTCTTTTCTAATCAGCTTCTAGGCAGCTCCCTGGCTTTTCTTTTCGTCTTTTCTAATCAGCTTCTAGGCAGCTCCCTGGCTTTTCTTTTCGTCTTTTCTAATCAGCTTCTAGGCAGCTCCCTGTCTTTTCTTTTCGTCTTTTCTAATCAGCTTCCAGGCAGCTCCCTGGCTTTTCTTTTCGTCTTTTCGAATCAGCTTCTAGGCAGCTCCCTGGCGTCTTTTCTAATCAGCTTCTAGGCAGCTTTTCTAATCAGCTTCTAGGCAGCTCCCTGGCTTTTCTTTTCGTTTTTTCGAATCAGCTTCTAGGCAGCTCCCTGGCGTCTTTTCTAATCAGCTTCTAGGCAGCTTTTTTAATCAGCTTCTAGGCAGCTTTTCTAATCAGTTTCTAGGCGTCTTTTCTAATCAGCTTCTAGGCAGCTCCCTGGCTTCGTTGGGTGCTGAGGTAGACAAAGGCAGTGGAGGCGGTGGAGGGGCGGCCGGAGTTGGCTCGGCTTTGTAGGGCGCCGAGGTAGATGGTGGCCGTGGAGGCGGTGGAGGGGCGGCCGGAGTTGGCTCGGCTTTGTAACGCGCCGAGGTAGATGGGGCCTGTGGAGGCGGTGGGATAGGTGAAGGTGAAAGTAGTAGTGTGGTGAAGGGATTTTCTTTCGTCTTTTCTTAGCAGCTTCTAGCTAGCTCCCTGGCTCCGTTGGGTGCCGAGGTAGATGGGGGCGGTGGAGGCGGTGGATGGGCGGCCGGTTTTGGCTTGGCTTCGTTGGGCGCCGAGGTAGATGGGGTGGTAGAGGCGGTGGGATAGGTGAGGGTGAAAGTGGTAGTGTGGCGCAGGGCTTTTCTTTTTGTCTTTTCTTAGCAGCTTCTAGCTAGCTCCCTGGCTTGGTTGGGTGCCGAGGTAGATGGAGGCCGTGGAGGCGGTGGAGCGCAGCCGGAGTTGGCTTGGCTTCGTAGGGCGCCGAGGTAGATGGGGGCGGTGGAGACGGTGGGACAGGTGAGGGTGAAAGTGGTAGTGTGGTGAAGGGATTTTCTTTCGTCTTTTTGTAGTAGCTTCTAGGCAGCTCCCTGGCTTGGTTGGGTGCCGAGGTAGATGGGGGCGGTGGGATAGGTGAGGGTGAAAGTGGTAGTGTGGTGAAGGGATTTTCTTTCGTCTTTTCTTAGCAGCTTCTAGGCAGCTCCCTGGCTTGGTTGGGTGCCGAGGTAGATGGGGGCGGTAGAGGCGGTGGAGGGCAGCCGGAGTTGGCTTGGCTTCATTGGGCGCCGAGGTAGATGGGGGCGGTGGAGGCGGTGGGATAGGTGAGGGTGAAAGTAGCATTGTGGTGAAGGGCTTTTCTTTTGTCTTTACTTAGCAGCTTCTAGGCAGCTCCCTGGCTTGGTTGGGTGCCGAGGTAGATGGAGGCTGTGGAGGCGGTGAAGGGCAGCCGGAGTTGGCTTGGCTTTATTGGGTGCCGAGGTAGATGGGGGCGGTGGAGGCGGTGGGATAGGTGAGGGTGAAAGTAGCATTGTGGTGAAGGGATTTTCTTTCGTCTTTTCTTAGCAGCTACTAGGCAGCTCCCTAGCTTGGTTGGGTGCCGAGGTAGATGGAGGCAGTGGAGGCGGTGGAGGGCAGCCGGAGTTGGCTTGGCTTCATTGGGCGCCGAGGTAGATGGGGGCGGTGGAGGCGGTGGGATAGGTGAGGGTGAAAGTAGCAGTGAGGTGAAGGTATTTCTTTCGTCTTTACTTAGCAGCTTCTAGCCAGCTCCCTGAGCCATCAGCTGGGCTACACCGCACAATTTCAAACATTGCACACAAAAGACAACACAAAACCGACATGGCGCACACACACATAACAACATCATCAACACACCAGGTGCCCACACACTACTCAACCACACGAATAGACATTCACACAAGACAACCCTTTCCAAGGTTCACACAACATAAACGCAGAAAAAAATATACCAACGACACACAGTCGACACACACGCACACCTCCCGATCATACAAACACAACCACACCCACCCCACCCGCACAACACAACCACACACAACACACACAACACACACACACAAGCACACATGCACATATAGGCCAACAAACACAAGAACACGTAAACATAAACCACACGTCAAAAACACATACAGACACATACGCACACACAAAGAAATACAAACACACACGTCCACACACACATACGCACACACAAGGAAACACACACACACAGACACACACAAATGAACACACACACCCACACAAGCACACCTTACACCCTCACACAAACACAACACCGCTCACACACTAACGACACCACCCCAAATACACCACGTTTCACTACCAATACACACGCATGCACACACATGCGCACACAAGTGCACACGCACACCCATGCAGGCTGTCAGTAAGAGCATGGTGCTGTTCATGGTGAACAACAATCCGAATGTTAAACACACACAGGTATGCACACACACACAGGTATACACACACACACACAGGTGATCCACCAACACAAGGTATACACACACCACAGGTACAACACAACACCCACAGACACACACAGGTATACACACACACACAGGTATACACACACACACACAGATACACACACACACACAGGTATACACACACACTAATACGCACACAGGTATACACACACACACACACACAGGTACACACACACACACACAGGTATACACACACACTAATACACACACAAAGACACACGAACACACACACAGGTGCACACATAAATACACACAAACACACACAAATAAACACACACACGAATAAACACACCCACACACACACCAACAAACACAAATATGCACATACACACCAACGCAAACCCACACAAATACAAACACAGGTGCACACACACAAATATGCACACACACAAATATGCACACACACACACACACCACACAACACACCAGAAACCCCTCCCCCCACCCCACCCCACCCCACCACCCCCACCCCCGCACACACACACACACACAGGTGGATGGCTGCCCCATTAATGCAGACTCTGAACCCTTGCTTGACACCCAACTGATTTTCGAAGGTTCAGATAGACCTGCTCTTTCTGCGCCACTTCCCCCCCCCCACACACACCTACCCCCATACCCCCACAGTTGAATGGCATGGTGGATGGCTGCCCCATCGATGCAGACTCAGAACCCTTGCTTGACACCCAACCCGTTTTCGGAGGTTCAGATCGGACTGCCCTTTCTGCGCCACTTCTAGAGAGACTTAGTGTTGTTGCTGAGAAAGGCATCAAGAAATCGGGGCTCATGTACTCCCCAGGTGAGATTGGTGGTGGGGGAGCAGGTGTGAGGGTGGTGGGGAAGGGTGTGGGGGTTGTGGCTGAGGGTGTAAGGGTAGGTGTGAGGGTGGTGGGTGTGAGTGTGAGTGTTGTTGCTGAAAAAAGGCATCAAAAAGTCAGGGCTCGTGTACTCTCCTTGTGATTCTTGCTGCTATCATCAGTGTTTGTTTGTTGTGTGTGTGTAAGGGTAGGTGTGAGGATGGTGGGTGTGAGGGTGGTGGGTGTGAGTGTGAGGCTGAGTGTTGTTGCTGAGAAAGGCATCGAGAAGTCAGGGCTCATGTACTCCCCAGGTTAGAGTGGTGGTGTGGGAGGGAGACAGGGTGGGAGGGTGGGTTTAAGGGTAGGTGTGAGGGTGGTGGGTGTAAGAGTAGGTGTGCGGGTAGTGGGTGTGAGGCTGAGCGTTGTTGCTGAGAAAGGCATCAAGAAGTCAAGGCTTCATTACTCTCCAGGTGAGAGTGGTGGTGTGGGTGGCTTGCTCACTGCTAATTTGGTGGTGGTGATGTGTGTGTGTGTCTTGCTGCTATCAGCAGTGTTTGTTTGGGTGTGGGTGTGAGGGTGGTTGGAATGGGTGTGAGGCTGAGTGTTGTTGCTGAGAAAGGTATCAAGAAGTCAGGGCTCATGTACTCTCCAGGTGAGAGTGGTGGTGTGGGAGGGAGACAGGGTGGGAGGGTGGCGGCTGTGGGTGTAAGGGCAGTTGTGAGGACTGCAGGTGGTGGATGTGGGTGTGAGGCTTCTGCGCCGCTTCTAGAGAGGCTAAGTGTTGTTGCTGAGAAAGGCATCAAGAAGTTGGGGCTCGTGTACTCCCCAGGTGAGAGTGGTGGTGTGGGTGGGTGTGAGGGTGGCGGGGAATGGTGGGATGGTGTGAGGATGGTGCGGGTGGTGGCTGTGGGTGTAAGGGTAGGTGTGAGGGTAGTGGGTGTGGGTGTGAGGCTAAGTGTTGTTGCTGATAAAGGCCTCAAGGAAGTTGGGGCTCATGTACTCTCCAGGTGAGAGTGGTGGTGGTGGAGGGTGGGAGTAGGTGTTAGGGTGGTGGGGGAGGGGGGATGTGAGGATCTCGTGTACTCTCCTTGTGATTCTTGCTGCTATCATCAGTGTTTGTTTGTTGTGTGGGTGTAAGGGTAGGTGTGAGGATGGTGGATGTGGGGGGGAGGGTAGTGAGTGAGAGACTTAGTGTTGTTGCTGATAAAGGCATCACGAAGTCGGGGCCAATGGACTCCCCAGGTGAGAGTGGTGGTGGTGTGTGTGTGTGTGGCTTGTTCACTGCTAATTTGGTGGTGATGTGTGTGCGTGTGGCTTGTTGACTGCTAATTTGGTGGTGATGTGTGTGTGTGTGTGGCTTGTTCACTGCTAATTTGGTGGTGATGCGTGTGGGTGTGTGGGTGTGGCTCGTTCACTGCTAATTTGGTGGTGATGTGTGTGTGTGTGTGTGTGGCTTGTTTACTGCTAATTTGGGGTGTCTTCGGCATCACTTTGTATGGCTTAAAAGGTGCAGTACGGGTGTGAGGGTGGGTGTGAGGATGGTGGGTGTAGGTGTGAGGGTGAGGGTGGAGGGTGTGGGTGTAAGGGTATATGTGAGGTTGAAGGGTGTGGTTGTAAGAGTAGGTGTGAGGGTGGAGGGTGTTGGTTTAAAGGTAGGTGTGACGGCGGTGGGTGAGGGTGTAAGCGTAGGTGTGAGGCTGAGCGTTGTTGCTTAGGAAGGCATCAAGAAGTGACTCTCACATTGCAATTCATATCCTGTACTGCCGTGGTAGTGCCTTCTTGCTTTCTCACATTGCAAGTCATATCCTGTACTGCCGTGGTAGTGCCTTCTTGCTTTCCCACATTGCAAGTCATACCCTGTACTGCCGTGGTAGTGCCTTCTTGCTTTCTCACATTGCAAGTCATATCATGTACTGCCGTGGTAGTGCCTTCTTGCTTTCTCACATTGCAAGTCATATCCTGTACTGCCGTGGTAGTGCCTTCTTGCTTTCTCACATTGCAAGTCATATCCTGTACTGACGTGGTAGTGCCTTCTTGCTTTCTCAAATTGCAAGTCATCTCCTGTACTGCCGTGGTAGTGCCTTCTTCCTTTCTCACATTGCAAGTCATCTCATGTACTGCTGTGGTAGTGCCTTCTTGCTTTCTCACATTGCAAGTCATCTCATGTACTGCCGTGGTAGTGCCTTCTTGCTTTCTCACATTGTAAGTCATCTCCTGTACTGCCGTGGTAGTGCCTTCTTCCTTTCTCACATCGCAAATCATCTCATGTACTGCCATGGTAGTGCCTTCTTGCTTTCCCACATTGCAAGTCATCTCCTGTATCAATCACCTCAATCATCACCACCACCTCCACCACCTGAAATATCACCACCACATGAAACATCACCACCACCTCAATCAGCTCAATCATCACCACCACCACATTGTACTACAGGTAAATCTTGGGCAGCTGGGGTGTTCCTGATGAGCCTCCACCACCTGAATCGTCACCACCACCTCAATTACCTCCACCACCTTAATCATCTAAATCACCTCCACCACCTTAATCAACTCAATCAACTCAATCACTGCCATTACCACGCTGTACTCAATCATCGCCGTCACCTCAATCACCTCAATCACCTGAAATATCACCACCACCTCCAGCACCTAAATCACCTCAATCATCTCAATCATCGCCACCACCACCACCACCACCACACTGTACTGCAGGTAAATCCTGGGCAGCAGGGGTGTTCCTGATGAGCCTGAGCGTAGTGATTTCAGTTATCACAGTCTACACAACCTTAGTTGCGCAATAAAAATGTGTCACAAGGTTCTATACGCCAGGTTTGGCGTCTAACCGTCTGCACATTGCAGCGAACAATTACCCCCCGTGTGAGAAACATGGAAACCAGGGATTTCCAGTGCACATGTCAGGGTGCAGATTCCAACCGGGGACTCTTTCGGTTGTGGTGACTGTTCTAACCCGTACACCACTCGGGACAGTTAGTTGCACAATAGTCCTTATTAGGCTTGTTAACAGCCCTCTGATAATTGATGTGACACACGCACAGCCCTCCCCCCCCCACCCACCCACCCACCCACCTCCCCCAAATGTGTATGAAAACTTGTGAAAACAGGGGGAACACACACTTGTTGGTCAAAATCTGAAAACACCTGTCGAAAATGTGTGACAAAGCACGCACATCCCAGTTATAGTGCAATTCGAACTACAATCATTTACTTGAATGTTAGGACTCAGGGGCGGCAAGTCCTGCCAGGCTGTACGATCAGTGGCTTGAATGTTACGACTCAGGGGTGGCAAGCCCTGCCAGGCTGTACGACCTTTGACTTGATTGTGACGACTCAGGGGTGGCAAGCCCTGTCAGACTGTACGACCATGGACTTGAATGTGACGCCTCAGGGGTGGCAAGCCCTGCCAGGCTGTACGATCATTGACTTGAATGTGAGGTCTCAGGGGTGACAAGCCCTGCCAGACTGTACGATCATGGACTTGAATGTGACGACTCAGGGGTGGCAAGCCCTGCCAGACTGTACTATCATGGACTTGAATGTTATGACTTAGGGGTGGCAAGCCCTGCCAGGCTGTACGACCATTGACTTGAATGTGAGGTCTCAGGGGTGACAAGCCCTGCCAGGCTGTACGACCATTGACCTGAATGTGAAGACTCAGGGGTGGCAAGCCCTGTCAGGCTGTACGACCACTGACTTGAATGTTAGGACCAGACTTGTTCTGGGGGACTCCAAAATCTGCATCATGAGACGCAACCGGTTTCAATATCTGCGTATGCGACGCAACGGACCTTTAAAAATCTGTTTTGCTTCATACTCCGTATATTATCGGTAAGGCGGATGGTTGGATGGTCGGTCGGACAGACAAATGGGTAACCCTGGGGGCTTTGCCCCCCAGAAGGGGGGCTCCGCCAAAACTCTGTGTGCTTCATACCCTGGATAATATTTGGATATTGGGATATTGGGACGTTAATTGCCATCTCAAGTTCCTTACCCTTAGTCATTCATTCATTTGTGGATCCAAGTAAGCACTGCTTGTTGTAAGCGTTGGTGTGAACGATTCGACCATCTGATTAGATGGTCGAATCGTTCATACCACCGCTTCATGGTACTACATGACGCGCGCTACTGCGCGGTAGCACGCAAGGTTTTGGAGCCCGACTGCGCGATTGACGAAATTGGGCAGACCCCCTCAGGGCACAGCGCGCAGATTTCCGTTTTTAGTTGAGTCAGAAGCGCAATCCAAAAGGAGGCAGTTGCGTCAAAAGCGCAACCCAAAATGACAAAATGAAGGATCCTGGTATCTACATCTATCTACACTCTGTTGATTTTGTGAAAATAGTTGGAAGACCCCTCCGGATAATGATAACGCCTGGCGGGGTGTGGTGTTAAGGGTTTTAATGTCGGAAGTCGGGACTGCAGACACTACTGGATATGCTCGTTACATTGAGTGAAGAGAGCTACCAAGCACGGGAGCTTGGACTATATGGAAGACGGAAGGAGATGGCAACAGTACAGATCTGTCCTGCATAGTGGCACGCGTGGCCATAGCTGGCCTCGGTGCTGCACTGCAGGCGGCACAGGGCCCGGAGGGGACTCACACCTGTGCACTCATTGCCACTCTAGATACGACGTATAAGTCGTCTATGACATCCCCCCCAATCCATGATATTCTTGTACACAAGAATACCGTGGATTACATTAGAGGGGCAATTTAAAATAACTAAAGTGTAGTCAATCATAGAACTGCTCTATACATTTGTCAAGATATTTACTAGCGAAAGTACTTTAATATCAAGACAGTGGAACCAGGTTCTAGAGTGTTCACTTTCTAAGTGGGCATGGCCCATCAATAATCAGTCTCCTCAAAGTGTGATAAGAGGAGACAAGGGATACAAAGCTCTCGGTTGAGGAGGCTATAATCAATCATGTTTAGCAGGAAAAAGGGGAGAGCAAGAGGTACCAGTGTTCATGAGGATACAGGACTCTGGAGGATGGTAATCTTGGAGGCTGTACGTGATGTACCCCTAAGGAGATAGGCCAAATTCTGAAGTGCCATGTGGTCAAAATTCAACTGACTTATCAAGCATGAAGATACCTGCAGCTCCAGCTGTCCCTCCAGCTCTACTGCAGCTCCAGATCCTCAGATGCACCTCTGCACATCCTGCCCTGCAGCCCCAGCTGTCCCTCCAGCTCCCCTGCAGCTCCAGATCCTCAGATGCACCTCTGCACATCCTGCCCTGCCGCTCTAGCTGCCCTGCAGCTCTCCTGCCGCTCCAGCTCTTCAGCAGCTCTAGATCCTGCAGCTCTCCTGCAACCTTAGCTGCCCAGCAGATCCCCTCTAGATCCTGCAGCTCTCCTGCAGCCTTAGCTGCCCAGCAGATCCCCTGCAGCTCTAGCTCTCGTGCAGCCCTCCTGCCTCTCCAGTTCCTGCAGCTCTGCACCCTGCCCAGCTCATGCAGCTGCCCACTAGCTCCTACATGCAGCTGCTCTACAGCCCCTATGCTACACTCAAGTTGACATGCCTCGCCCCAGCAATTACCACCTGACCTGTGGCTCCTACATGCAGCTTCTGTGCACCTACCAAGGAATTGACCCTAAATGGCTACCCTTCCCATAGCAATGGTAACCATGAATTCTGAAGTGCCATGTGTTCCATGAGGGTGCGGTTCTATAGGTGTTGTACCAGCCAGCAAGCATTCAGAATGCAAATCAAAGTCAGCGCTTAGACAAGGTGGGCATGAGCGAGGTAATTTCCTAATCAGAAATTCAAAGGGAAATAACAAAGGAGAGGTCCTCCATGTGTCTTGCATTCTATCTCGTTGCATTAACGGTGCACGTTGGCAGCCAAAGATCATGTCCCAGGGTATGTATGGGAACACTCAATTTGTCGTACTTGCTAAATGCATTTGGGATGGGCAAGTGTGTGAGATATGCATGGCAAGTAGGATCAATCCATGGCAAGTAGGATCAATCCATGGTAAGTAAGATCAACCCCCCCCTTGTCATATTTGGCCCCCATGCATTTATCATGGGCAGATAATACATGACATTCAGATCACCCCTTCATTCTATGCACAATAATGCATCTGGTTTATCTCCAATAATGGGAATCGTAGTTAATAAGCAGCGAGAGCAGAAGCAATGATGCGATAAGAGATGGTGAAAATGTGGGATGTCCGTAATCACGGTGGGGGCAAGGAATTGCGAACAGTGGAAGTCGGTGAGACGGAATGGCAAAATCTGGGAGCAGCAGGATAAGAGCGCGCAGTAGCTTGCCTAGGTATTTCGGCAGTACACACACGTAGGAGGGCAAAGCCCTTGTCCCCAGTGCTCAAGCGGCATACAATCATGGACCACCCCCCTTCGCTAAAAAATACCGCAGTTAGCCTACTCCCAGACGATGTTTTTGCGTGTAGTAGTCGCAAAGCAATCGTTGGTGCCTGAATAAGGAGGAAACTGTGGGTGATGGAGAGGGATTAGCTTGAGTGAGTGTTTGCAGGATGCAAATGGCAGTTTGTGGGCAGGGGGTGTCGTCTAGGTCTGACGGGTGAGCATCTTGTTGCGGAGTGGATGTGGAAGTGGAGGTGGATTCAGGCGTGGCGGAAGATTTGTGTGGTGAAGATACTGTGGCTGTAGCCGTGCGCAGCAAGTGCGAGTCTGGTGGACTGAGTGTGGTCAGGGCAGTATCAGCATCAGTGTTCTTAGAATCATCAGCAGCAGCAGCAACAGCATCGGCATCAACATCAGCAGCAGCGACATCCGTGGCATCATCATCAGCAGCAGCAGCAGCATTATCATCATCTGTTGCAGCAGCAGCAGAAATCTCAGTAAGTGTGGGTGCAGACAACACAGCAGCATCAGGGGTAGTGGTGATAGTGTGAGCAACGAAACAGTATTCTGTGTTGTTGCGAGGTGCTTTGCGGGTGGTTAAGTATCGGTGCATTGGGACTCGTGGCTGTTTGTTAGATGGGTTAGAGCGATGAGATGATTTGGGGTTATTGGTGACCAGTTTGCTGGGGCAGACATCCTGGTTGTGGCCCAGACCCTGGCAATGATAGCAGAGTCCAGCCCATGCAGCGCGTAAGTGGGGTGGAGGGTGTAGCGCACCCGAGTCTGTGACTACCCATTGGACTAAACTACAGGGCATGTGGTGTTGGATGCGCAATGTGTAGTGGGGGTAATCAAATCGTGCGAAGCAAGCCTTCTGGTGGTGGCCTGTACCTTCGCAGGTATAACAGATTCCATACCATGCGGCGGGTGAGCGAGGGTCGGGGGTTATACCACGCTTTGCGGCTTGTGAATCAGGTTGGATTTTATGTCGCCATGCAGGCTTGGGGTGAGGACGAGGAGGCGGCATGCAAGCAAGGGGATACGAAGTAAGGTGTTTATGAGTTTGTGTATTTCTCAGATCAAGAGTATTGGCATAGTTGGATAGTGGGCGGAGGATCTGAGGTGAGGTAGGTTGCAGTCGGGTGTTTGGAGGGAGAGAGTGGTGGGATGGATGCTCGGATGAGCGGGGTTAAAATCAACAAGGCGATTCGCATAGTTGAAGTCGGCAGTAAATGCCTATCGGTGCTGGCTTCTTAATAGCCGTAGATCCTACTCTTAGCAGCAGGGGACTATGCTGACAAGTGGTGGTTTCCTACTGTGTGAACAGATTGATGGAATTCGACGGTTTCTTACAAACCGAAGGTAGCTCTGATCGTCTCCTACGATGCTGTGAGCGAGTCAGCTCTTCCGGTTAGCAGTGGTTAACAGTGGCGGCCCATAGCCTTTTAATGTCGTAAGTCGGGACTGCATACACTACTGGATATGCTCGTTACATTGAGTGAAGAGAGCTACCAAGCACGGGAGCTTGGACTATATGGAAGACGGAAGGAGATGGCAACAGTACAGATCTGTCCTGCATAGTGGCACGCGTGGCCATAGCTGGCCTCGGTGCTGCACTGCAGGCGGCACAGGGCCCGGAGGGGACTCACACCTGTGCACTCATTGCCACTCTAGATACGACGTATAAGTCGTATATAACAAAGGGAACCCGTCGTACGCGGGCAGAGAACGGTCTACTACCTCGGCTGGACAAGCTACCATCGCGGTTGACAACGACCTGCAACGCTAAGGGCGGCTGTAGGGGGAATCAAACCCCCGACCCTTCTTCGTTTAAGCGATTTGGTGTACCACTAGACCAGTTGTATCGCTGGAACGGGCTACCCCTCCGGATGTTGTGGAGAGGCCTTGTCTTGGGTCAACACTGGCCTGTTTATATTGCCTTTCTTTTTCTGAGTGAATTTAGTACCCTGCACCGTATACAACACTTTTTTGCTTTTGAAGTACCGGTAGCTTTAGGGAATTAAGCCGTTATGAATTTGAGTTTGAATTTGTTTATCGTTTCTCAGCCAACTCTGGGCTGTTCGCTATCTTCCAATTTCAAGTCCCCCTGTGGGATAAGACATTATGGGAGCCAGGGTACTTCAAATGGCCAAACTGGCCAGCGCTGTAGCGCACTTGAAAACAAAAAAACTGCGCTTTGTAGAGCAAAAAGCGCAAAAATTGCTTGCAGCGCCCACAAGGGGTTGCACAAAACTGCGCTTAAAGCGCACAGGGGGTCAAAAAGTCAGCGTCCAAAAGCGCAAAAGCGCACGCTTTGAATTACCCTGATGGGAGCACGTCATTCTGCTTATGCTGTACTACCCCTGCCCCCCCCCCCCCCCCCCCCCCCCCCCCCCCCCCCCCCCCCCCCCCGCACGGCTGCATATCGCACAATTATGGGGTATCGTTTTATGATTTGTATGATTTATGATCTATATATGTAAGATGTGACGTCAATTTATACTGTGTATCATGGCACTACAAAGCGCGCGGGGCAGCGCGATTTGGCACGCACTTTTTGAGCCCCACTGCGCGTTTCGCGCAGTTTTTTGAACCCCCTATGGGCGCAGCGAGTAGTTATTGCGCTTTTTGCACTACAAAGTGCTGATAAATTTGACGTTTGTGCGCTCGTGCTGACCAATTTTGCAAGAAGTAGTACCCTGCTGTGTATGTTGTGACAGTCCAGGGGTAGCCAAATAGTCTGGAGGGACTTGCCCAACCATGATATCAGGAGGGGTTAAAACAAAGAACACTGATGAACTAAACCCCAAACAATCGTTTTACCGACTGGGGCCCTGAGTTCGTGCCACAATGATAATTCATTTTTTCGATTTGCGATTTGCGACATATTGTACTGCCGGTGCACATTCTCGGTGTTGCTGGTTTGTGGCGTGAGGCCCACCTCCTAGGGTGAAATTCCTTTCACATTTTTTGTAAGTACAGCATTTGAGCATAGCAGGGTCTTGATGCACGTATGTTTATAATACACCCGATAAAATATTCAAATCTGAAATATACCGATAATATACTCACATATATCGATACCAATTATGTATGTGCCCCCAGGTGCCCCACACAAATAAATGCAATTATGTAACAGGTACTGTACACCAATATGTAACGCAGTATGATTCACCAAAGCACATTATATACATTTACCGGCGGCACTTCCAAGAAGAAGGATATTGCTGATACTTACTCACCCATTGACCCCCCCCCCCCCCCCCCCCCCCCCCCCCCCCCCCCCCCCCCCTAAAACAAAACTCAGAACCTTAGGGTGGGCACTTGTGGACTTGCCCACTTCACACCTGGTCACCAAAAACAATTTCTGAGTTGCCATCCCGTCAATGTATACTAGGGCTCACAGGGCTCAGTCCAAGGTACTAAAGGAGGCCCCCCGGCTCTGCTGCTTGAGACGCAACCAATTGTATAGCCTGCATCCTGCGACGCAACGGACCCTTCCTTCTGGTCAACGGACCATCCCCACGGTCGATACCTCATCAGGCCAAGCAGCCAGTAGCGGATAACCATGTACGCTACTGGCTGCTAGGTCTGCTAGGCCTGTTCTCGTGTGACCTTTAGACCCCCCGGAACCACCTTCACTTGTGATAATTGATTATCTTGGTGGCTTCCTAGTAGTCGTGGTCCACGTGGACTGCTTTTGCCGCAGGTCTCTAAATGGGATACTGCACCGTTATTATTTTTGCCTGGCCGAGGATCTCACAATGCGCGCCACTGCACCCACGCAATCGCCATGAAAATATCTGCGCACCATTCGGGTCGGGCCTCACATTAGATGCTACCGCGCAGGCGCTTCCTCACGTGCACAGTTGCCCACTCTCTCGAATTCAGCTCATTCCAATGTGAGTCACCAGGCACACCGCGACAAGTTGACGACCAAGGAAAACAGATCTGATGTATCCCGGTATGAGTACGTATAGGGGCATGTCCTAGAGGATGCTGGCCTGTGATGGCCTGAAGATTTAGGGGATCGCATATCAATTAGAGCTCGGACAAGGTTGATTCACAGTACGGAAGGTAGTAACGGCTTGACTTGGAGCGAGACTATGACAATGTTGTCTGGAAGAAACGTCATTTGTCAGTAGCACTCGCTCGTGGTAAATACGCAAGCAGCCAACAGCTATCGGGATACCAGGCTATCCTAACGATTGTTGCAGCGTGTACAAGAATCATCTGTAGATTACTGGATATGACCCTGATACACTAGCAATTACTTGTCCGAGCCCTATGTGCGCAGTTGCTACAACTAGCAACCAATTATTCTCCTGTAGTATGATACTGTAAAATAGTATCATGCAACAATTATCTTCCTACTATTCTCTTGTAGTCCTGAGCCCTGCAACTAAACCCCACACAATCACACAGTCCGCCCAAGGTTATATAAACCCGTCTGCTCTTCATCGCCATAAGTTATATGGTCTATAACTGACATACACAACTGATATACTAGTCGAAGACTTGAGGATCCTCGCTTCGTGTATCTGGAAGCGACCCACTGACCCCTTGGTGAGTTACCATCGACAGGATATAAATGCAAGGACAGAACGCTAGCAATTTTCCACATGGCCGGGATTGCAAAACTTGTGAGCCGGTGCTAATCATGTGAATCCAACAATATCAATCAATCGTAAACGGTACAATCAAATTATCCAACCTTCAGCCGAATTGTCTCCCCCCTGGACCGCAACATAAATACATACCGACGATACATACATGAGGCAATCGACTCTGAGCTAATAACATAATATTAGTAGATGGCCCAGCCTGGCCTGGACCCCCCCCCCCCCCCCCCCCCCCCCCCCCCCCCCCCCACACACACACACACACATACACCCACCCACCCACACACACATACGCCCACGGCTACGAAATACCAGTCAATAATGCGCAACAGGGCACATATTTGATACACCCCTGGACTGTACGTTTAAATTATCATCACATGTGAAATTCTTATTTCATTATAATTGTATAATTACACTATCACTGTAGCACGAATTCAGGTCCCCCGTCGCCCCGTCGGTAAACCGATTGTTTGGGGTTCAGTTCATCACTGATTTTTATTTTTAGCCCTTCCTAACACGGTTGGGCAAGTCCCTTTAGCATATATGACCTACTCCTAGACTGTAACCTACATACATACCCCTGGACTGCAAGAACATGTAAACATAGATACACAGCATACAACCGTCGAGTCTGATCGTTTCAATCCCAAAACGACACATTTACTAAATGCACCATGCATATCCCTTCCATGCAAAATTGCAAACTATATCATGATGTGACTGCTTGGCTAGCGTACCATATTAACTATCACCACTAAAAAATTAACTAAAAACTGCCATGCAATTTATTTTGACAATTTGATACTTATATCTATCGATCCACGAAGTAAATCAATCATGCATACATTAGTTTGTCTGCCTGCCTGTCTGTGTTTGCTGGGTTGTTCGCCATTATTATGATAAGGAGGAGTCCAGATAGAGGTCTGGAGGTAGTCTTTGCATCACGCAGGTAGGAGGTAGCAATAAAACACTGATTTGTTCGAGTTTACATTTTCCTGCTAATATTGTTTTTAACTGCCGAAGATGGCGAGCAGCCAAATTGCTGGCTGAAGCTATGTAACCAAGTTCAAGTTAAAGAAGTAGCAATGAAACACTGAGAGCAGACTAAAACGGACATGGTATACCATGGGGGGAAACCCTGACCATATACCGTAACATCTCTAACTCACACGACTGAACAGCGGTATACACACGAATCATATCAATGCGTACATTAGTTTGCCTACTTGTGTGTTTTCTGGGTTGTTTGTTCATTTATCCAGTCATTCGTCCCCGCGCACTCTCACCAGCAGTACTCATTTTGATAAGTACAGTTAGTTGGCAGGCTTATTTAATAAGTACATATGCATGCCCTTCCATGTCCCTCAACACATGTTTGCTACCTGCCTTCGCAGGACAACCCTGAAGCGTGTACCAATGACGACAGCCTCAAGACTGGCCAGGGCTGCCCTGCCCATTGCAATCGTCCTCCTTTTGTGCCTTGGGGCCAACCTACTGCCCCAAGCTGATGCTCGTGTTTATAAGAGCAAGGTTCATAAAAGCAGCCCCCCCTCATTATTGTGAGTTTCCGGAGTATGTGCAGAGCACAGAGACGAGGGGTAGACGTTAAGGATAAGATCTTTACAGTTAGATAAGCATTCGATCAGTGCGCTAAGAGAAAGTACTGGGATGCCGCGGTACCTCATGGTACCGGCATCAGAGTCCGTGCCATAGCTGGCAGCGGCACAGCAGTACAGTGCAGCAGGGAGGAGTCCTGTGCACTCTAAGTCACTCTAGGTGAGCCGATGAAACCCGGTGAATAATATCCCCCCCAATTCCTGGTATTCTTCATTCTGGAGAATTCCGGGAATTAGAGGAGTTAAAAGAAAAAAAACTAGAGGGACTTTAAATATTTATCAGCAACTTATGCTTTTGAAAGAAAGACTTGGGCTGACTGGCAGGCTGACTTAACAGGTGCATGGAGAGGAGGCTCAGGAATATCCTGTGGGACAGGATGTCTGCTCAGGTCAAATCTAAGATAGAAGAAAGCAGACAATCAAGTTGCAATCAATCAATATCTAGGAAAAGTCTGTTCCTTGGTGTCATGTAGGCTAGAATTTAGGTGATAGAGGTGACTGGTGGAAGTCAAATCTAAAGAACTACAAGGGATGCCATGTAAACTTATAATCTATCAACTCTGGCTAGCTACTTGGATCAGGAGATCAGGTGTCATCAACTGGGTATGGGATCTGGTAGAACCCATCTCTCCTAAGCCTAGTTGTGATGGCCTGGTGCAGGTCATCCCACAGGTCAGCTGTAGGGTCAGAGTGGAAGGCAGGAGGGCAGAAGTTGAGGATGAAACAGTCTTGCTGATTCCAGGGCATGATGGCATCATCAACGTAGATCAGGATAGGACTGGGCTCTCCATCTGTCCTGATCTTATGGGGCTGCATGAGGAGTCCTGGCTGCCTGTGGGCTGCATTGCAATAGGCACTGACCATGGCTGCCTGCAGGCAGATGGTCCACTTCAATCTATCCTTCATGCTGGCTGAGCAGGTGTCATACTTATATATGAGAGTGGCCAGAAGCTTAGAGTGCAAGTGGATAGGGGTAATAACTGGTGCAGGATTGGTGGGCATATCCTGTTCTCTCCAGACTTGGTTTGGAAGTGACCTCAGGTGCTTGTACCTTGCATAGAAGTCTTGGATCAAGGTGTATAAGGGGACCCTGAGCATGTTGACTATGCAGGGTGGGGTGGGCAAGAGCATCATGTGATTTAATATTTCCATCAGTTCCCCCAGGGGATAGTATCCCTCCCTGTGGTTCTCAAGGGTGTAGCTGACAGCAGGCATGTGGGCATTGTTCTGTATGTCAGCTTGGGAACCTGGTTCTGATGTGGGAGGTGTGCTACCTGGAGAGAAGTCTGTAATGCCAGTGGGGACCATGGTCTGGAGGAGTATGTCCTCTTGAAATAGGGACAGGATGGCAGTGGCCAACTGTGTAGGTTTGTCTGCAGGTTGCTCTACTGCTGGCTCTACTGGGGGCTCTACTGGTGGCTCAACTGCTGGCTGTACTGGTAGCTCTACTGGTGGTTCTACTGGTAGCTTTACTGGTGGCTCTACTGGTGGCTCTACTGGTGGCTTTACTGTTGGCTGTGCTGGTGGCTCTACTGGTGGCTCTACTGTTGGCTCTACTGTTGGCTGGATAGTCTGCTGGCTGGCTACAGATGGATACCTCTTCTTATAGATCTCCAGCATTGATGCTTTCATGTTGGCCAGCTGTTGGGCAACATCTATGGCATCATCATCCTGGCTACAACTAGGGGCACTATCTGGCATGACCTCTACATATCCTGCTTCTCTATGACAGTCTGACCAGTACAGGCAGTCTGGGGAAGGCTCACCATTGGATTTCTTCTGGTACTGGACAGTGGCAGGAGCTTTAGGGGGTGCTGGAGGCACTGGTACAGGAGGGCCTGTTGGCTTGGGCTTGAGAAGGGTGTCCATGGGTGGTTTATGAGCCAAGTTTGTGCCTGGTGAGGGGCACTGTGCAGAGGAATGTCCAAATCCATCACAGTTCCAGCATGTCATATCTGGCTTTCTCTTATCTCTTTTCCTGGTACGGCTGGGGGAAGCAGGGATATATAGGGCTTGTAGATGGAGGCTCAGCAGGGTCAGCAGAGGTGGAGGGAGGGGAGGAGAAAGGAGCTGGTGGAGAGGGAGGAGGATGGAGGAGCAGAAACTGGCGGTGGCAATGGAGGAGGAGGAGGAGCTGGAGATGAAGATGAAGGAGGAGGAGGAGGAGATGCCAGTTCATTGAGGCGGTCTGCAGAGTCCTTGAACCGTTGAGTCCATTTAGCTCTTCCTGCTGAGCATAAATGGTGTACCATGACGTTAGGGTTCAGGTACCATGGGTCAACTGGGCTGTCTTGATCTGGGTGATCAGTAGGCTTGGGGTAGAATACATCTGTGGTATAGACTCCCCCCTTTGGATTGTTGTGGCAGACCAGGACAGGCAGAAGTGATGGTCCAGGCTCAGCGTCCTGTCCTATGTCCTCATGGGAAGGGAGGCATAGGGTAGCCTGGGAGTCATCCAAAGAAAGGGTAAGGGCATCATCTTGTCTCTTCATAGCTGGGATGCTTATGAGTTGCATTGGAATGCCATTGTGTGGAATGATGAGTGGCATGGGGTCACTATCAATGGGACATATATGAACATCCTTGAGGGTTAGGACCAAGCCATTGTTACATTACATTACATTACATTACATGTTAAAGTCTACTTGACACCGCGAGGGTGTATGAGACTCTGTGCTTTAAACAAAAAGAAAAAGCACCCACAAAGCAAAAACCCCATTACATCAGGGGTGTGTCGAGGACAAACAAACCAAACTCCCAACCACCGTTTTGGTGGCGTAGGTATTAAACCCCTTAGAGCCGGACCCAGATCTCAACCACTTACAGTGGCGGAGGTAAGAAGCTAACAAATGAGAAGTCACAAGAAGAAGAAAAAAAGGGATGATAAATTACGGTGCCACTAAGCAGTCCAGGGCTTCCTGTCTTGCTCTTCTACAAGTAGAAAGATAGTCGGCTAGGTTGCTCCAAAAAGACTTAGTGCCATTTCCATTCATAAAGGTTCTGAATGTGGAATCGCAGAATTCCACATTCCATACGGTTAAGTTGGTATCCTCATGGACATGCCTATAAATATCTGTAAACAGCTTCTGGTAGCGGAGGCGAATATCATTATAAAAAGGGCACTCAAACATATGCATTTCATCCTCAGGTTTTTGGAACCCACACATTTGACATTGTCTCATTGAGCGAGGGATGTGTGCTCTATCCACCACCCTCATTCTTTCTGTGTTCAGCCAATGGGAACCCATTCTAAACTGTGCTATAGAACGAATCTGATCCTGCTTATGTAAGGCGGATGTAAAGGGAATCAAGCATTCTCATCATTGCTGTTGGCTGCGAACCATTTTTGGTATCGGAGGCGTTTAAAGCCAACCCTTCTCTCATCAGGGATGTCTCTAACTGCATTGGTGTCACTTGGGTACTTAAACCTCCATGACTCAAAAACTTCAGACATAATACCTTCGACATCGACAGCCTCCAAAATGTTGATGTTTTTACTGGATCCTAGCTTGTGGAGAGCACAACGCAAGTCATGAACCCAGCCAGTGTTGGAGTCAAAAGATTCCTCAAGAGCCATTCTAATGAGATCCTCAGGTTCTTTATGTATGGTCTTGTTCCAGAAGCGCAAAGCTTGTTTAAGCCAAGCAAAACACAACGGGGTTCTACCCAGCTCTTCCATGATAATATTAGATGTAGTAGATTGGCAAACACCCAACATTTGTTTAAGTATACCTCTATGCCATTTCTCACAAGCATGGTCATTTGAGATAAGTGTGTTGTTCAGAATAGAAGGAGCCCACACCTCACAGCCAAAATTCAGGATAGGTTGTACAAGAGAATCAAACAGGTGGGTGAGAATATCAATATTGTATATCTCCATAGTATGGCATCGCCTACGGAGCATGTGGTGTGCCTTTTGGGCCTTAGTGAGCATCCTAGAAAAAGCAGCTTTTGCACGATTGCTTGAGTCACCATCCACAAAGAGGGATCCCAAGTAGATAAAAGATAACTTTGTAGAAAGTTGTGCTCCATCATAGACAAATTTGTAATCAGGATCCATGCGGGCCTCATCACAGAATTGCTTGTTGAAAACGACAATCTCAGTTTTCTTTATATTCACAGCCATCTTAGTAGCCTCACAGAAATCTCTCAGACAGTCAAGCATCGCTTGCATATCTGCCGGGGATTCTGCCATTATAGCTAGGTCATCAGCATAAAGTAACAGTTGCAGAATCTTTCCCCTAAGCTCTGTGCTAATCTTTCCCCTAAGCTAATCTTTCCCCTAAGCTAATCTTTCCCCTAAGCTAATCTTTCCCCTAAGCTAATCTTTCCCCTAAGCTAATCTTTCCCCTAGCTAATCTTTCCCCTAAGCATTGTGTGCTTGGACTACAGCTGTGCCTGTGGAGGAGCACATACGTGGATGGGGATGTCCTGGGAAGAACACTGGTACTGGAGGAGATAGAGGTATGATTCTGATGAGTGCATGCTTGTTGTAGGTAAGGTGATGAATTGAATCAGAGCTGAGTACCCAGTCATGTGCCATGGGTTGAGAGGGATAGAAACACATAATCGTATTGCCAGATGGGTGCTCAGAGGGATCCGGATCAGGAGTTGCATCTTCATGGTCCCCACTACTGTGGGTGTTCTGCAGAGTGGGGGAGCTTCCTATCTCTGAGACAGTGTGAAGGACAGGGTCAGGCTCAGGAGTAGGGTCTTGGTCTTGTTGGTCCCCACTACTGTGGGTATTCTGCAGAGTGGGGGGGTTTCCTATCTCTGAGACAGTGTGAAGGACAGGAGGAGCAGCAGGATAGGGCAGGATACTAGGGATCTTACTTTCAAGCATGGCGTCCCGCTCTTTTAGCATGTCCTCTTTCCACTCTGGATACCATCCAGGGAGATGAGCATCCGGGTGGACAGGTGGCACCTTAGGTGCAGCAGATGCCTGGTCTTCAGGTTGATCAGATGATCTAGCAGGGTCATCCTCACAAATCCAGAATTCCTTGCCCGCTGATGATGGGATACCAGTCGCAGTCGGCTGCTGGTCTACAGGAATCGGCCTGGATGGGCCTGGAGGAGGTTGAGGTCGCTCTTTGTAGCGACCCTCTTGGATGTCCTTGAACTAGTTAGGGTCCTTCTCCAGGATCTTCTGCGCGCTCGCGCGGAGACTGGCCTTGAGTTTGGCGTCGTCCAAGGGGCAGAGGGCAAGAGGATCATTGGGACACAGAGGCATCTTCGGTGGTGGAGGGGGAGCATCCACGAATGGCGGTGGGGGTGGCGCATTCCGGTCAGAGGGGGACCTGGATGCTCGGCGGATGGGAAGTGCTGCATTACGATGGATAGAGTGGCGGGAGAAGTTAAGAGATCTGAGGGTTGTGGGAATTGGAGTTGGGATAGGAGGATCTAGCATGAAACCTGATCCATACTCGGTTCTCAGGTAGCGCAAAGCAGATGCCGCATTGTTAGTACGGTCACGAAGAGCAGCAGCGATGGATGAGTGTACTGAGTTGCAGGTGTGGTTCATAACCTGTGAGTTTCCGGAGTATGTGCAGAGCACAGAGACGAGGATAAGATCTTTACAGTTAGATAAGCATTCGATCAATGCGCTAAGAGAAAGTACTGGGATGCCGCGGTACCTCATGGTACCGGCATCAGAGTCCGTGCCATAGCTGGCAGCGGCACAGCAGTACAGTGCAGCAGGGAGGAGTCCTGTGCACTCTAAGTCACTCTAGGTGAGCCGGTGAAACCCGGTGAATAACAATTATCCCAAGCACCCTAAATCTCCCAGCCACCCTCATTCTCCCAGCCACCCTGACTCTCCTAGCCATCCAGACCACCCTGACTCTCCCAGCCCCCCTCATTATTCCAGCCACCCAGACCACCCTGACTCTCCCAGCCACCCAGACCATCCTGACTCTCCCAGCCACCCTAAATCTCCCAGCCACCCAGACCACCCTGAGTCTCCCAGCCCCCCTCATTATCCCAGCCACCCAAAATCTCCCAGCCACCCAGACCACCCTCACTACCCTCGTCACCGTAGTCCTCCAAAACATGAGACTCCCAGTACAACAGAGACTACCGACACTGATAAGACTGACAAGTCTAGCAGCAGCGACAAGTCGAAGTCTGACAAGACTAAAAAGTCTAAGAAGTCTAAGAAGGACAAGACTAAGAAGTCTAAGAAGGACAAGACTAAGAAGTCTAAGAGCGACAAGCATTAGGGGTACTGACAAGATCAAGAATTGGGAGTCCTCGGAGCGTCACAGGAGGTTCACTCTCCAGTCACCACGTGGTGAGCCAGTGAGTCAGTGAGTCATTGAGTCAGAGAGTCGGAGAGCCAGTGAGCCAGTGAGTTAGTGAGTCAGTGGGTCAGTGAGTCAGTGAGTTAGAGAGTCAGTGAGTCAATGAGTCAGTGAGTCAATCAGTCAGTGAGCCAGTGAGCCAGAGAGTCAGTGAGACAGTGAGTCAATCATTCAGGGAGCTAGTGAGCTAGCGAGCCAGTGTGTCAGGGAGTCATTGAGTTAGTAAGTCGGTGAGTCAATCAGTTAGGGAGTCAGTGAGTCAGTGAGTCTTGACTTGGAATTAATGGGTTTTGGGTACAAGGTACTATGTTTTACGAAGCTAAGTTCCGAATTCTCCGTGATTTTGGGAGAATTCGTACCAATTTGGGATGAATCCAGTTCGTAATTTGCTACATAGGCTTCGTAAAATGCTTTGGGGATGAATCCAGTTCGTAAATTGAATATAGGCTTCGTAACAGGCTATGGGGATTCTCGATCTACGACCCCCCCCTCGTAATTTGCTATTTGGGCTTCGTAAAATGCTTTAGATGATAAACAAAACTTTACTAAGGGTCCTCATGACATATTACGAGGGGGGTTCGTAGATTTTCACTTTACGAAACCTGTCCGAGAATTAGCAAGTTCGTAAAATGCTGTTTCATTCATAGTGCACAGAGCATCGTAGACAGGATGAGAGGAGCCAAGGCGCCAAAGGCACATGATTGAGATACCTATGATTTGCTCTGAAGTCTTGTCATGAGATGACTCTAGAGTCAAATCATGCCGGCTGAGCAAAAAGGTTGTACTTCTGAGCCTCCGTGAGAAGAGCCCCGGGAGTCCTCTCATGACAAGTCTGGAGCACTGATTGCCTAATTTGAATTGTGGAGAATGGTCTCGACAGATCTAGCCTGCCCTCAAAACATTGATAATGAGATGCAACATTTGCGCGTTGAAGTTGCTGTATTTCTCACCATTTTGGATGCTATTTCCATGTTCCATGCCCATGTTATGCTGCAAACCAATGCTTCCCTAGTATTAGTTTATGTGATACTTTTGATACTTTTTGTATTCGTGATCTGCTGTCAACATAGCCAAACCAATCAAATGCGTTCCTATGTTTTTCTCCAAGACTTTTGATCATTATTGTACTCGTGATCTGCTGTCAATACAGCTAATGTAATTGTATAGAAGAAATACGCCACTGTTCTTGTTCATTCAGCCATATAGAGCAAGCAGAAACTGGGAAATGGAACCACAGCGAAACATTTTAAGAATATAAGATTAATCAAACAGTTGTCAGGGCTGGTAAAGCTCCAGATCAATAGCGTGATCGCCAGACTTGGCCACCTGCTTATCAAGTCATCTGTTACATCCATTCCAGCCAAGCAGTAGCAGGGAACGTAGGAAAGGACAAGGCATGCATATCAGAATATGTGAGAGGTGCTGCAGCTGTATGGTCATCCAACAAGTAAAGTAAAGTGTCCTCTGCACCACAATCACCCAACCTCATCAAAGTTTTGGGGCGGAAACATACGGTAGCAACTTCCACCCGGCTCCATTCACCATACATTGGGTCAACCCCAAAGCTTAAAGTTGCATTGGAATCCCCGCCATGTCAGCTTAAACAAGCACTACCTAGGTATAGGCTTGGCCCAAGGAAGGGGGGAAATAGCTGTTAAGAAGCTGCCACACGTAGCCCCAAAAATAAACAGTGAACCTTATCAAGCCAGACACGGGATGAACATTGAAAATAGGAAGTCCAAGATAGGAGAAAGACTCTCTTTTTCTTCCCTGCTATGTGTAGCACCCTCTAGGCAGCACCTAGTGCCTCTAGGCAGCACCTAGTGCCTCTAGGCAGCACCTAGTGCCTCTAGGCAGCACCTATGGGTATGCTGGAAGTCTGATCATGCTAGATTCCGTGTGCATGGGGTTGCTTTAAATATGGCTGAATAGCCTGTAACGGTACAGAACCCTTCACGGGTACTCTGGCCTTCCAGCAAGGCATACGGGTACACCTTACCCGTAAGCCACGTGACGAACGCACATGATACAGTACCATACCCATGTACTGCCTCATCTCTCACAACGCACCCGTTGCGTACATAGACACGAGCTACTCGGGACGAACCCTTCTACTCCTTCACGAAGACGTTCTTCCCGATCAACTCTACATCCCCTACATAGGTAACACCCTACTGTTCTGCTAGCTTACACATATCGACTACACATAAACATACATCACGTAGACTGTTCCACTAGCTTAACCCCCCAGGCTGCTGAGTGCATCCTGAGCTGTTACACTGGTAGCGGAGCTGGTTTCGTTCCTTAAGGACCTCACGCATACACATACGCACGCGTACGATTTTTTCTTCGAATTAATCGCACCCGCCAGGACATCCTGTCAGCTTTCTGGCATTTTCGGCTCGCTGTTCCTGCTCTTACCTGTAAGATTCGAGTACACGTAGCGCCTGTTAGGCTCTCGCAGTTAACTGTCCTGTCAGGCTCGACACTCCCTAGGCCGCCTGCGACCTGTCTTGCATGGGCATCTTTTCCTAGCCTGCCGACCCATGTATGGCCTACGCTCTCGATTCTTGCATTCACGTCCTGTCCTTTTGGTCATAGCTTCTAAAGCTCCTTTCCCCAGCATCTGGAGCGGGGTTTGATCTATTGGGCAGCATTGGCTCCATTGGCCACCTAGGCCGTGCTTGCTTTAATTAGCGTACTTCACGAGCCTGTCCTGCGACTCTTCCTGCTTGCTGCATCATCTTTTGTTGCTTTCCGCCTGCACGTTTGCTCATCCTGTCGCGCAATTCGGTTCGTCGTTGTCCTTCCTGGTTTCCCTGTGATTCGTGCCTTGGCAGTGCTTTTATCCCTCATCGTATTCTGGACGAACGCGTCATATACAGTTACGCTTGAGGAATTCTCAGCTCGTTACGCTCGTAAAAATTACTAGTCCCTGTGACAGGTGAATTTGGGCCTCTTGCAGTTGCGAGTAATTCTCCCTCTCTCGCCCACCACTCATTCCTGTCCAGCCTACTGACTTGTTCTGTTGCCTGTGCAGAATGGCATCCCACAAATCCACCAAGGTAACCGACGACGCGGCTGACCAGCCTACGATGTCAGTGGTCGGCACCAATCCTGAAGGGATGGGGTCTTCTGACACTGAGCCCGACACCGAGCTCGGTGCTACGCTGGATGAGTCCGCATCCGCCGAAGCGCGGCCCTCTGTCTCAGTGGGTACGCTGCAACCGCTGGTTGACGGCCTCAATGGTCTGGCGGCACCCTCGGGTGCCCCGCCCGCTGCCCCGCCTCCGCGCGCGGGCATGGCCCCGACGACGACGCCGACGACGCCGACGCTGGCCGAGCCTTCCCTCAAGGAGCTCAGCGCTCGCTATGACGAGGGCGCGGAGCGCAGGCGTCATCAGCACATGGGTGGCCACCTGATCGCGGCGGAGCAGATTGGACAACTCCGCGCGCAGCTCGACCAGGCCTCCATCGCCAACTCGGCCCTTACCGAGCAGTTTGTGGCGAAGATATCCGCTAAGGACGCCGAAGTCGCTGACCTCACGCAGCGCCTCGCCGTCTCCAGCGCGGCTACCGAGGCCGCATTGGCCAATGGCGATCCTACCGAGAGGCAAGAGCTGTTAAACAGCCACTACTTACTCGGCAAGGCTCTGGCTCAGAGTCGCAAGGCGTTGTCCGACCTCCAGGCCGCTTTCACTGAAGCCGCGGCGACCGCAAGGTCCTCCATGGATGTGTTGTGCATCGAGCTGGCGACTAAGGAGTCCGAGCTCGAGGCTGCTAAAGGCGACCTTGCTCGATCTCAAGCAGGTGAGCGCAGTCTGACGCCTGACGAATATAGGACAAACCTGCCTTTCTCGATTTGCAATCAATTTGATCATATTGAGGACTCACCTTCCCGATTGGTTACACATCCCAATGTTTTGCCTGTGAATCGCACACTGTTTCCCAATCTGCCAACGCCTTTGTCTAACTCGCCACGTTTTCCCCCCCATGCAGCGCTCGCCCCCGCTCTCGCTGAAAACGCTCGCTTGACTGCGGTCGTTGCGCAGCTGACCCGCGAGAACGTCGACTTGGGCAAGCGCCCAATGACTGCTCCCGCGGCTGCATCTCCCGCCGCCATTACCATGGCTGATGTCATGGCCATGATCGCGGCGAGCCAAGCTACTGTGGCGCGCAACGAGACTGTGCCGATGGACACTGAGGACCCTGGCGGTTCTTCCAGCGGCGCCCGCTACGTTGGGTGTGGGAACGGCAGGACTGTGGGGCGCAAGCATGCGCTTCCTCAGGCCGCTCGCGAGGACAACGCTGCCGCTCAGGAGGCCATCGCTGCGCGCAAGCAGGCGTTTCTGCGCGGCCGCGAGATCAAGGCGTCGCCCACATATGCCAAGGCTGCAAAGTCGGATGGTCTTCTCCATTACCACTCCGCTGACCACCCTGTCGCGCCGTATGCCGACGCCAAGTTGGCGGTGCATATGAACGCTTACGCTGACAGCCTCCTCCTTGACTGCGATCCTGAGAAAATCGTGGATGCGCTGCAAGCGGTCGATGATCTCCGCGACAGCATGACCCGTTTGTACACGGCGTCCAAGATGCGAAAGCAGAGGTGGATGGAATTGATGCCTTTGAACATCAAAGACATTGCCGACAAGGACGCCGCCCTCAAGGGCACTAAGCTGAAGGCCCACTACCCGGCGGCGGAGGCCAATGACGACAAGATGGATGAGACGCTGCCTCGTGCACCTGACAGGCAGGTGCGGGTTGCGGGGAATTCAGGGTTGTTTGATAAACTACCTGTCGCTCAGGTAGCCCCGGCGTTTGAGCCAGAACCCTTTCGCCTCCCCGACGTCTATGCCCCTTTGGGTGGCCTTACTGGCAAAATGCAATGTGGTTCGATCCCGCGGGGGGGCGCTACCCCTTCCCCGCCGACAGCACCTACCGCCGCTCACTCACCACCCGACGGCCCCTTTTCGGTCTCCGACCACTCGTCATCGGGCCACGACTTATCCAATTCCCCAGGTTCGCCCCTCCAGGTTCCACCTAGCGACCCGACCTCTAATCGCGCTCCTCGGGCTAAGCAGCCCGAGCACCCAACGACGCCCGCAGTACCTACGGTGGCTTCCCCGGCCGCTGTTCGCCCTCGTGTAAAGCGCGCAGCTACGCTGCCCGCAGACACACCTTCTCCGACGCGACAGATTCGCGAGGGCGCACACCTGGCCCCGGCAGGCCCGCCAGGTGAGCCCGTCTCGCTACCGCCAATCACCCCTCCTCCCGATAACCGCGCCCCTCGTCACTCTGATCACGACACTGGGTTCGCCAAACGTGTTACCGAAATGAGAAAGGAACTACGTCTCATTGAACACAAACTGTCGGACAGATGCACTAGGGCTAAGTTGCGCCGATGGGTATTCAATGTGGTCACGATCATGGAGCTCCAGTTCTCCGACGGTTACCTTGGTTCGTTCGAGCGCATTGTTCCACACCTGTCGGGCGCTTTCACTGGCCAACTCCGCATCACTTACGACGAGGCATGGGCTAGCGATGAGTTGGACGGGTTAGATTTCATGGGAATCGTCGCATGGGCGGAGTCGCTCCTCCTGCCCGAGCTGTTAACGGAATCACACGTCGCTCTCACCAAACTACACGAAGGTGGCTTCCGCCAAGATACTCGCTCCTTGCAGAATTATTACCACGCCATCAAGTCTGAATTTCGCAAAGTCCCCGAGCTCACCGAGCGCGAAAAGTTAAACTTGTTTCGCATGGGACTCTCCGATGAACTCCGCGCCGGTGCACACTCTCGGCGCGAGTCGGGTACTATGTTCGAAACGATGGAGGATTTGTTCCGCTATCTGCAATTGGACGAAGCGAGGAAAGTTGTCGCCGCTTGTGGCAAGTCCTTGACGGACAAGCACGATCGCCATCAGAGGGGAGGTTACGCTAACCAGAAGTCGAGGTACCCATTCAAGCGCCCCGCGGATACTAAATACCCGGGTAAGGACCTTGCATTCAATCGCGTCCAGTTTACCAACTCACCCCCCTCCGATTCTGACCCTGATTCTTTCTCTTCGCAGGGAGTAGCCACCGACGACGGCGGGGAGATGAACTCTCGCCCGGCCAAGAGCCCCAAGCTGGCGCCAAACAGTAGTCGCAACCCGGCCGGTGGCCAAGGTGGTGGAGGACGTAGTGCGACGCAGCCGGCGCACAACGGCAAGCTGGGTGGATCGCCAAGGCCGCAGGTCCTCAGTTTGCAAGGTGCTGATCGCATGTTCGGGAAAGGCTCTATTAGCCGCGGCGCGGGCCGTGGTGGTCGCGGAGGATACGGACAGGGTGCTGGTCGGGGCCGTTCACAGCCCAGCGGGCCGCGGACCCCCGACTTTTCGGGTCAAGACCCCCAGAACGCCATGCATATGAACAAATCGGTCAGCGTCGGGCAGACCATCTGGCTTCAGAATGGTGCTTGTCAGCTTATAAAGCTGGACTTCGAACGGAAGGGAGGAAACTAAAGCTTTGGTAGCTTTGCGAATAATTTACAGAGTCTCGGTAGAGACTTAAGGTTGACAGGCGTGCCGCCAACATGACTTAGGGTACGGGGCTTACTAGAACCACGTGTAACCATGGGTACCTTCTTGACACCTACGAGTGACAATACGGTGTAAAAAACATTGACCTGTGTCATTCCTGAGGAAGACACACGATAGAAAAGACATAAGAAAGCTAGCGCTGACACTCCACCTGTCTTTGCTATCACATAAGACCTAAGAAAGAACCGTAGCCTAAAAACCGAAGTATAATCATATCTCCACCTGTTTATAGGTGCACGGGAAACACACAAAATCTTCAGATCACTATATTCCAACTAATCTCCCTGTCCAGGGGAAAATAGGATCAACAGTAAGTACCAATCAGGGTAGAGCTAAATCCATGTGTGCGTGGACAGACCAGTGCACACACTTATAACTACTCTCGTCTAGCTGAAAGTCTTAATCCCACAGGATTAAAGTGTGCAGTAAAATATACTATACACTCAACCACACAATACAACTGCCAATACAGTGCAGTCGTATACACAAGATGAAACCAATTACTTAATGCCTGTTGTGCACCACAAGGGTGCTTAGGGTAACAAACCAGATAAACATCCCAAGGCTAGAATAAATCCATCAAGTAAGTCTAGTGTGCGCAAACCTAAGTGTTTGGCAGCTGTTGACAAACAATGCCCTTGCAGGCATAAGCTATTTAAACCACCTGAAGAAGAAAAAAAAAGGAGAGTACAAAGGATAGAAAAATAATGAGAGGTTCAATCAGAATTATTCACCGTGTGAACCCACAGGGTCCACAGGTGTAACCAAACAGATATATCAAAAAAAAATATACTTAATCTTGTAGGTCAGCCGGGTGTGCCAGGAACCTATGTGTTCAGCAGCCGTAGACCTTTAACCTAGATTTTCTATATCGAGCTGAACATACAAGAGAGGTATCAATTAAAGAGGGGATATACCCGAAGTTCACGTTGAGACAACAGAAGAACTGAAAACAATAATACATCAGAGTCAGGAAATAAATTCCGCCAAGCACCACTCCACCTGTGTGAAGGTGTACGTAACAAATTATTTCGAGGGAGGCTTCAACTCCTTCACATCCACCAGTCCCAACATCCCATTCATAGACCAAAACACATCCGCTGTGAGAGGTTTAGTGAAGGTGTCAGCCACCTGCAGGGATGTGTGTACCTTAACAGTACCCAAGCGCTTGCTTAGTACCAAGTCTTTCACATAATGATGGATAATATCAATATGCTTTGCCCTGGGTTCATGCTTATAATCAGCACACCAGGACAAAGAAACTGAAGCATCACAGCGAATGGTAACCAGCTTGCAAGGCAGACCAAGGTCAGCTCTTAGGTGCTTTAACCATTGAACCTCCCTGGCTGCTGCAGCTAGGGCTTGATACTCAGCCTCACCCGTGCTGAGCGCAGGGGTGATTTGGCGCTTTGATACCCAGCTCACTACCCCTCCAGAGGCCAGGACAGCAAGACCTGTCTGGGAGCGACGGCCTGCAAGATCCTCTCCAAAACTAGCATCACTATATGCTTTGAAACAGAAATCAGGAGCATGGCTATAACCAATCCCAAGACGGGGGTGGGTCCGAAGGTATACAAGTACCCGAATAGCAGCATGCCAATGAGCCTGCGTTGGACAAGATGTGAATCGTGAGAGACAGCTTACGGCGTAAGCTATGTCTGGCCTAGTGCAAGTAGACAGATATATGAAGCAACCTATCAAAGAGGAATATAGGCGGTTATTGGGCAGCACGCGGCTGCCTTCAGCCTGAGTAGTTACTGCCCCGGAGACCATAGGGACCGCAACAGTAGCTCTCGTAGCTTCACCTTTCCCAATCTTAAACCGTTGCAGCATACCCTGTATGGCAGTCCGTTGGCTGATGACTATTTTATCACATCTGCCCTCAGCATCGAGGCTAAGGTCACAGTCGAGTGATAAAAACATTCGAAGTACGCCCATTTCTGTTACTGTCCAGCCCTCTTGGCGCATGATTTCTATGATAGCTATGTATAAGAAGAGCTCATCAAGGGCTAGCCAGAAGTCATCCACATAATTGGTGACCCAGGACCAGTTTCCATCAGCTTCCAGACGGACAAATAGTGCAGGGTCAGAGGCAGTAGGACGGAAACCACACAACCGTAACACACGACAAACCTCAGCGCTCCACAACCTGGGGGCCTGTTTGAGGCCATACAAGGACTTGATGATCTTGCAGACCAAGCCCTTGCCCACTTCAAACCCCTCTGGCTGGGCAAGGTACAAGTCAAGCCCTTCTTCTAGGGTTGCGTTTAGAAACGCCGTTTTGATATCTAACTGACGTGGAAACATCTTGCGGTGCACCATGCCAGCCAGGAAAACACGGAGGGTTGTTTTTGAGGTAACCGGTGCAAACGTTAAGTCATAGTCAATGCCCTCACGCTGCAAAAATCCCCTTGCCACAAATCGAGCTTTGTACCGTTCTGGTTGACCATCTACCCCATTTTTAATGGTGAAGAGCCACCGCCCAGTGATGGTTTTGCATCCACGGGGCAGCGGGGTTAGAGTCCAAGTCTGGTGACCTTCCAAAGATGCCATTTCATCTCTCATGGCCAGAAGCCAATGTTCCCTGTCAGGGTTATCAAGGGCAACAGCTCGCTTGTATGTGAGGTTGATAGGTTCTGATATGAAAGCATCTGCAGGCTCAGGCTCTTCCACACCGAGTCAAGGGGAAAGAGGAATTGGGTCCAGAATAGGGGCTGGAGGTAACTCAGGTGGGTATCGCACCTGAGCCGCAGCCAATGTAGCAGCTCTCTCAGCAGACAAGGTACCAAACTCAGGAGTAGCCCCCAACATCCTGCGACTAGGGGCTCGCCTACCGTCACGTAGAGGAGTTACTATACTGGTACTATCAGCTTGTAACAAATTCGGGGGTAGTGAAGCTAGACTTCCCCCCCCAGGCGGAGGCAATGGTGACATTGCATCCCCTACACCACTTGCACCCATCCATCCAGGCACAAGCGTGCTCATGGGTGAATCAAAATCGGACACCCCGGCCGAGCCCTCAACATTTCCTGCAAGACTAATAGAGCGACTACTAGAATTTTCAGGAGATGCCCTCGGAGGCACTTCTGGCTGTAGTGCTCCAGGCCGTAGCCCTGGAGTCTCTACATGTCGGACATTGTCCCCATCTCCACCTAATCCAACCTGCAAATGCGTACCCAAGGCGGGGGGAGGGGCTCCTAGAGAATTAAAATTCACCCTATCTGAAGATCCCAAAACAGTGCCCCCACAGACCGCTGGCACACCAGCATCAATCGGCTTATCAGACTTCCTAGAACGTAGGTTCATGTGGAAGCCTGCGTCGGGGCCGTTCACTAAATGCGCAGCGTCATGTTCGATACCTACCACGACTGGAGGTCCTTCACCGATGACAGCGGGAGAGGAAGCCTCCGAGAACGGGCTACCGTCATAAGGCACTTGCCCAAGGACAGGACCTGGGCCGGATCCTTCGAAGAACACTACGTCACGAGCTA
Organism: Chlamydomonas sp. ICE-L; assembly: GCA_013435795.1. Taxonomy (NCBI): domain Eukaryota; kingdom Viridiplantae; phylum Chlorophyta; class Chlorophyceae; order Chlamydomonadales; family Chlamydomonadaceae; genus Chlamydomonas; species Chlamydomonas sp. ICE-L. Next base: position 2,362,995 of record JACBWV010000234.1, read on the forward strand.
CAACAACCTTGTGCTGTTCTGGGATCCAAATTTGGTAAGCTTTACTCATAGAGGAGTACCCTACAAGCCTACCCCGGATTGCGCGTTCGTCAGTTTTACTACGAGTTTTGCCGTCTAACAGCTTCACATAGCACCTAGTGCCAAAAACTCGCAGCAAGGATACGTCAGGTACCTGTCCAAAGAACCGCTCATAAGGAGTGGCTCCACGCTTCGAGGGGAGGCGGTTCCGGAGATACGAAGCGCAGGTGAAGGCGTATGTCCAAAATCCTTTGGACATTTCGGACTCGATTAACATAGTCCTAGCCATAGACGCGACTACCCCGTTGAACCGTTCTGCCACCCCATTTTGCTGTGGACAGTAAACGGAACTAACCTCATGTTTCGCTTGAACACTTGCTAACCAGTTGGTCAATTCTGGCACAAGAAACTCCTTCGCTTGATCTGTACGAAGGCACCTGAAGGCTACCCCGAGCAAGAGCCCCATCCAGTTACGGATAATTGCTATGATCCATCCCGCAGACTCGCTCTTAAGGCGCATAGGTACTACTGCGTTCCACCCGCTGTGATCGTCTACCGCCACGAGGAGGTAAACCTCCATTCTAATACCGATGCAAAAGGGGCCCTGCAGGTCTATGTGTATCAATTCCAACGGTGCATGTGTTACTCGCCTACGTTCTGGAAAGGACTCTTTTGTAGCCTTTCCGACGCAGCAAGCGTCACACGGGTCCAGCGCAAAGCGCTGCAACTGTTTGTGCAAAATGCTGGGTAATCCCTCCACCAATCCCCCATTAATGAGTTCTTGCATAGCGGTTTGGCCTGGATGGCCAAACCGTCTATGCCACAACCCAACCAGGGAGAGAGGGGGGGCAGCACTTGGCTCAACAATTACAGTAGCTAAGGCAGGAACAGTGCAACCATGGGCCAGAAAGTGATACACACCACCTATTGAGGCAGGGACAGTCCAAAGGGTCTTAGTCCCTTTGTTTGCAACACAGGTATGCTCAGAAAAAGATATGACACAGTCCTCAGATTTGGCAGTAGCATGAACACTTAAAAGGTTCACTGGGCAGTCAGGGATATAGAGAACATTGGTCAGGACAATGGGGGCAGTAAGCCATTCACTGGCCAGAAAAATCGTTCCTACACCCGTAGCCTGCTGCACAACCCCATCTCCAAACCGCACAGACGGCGCATTAGCTATGAAAGTGAGGGTTGAAAACAGCGATTGCGTGCCACTAATCGATCGGCCTGCGGCACTATCTATAAACCAAGCGGTGTCAGGACAATTATCAGTAGGAGTGGACCATGGGGTCGTAGCAGAAATCAAGGCAGGAGCTACTTCTCACATGTACTGTAAGCCGGAGAGCTGGCTGCTGAGAGCCTCGAACTCCGCTCGGGAGACGTTCCCACGAGAAGCATTTCCTCGCGGAGCGTTGCCAGGTTGGCCATTCTGGCCAGGGCGGGCCGGACAAAGGTTCGGGTGTAGCTTCCAGCACGTGTCCTGCACATGTCCTGGGAAGTGACAGTGGGAGCAGACTGCGGAATTGCCGTTTCCCCCACCGCCACGTCCACGAGGGGACTGCGCAGGGTTGCCTCCACCACGCTTCGCCTTGCCTCCATAGCCTGGGTTGCGGCGATCACCTTGTCGACCCTCTGCAGGAGCTGCAGCCAATGCAGGGAAAGCAGGGGGAGGAGGGTTAGCATGGGCTTTATTTTCGAGCAAGTACGGGGGGAAATTCGGGTGATCAAGGGCAAGGCGCTGATTGGCAATATCAGCCTGCTCGTACCGTAGCTGGGTGGCTGAGAAACCTACAGACAGATCAGGGCTGCTGTAAAGAACTTGCAAGGCAGTGAAACGAGGAGCCGCTCCTGCGATTGCAATCTCGGTGCACTGCTGCTCAGTGACCGGGATCCCAGCCTGGATTAGCTGCTTGGCCTGATGCCGAATGCCGTCAAAGTAGGTGGTAACAAAGTCACCTGCGCGCATCTTCTGCCGCTTCATTTCTAGCATGAGAGTTGGACCCCTTAACTCGTTCGCGGTGACTACCCACCCCTCTACCTCATCCCAGATATCTTGGGCGTAGGCGTAGGCCGCAAAGTGGTACCGCAGCGCAGGGCTGATGCATAGCATCATAAAAGCAAGGACCTGAACTTCAATCCTACGCAGTGCTTCTAAGTTTGCGTCGTTAGAAGTTGTCACTAGTTCCTCTAAATCTGTAATAGAGGGTTCGTGTTGCGCATGTCGAGATGCTAGGGTAGCTAAGACCTCAGCGGTCTGGGTCTGGTGAAGGTCTAGATCTTCACCAGAGGACAGGGCATTGGTAGCGCTACTAGAAACAGGCAAGGGCGTGCCCACTAAGGAACTCTCACCGAGTTGGGGGCCAGCAGATCGCGTCACCACTGGGGTGCGCGCTCCACCTCCCCCTTGCCCACCTCCTCCCGGAGCTTGTCCCGCACAAGCTGTAGACTCCGCCTCCGCGTCGCGCTGCAGGCCTTGTTGTTGCGTCCAATAGGTCTGGGCTGGACGTTGGACAGTCGGTGTAGACGGTCCTGGAGGTAGTCGGTGTCGAACAGGTTGAGTCCGTTGACGTAGCTTGGATTGATCCACACACCTAGCCGTAGCTCCTTCCAGCCAAGACATCGTAGTCTGAAGTTGACCGCGATCTATGACGACCTCCCAGCCATAGATAGAGAGTAATGAATACATCTCTAACATCCAAACCTCTGCGTTTTCACGCGTGAGCTTCGTGACATTAGCATGAGGAGGAATGCTCGGCATGTGGTCCAACGACAGTGGTTTGCAGCAATTGATGGGCTGATAACCTGTCAGCTTATAAAGCTGGACTTCGAACGGAAGGGAGGAAACTAAAGCTTTGGTAGCTTTGCGAATAATTTACAGAGTCTCGGTAGAGACTTAAGGTTGACAGGCGTGCCGCCAACATGACTTAGGGTACGGGGCTTACTAGAACCACGTGTAACCATGGGTACCTTCTTGACACCTACGAGTGACAATACGGTGTAAAAAACATTGACCTGTGTCATTCCTGAGGAAGACACACGATAGAAAAGACATAAGAAAGCTAGCGCTGACAGTGCTCGCTGCTTCTTCTGCTTCCGCTACATGAGGACATGTGTGCGGTCGCTGAATGCTGACGGACGCTGCCGCACGCGGGACTTGCCTAACTGGCCGGCCCTCAATGAGACTACGTGTCCCGACTGGGCCCTTGATGGCAACGGTCCCATCCCGATTTGGGAATAGGAATCGGCCGGTCAGGTATTGACAACCCTGGATCGTGTACTTAGCGGCGATAAAGTAGTAGTAGTCGAGCCACTTGAGCTCTTGTTACAAGTTCAAGAGGAACTGTTTTCTAACTTGGGCTTAACCCCAGCCATTGATGTAACTTCTACTAATGCCTTGTCGTCCCCTTGTCCACTGAAGTTCTCTACGGAGTTTGGCATGTGTGTCTCCATCGCAAACGAGTTCATATACGCTCACCCCATTCCGGAAGACGTCGTGTCGGTGTTAGAACACTATTGGGAATGCATAAACGATGCACCCTTCGACACATCCGGTATGTTCATCCTCCCAAAAAACGCAAGTAACGATAAACATGTCTCAAGTCTCCTACAAGGCATGGAGTTATTCAAGGAGTATCAATCGTGCGATCACCATATGAAACCCCGCCCCAAGGGGTCACCTTCGAATAAAGTCGCCATCCAAGTATGGTATGACCCCCCCGACTCCGAACGGGCCGTCCAAATAAAAAAGGATTGGCATGCGATCAACGACGTGACCAAGGCAGTATACTTTGGCCCTGCACCTGAGGAGGGCATCCCCAGTCCGGTTGAAACCCGTCGAAAAAAACACTGGTGGTCGGAGGCATTAGATCCCAAAGTTCGCGAAAAACAAATCGCTGCCAGACGGTCAACGAAGTGCATCCGTCGCAATCACGCGCAACGAAATACGAATTCTTCCCCCGTGCTCATGACGCGAGCCAATCGGGTATACGAAGTCAACTCCGCTGCTGCCCCCGATATGCTATTCAACGCCCGATCAGGAGCGAAGCAATTACTCACATTGGCAGACTCCGGCGCGACGGGTTGTCTTATGGAAAAGCAAACGGCTGAGGTTCTCGGTTTGCACATCCGCCCTTGGGAAAACGAACGCGACGGATTCACTTGCGCAAACGACGGGATTATCAAAATCCGCGGGACGGTCTCGCTCCCTATACACATACAACGATATGTTGGCAAAGTGTTCGCCCATGTCGTCGACAAACTTCCCGGAGGATTAGACCTAATCCTCGGATTCGACTGGATGCGCGACGAAAAGGCCGTCCTAGACTACGATCGCATGACATTGTCGCTCAAACGGTACGGCTGCTGTTTGACACCTATAAACAGGCAGCGGGACGAAACGGCTCATTCCTTCTTCACTATGGCACTTTCGGGCAAGTCGACTGACGACCCAGTCATTACTGGTCGCAAGGCAGCAAAGCTTTTGAAAGCTTGCGCTAACCATGCCATGGTCAATGTCCGCGAATCCCGAGCGGATTTACCGGCGTCTAACGTAACTGCCGATGAACGGGCGAAATTGCTGACAAAATTACTGCCTTCCGACGGGCCTTTACCTGGTCCCCCGGTGGCAAGCATGGATTTCGAAAATTGGATCCGCGACAACATACTGGACCACGACGATAAAACACTCATCTCGGCCAACGACCTGCGCGCTCTCCTATGGCAGTATCGAAAGTCTTCAACAATTTGCCTATGGGGACTCCTAACCATCGAGTTATACCTCACGTCATCGAAACGCAAGACAATGCTTACGCGTCATATCGCAGAAATCGTCGCATGAGTCCAGCCGAGACTTTACTATGTGAGGAATACGTCTCCGACCTGTTGCAGCAAGGATTCATCGCCCCGAGCTCGTCCCCGTACGGTGCGCCAATTATGATCATAGCGAAACCGGGTGGAACGGGATACCGTGTTGTTTGCGATTGGCGAGCACTCAACAACATCACGATTAAAAATAGGTATCCCCTTCCCCGTATCGATGAGACAATTGATCGTCTAGGTGGAGCTACTTTGTTCAGTTCCCTAGACCTCACGTCTGGTTATTACCAAATACGAATTTCGGACGAGGACGCGCCGAAGACTGCGTTCACTACCCCGATGGGTCAGTTTGAATTTAAAGTCCTTGGGATGGGTTTGGCGAACGCGCCGGCCACATTCCAAGCGGTCATGAACCAAATATTTGCGCCCTACTTGCACAAGTTCGTCGTGGTCTACTTAGACGATATCTTGGTTTACGGACGCACTCCGGCGGAGCACTTGGCCAACTTGGCCACGGTTCTCCAGGTCCTCCAGGACAACGAATTCTACGCGAAACTCTCCAAATGTTCCTTCAACAAAACGGAAGTTTAATTCCTGGGTCATTACATTGGACGCGACGGAATTAAAGTTGATCCACGCAAGGTTAGCACAGTCCGTGACTGGCCTTCTCCGAAAACGGCGAAAGAGATCGGCTCATTCCTCGGGTTGTGCAATTATTTTCGCAAATTTATCCAAGGCTATTCGTCTCTCGCTGCCCTGCTTCAAACCTTGTCTAACATCAAGGGTGAACTTGGTTCCTTGTTCAAAGAAGAACATCTCGTCTCGTCTCATTCAAAGGCCTCAAGGAAGCTTTGCTATCCGCTCCAGTCCTCGCGCTGCCGGATTTCAGCAAACCTTTCGAAGTCATTACCGACGCATCTTTGCTCGGTACCGGCGCGGTGCTCTTGCAAGATAAACACCCCATCGCCTTCGCCAGCAAGAAGTATATCCCAGCGGAGCTGAACTATACTAAGACGGAACAAAAGATGCTAGCAATCGTTCACGCGTTGACCGAGTGGCGATGCTACCTCGAAGGTTCCCACATGACATTGGTCACTGACCACAATCCGCTCACGTATTTTGACACCAAGGCGGTCCTTTCACGACGCATGGGCCGATGGCAGGAGGACCTTGCGCCCTTTAGCTATACTTGGGAGTATCGCGCGGGTCGCAATAATATGGCAGACCCGGTCAGTCGCAATCCCAACCTCTCTGCCCCCGCCAACGTCGCGGTTGCGCACCAGCTGTTGGTCTTCTCTCTCTTGGTCAGCAAATGCCGGCCTCAATCAAAGAAGCGACGTCCTATTGCAATCGGTCCCGCGGTCGTTGACATCCTTCCCCGCCCACCGACTGTCCTCCCCGTACCTTTGGTTCCGGGCAAAGAATCGCGACGACGCAGTCGGCATACGCCCGCTGCGTCGACTCCCTCCTCTTCGTCCATCATGGATCAAATTTTGGCTGGATACAAACTGGACTCGAAGTTCACGCCGGGCTGCAAGCGCCTCCGCGATAAGTTTTCCAGAAACGGTTACTGGTTCAAGAAAAACAAGTACGGACGCGAGTTTTTGTGTGTCCCCATCGACGCAGCCCTTCGCCTGGACATTATCCGCAAAGCTCACGACCCTATTTACATGGGCCATTGCGGTCGCACCAAGACATTGGAGCTGGTCACCCGCACTTTTACTTGGGCCAAAGTCACGGCGGACGTTACTGCCTTCGTCCAACAATGCCATAAGTGCCAAACGAACAAGCCCGGAAACGCAAAGCCTAACGGTACCATGGTTCCCGTGGAAATTCCTGAGAAATTCTGGGAATGTGTCTCCACAGACCTCATTACGGCGCTTCCGCCAACGTCTTCTGGCCATGACGCCATCGCTGTATTCGTCGACAAACTGTCAAAAATGGTTCATGTCGAACCGTGTCATAGTACGATAAACGCAGAGGAATTCGCTTCCCTATACCTCAATCGCGTCATCCGCTATCATGGTATCCCAAAGAAACTCCTCAGTGATCGCGATGCGCGATTCACAGGCCATTTTGGCGTGGCTCTCCATCGATTAATGGGCGCGCGACAAGCGTTTTCGACTGCGTTTCATCCTCAAACTGACGGTCAAACGGAACGCATGAACCGAGTCATCGAGGACATGATTCGCCACTACGTGGGGCCGTACCACGACGATTGGGATAAATCCTTGGCGCTTGTAGAATTTGCAATCAACAATTCCTACCAAGAGTCCATTCAAAACACCCCCTTTCGGGCGTACCTTGGTTACGACCCTACGACGCCGCTCAAGGCGGAGGTCGAATCGAAATGTCCGGCTGCCAACAATTGGTGGGCCGATCACATTGAGCGACAAGATCAATGCAAGGCATGCATGCAAGCCGCTCAGGATCGGCAGAAAGCCCATTACGATAAACGACGAACGGAGGTTTTCTTCAACCTTGGTGATAAAGTTCTCTTGTCCACCCGCAATATGAAGTTCAAGGCAACGGGTAAACCAAAATTTACGCCTCGTTTTGTTGGCCCCTATACGATTACGGAATGCATTGGTCCACGCGACGAGGTCACCGGAGTCGTCCGGCAAGTCACGGCGTGCCGCTTGGCTTTGCCCAAGATGAAGCGCATCCACCCCGTGTTTCACGTGGGTTTGATCAAGCATTGGCGCTCCGATGGCGTTGTCCATGTTGGACAACCGCTTGAGTTCGACTCCGACGGCACAATTTGGAATATCCAATGCATCATGCGCGAGAAGTCGCGTGTCATAAGCACATCCAGCAAACGACGTCTCGAATACTTGGTCCGATGGCAAGACTTCGGTATTACATTACATTACATTACATTACATGTTAAAGTCTACTTGACACCGCGAGGGTGTATGAGACTCTGTGCTTTAAACAAAAAGAAAAAGCACCCACAAAGCAAAAAACCCCATTACATCAGGGGTGTGTCGAGGCCAAACAAACCAAACTCCCAACCACCGTTTGGTGGCGTAGGTATTAAACCCCTTAGAGCCGGACCCAGATCTCAACCACTTACAGTGGCGGAGGTAAGAAGCTAACAAATGAGAAGAGGTGAGGTATTGAGCAAGACACTTGGGAACTCGCCAAGGCGGTCAAGAAAAGTGCCCCTCACATCGTCGATGCATGGAAATCACGTGTTACGCCCGTTATGTCCCGACGTACATCGAAAAAACGGGCCCATCACCAACCCATCGCACTCGACGAATACGACACGGCGGTCAGATTGCTTTATTCATAAAGCTATCTTTCCCGGAGTACTCAAAAGGGATGTTAAATGGTTTTCTCCGAAACCAACTTGATTCATCAAGTATATTTTGAGCACGGCACATACGACTACGACTACGCCTGGTATTCACATCCCACCTTTATTACGATCAGATGCGGGGTCCGCATCTCTTCTGGAGGGGGGGGAGTGTAACGGTACAGAACCCTTCACGGGTACTCTAGCCGTCCAGCAAGGCATACGGGTACACCTTACCCGTAAGCCACGTGACGAACGCACATGATACAGTACCATACCCATGTACTGCCTCATCTCTCACAACGCACCCGTTGCGTACATAGACACGAGCTACTCGGTACGAACCCTTCTACTCCTTCACGAAGACGTTCTTCCCGATCAACTCTACATCCCCTACATAGGTAACACCCTACTGTTCTGCTAGCTTACACATATCGACTACACATAAACATACATCACGTAGACTGTTCCACTAGCTTAACCCCCCAGGCTGCTGAGTGCATCCTGAGCTGTTACATAAGCAGCAAGGGGAGCTGAAATTGCTGTGTGTGTCTGGAAATAAAATTGCTGTGTGTGTCTGGAAATAAAATTGCTGTGTGTGTCTGGAAATAAAATTGCTGTGTGTGTCTGGAAATAAAATTGCTGTGTGTGTCTGGAAATAAAATTGCTGTGTGTGTCTGGAAATAAAATTGCTGTGTGTGTCTGGAAATAAAATTGCTGTGTGTGTCTGGAAATAAAATTGCTGTGTTGTCTGGAATAAAAATTGCGTGTGTGCTGGAATAAATTGCTGTGTGTGTCTGGAAATAAATTGCTGTGTGTGTCTGGAAATAAAATTGCTGTGTGTGTCTGGAAATAAAATTGCTGTGTGTGTCTGGAAATAAAATTGCTGTGTGTGTCTGGAAATAAAATTGCTGTGTGTGTCTGGAAATAAAATTGCTGTGTGTGTCTGGAAATAAAATTGCTGTGTGTGTCTGGAAATAAAATTGCTGTGTGTGTCTGGAAATAAAATTGCTGTGTGTGTCTGGAAATAAAATTGCTGTGTGTGTCTGGAAATAAAATTGCTGTGTGTGTCTGAATAAAATTGCTGTGTGTGTCTGGAAATAAAATTGCTGTGTGTGTCTGGAAATAAAATTGCTGTGTGTGTCTGGAAATAAAATTGCTGTGTGTGTCTGGAAATAAAATTGCTGTGTGTGTCTGGAAATAAAATCAGAGGCATATGAAAATAACTTATCAGGGTCACTTCAACTTATCTCTTAACCCCTGTTTGTGTCTAGAAAACAATCAGAACCGGGGGAAGGCTTACATTTTTAAAGGGTCTCCTCAGCCAGTCACTTCACTGCTGAGTCTACTGAAGAAAGAGGAATACACAGGTGCAATAAGAAATGCAGAAAATGGAGGATGACATGACTGATCAGTAATTGTGTTGGCCTTTAAAATATCCCCCTCGAGGCTGATATCATCGTACTACATACCTTGAAATAATGTATCATTAAGGGCGTCTGGAGGCGCGTCCCGAATGAAATTATTCGAATCCTTAATTTAATGTAATATATTAATTAAATTGAATTGTATTTAATGTTGTGTTATTTTAATTCGATTTATTCCTTTCCATTAAATTTAATTTACGTGATTTGAATGCATGTAATTGCTGTAATTTTATCAATTCGAATAGGATTAGATTTGAAGGGCGCCTGGAGGCATTAAAAAAAATAGATAACGCCTGTAGGGGCGTGGTGTTAAGGGGACCCTCCCGTACGCCGCAGCTGGGGAAAGTCACCATGGCAGACATAGTAAGTGTCACCCTCCAGGCGGGAGGGACTCCTTCATGCGACGTGTGGCAAGAATGCTGGTACAGGAGGCGATAGATTCTCTGTGCAGCTTAGAGATGAGTTTGTCTACGTGTTCGCGATTGATCCCTAAGGTGGAGAGATTGGTAATAGTTGTGATTGGTATGGTACCAGTGGTACCTATGGTGAAGACTAGGTAGTGGACAAGGAATCCTTGTTGTTGAAGGATACGTTGGAGCTCCTTATGCTGAACGCTCTTTTCCTGGAATTTGATGTGGTGGTTAGTGTCTGAGCAGTAGCCCAGTTCAACTAGGTAGGCTTTTCTTGGTTTGTATTCGTCGTCAATGAGGAGGAGATCAAGCCTGTATTTATCCCATGTGGCTTGGGGAAGATCAGGGGGGTTGATGGTGGTTGGGGGTCTCGTGGGAATGTCGGATGTCGCTTCACAAGTGCCTGCATCTGTTATATACCGGTTCTCCCGGTCTAGCTAGAGTGTCTTGGGGCGCCAGGCCTTCCGCCTGGAAGCTTCCATAGTAGTGCCTCTGCCCGGTAGGGCCGGCACCTACCGGCGGCAGTACCCTGAGGTACTGTCGCCTTTTCCCTTCTTATACCTAGCTTGCCGCCTGGCATGCTATCACGATTGTAAGCTTAGCGCCTTTCGACATTTCCCTGTGTCAGTCCTCACGAGATAATACTCCGGAAAGCTAAAGGTAATCGCTCACCACGCCGTCCCGTGTTCCACTGCAACAGACTCCCACGCCTGTTACCCTGTCCGTAGATCCCGAGCTCCCGCGCACCTGCAGTGCCTTCCACAGTTGCCGCCGCAACAACCCAAGGAAAAGGATCTCAGTTGCAGAATCTTCTCTGATTGCTAGGCACCCCGCTGGTCACCATCCCCCAACAGTCTACCCAAGACCCCGCTGGACCGCCAGTACGTTGCCCCCCCCCCCCCCCCCCCCCCCCCCCGCAACAAACCCCTCTCCGAGTCTACCCAAGACCCCGCTGGAACACCAGTATGTTGCCCCCGCAACAAACCCCTCTATGAGTCTACCCAAGACCCCGCTGGACCGCCAGTACGTTGCCCAAGCAACAACAACCACCCCACTGCGTCAACCCATCGTCCCCTCTCCCTAATCCCGCCATCCCATTACCTCTCCGGCCCCGCAAGCCAAATCTCCTGCCCTAAGCCCCCCCCCCCCCCCCCCCCCCCCCCCCTCCCCCCCCCCTCCCTTCTAGTCAACTACTTCCCGTAAAAGATATCCACTTCCTCATTTCCGCTCTGAGCTCTCCTTCGCCACCATTGCAAAACCTGCTCGGAGCCAGCCCTCCAACTTTACCGTTCGAACCCCCTGACTACTCCATATGGGGGGACCTCTTGACCATCAAGTGTGGACATCAACATCTTCATGATTTTTGATAGAGCCAACAACTCCTGCGAAGCCTCACCTTCTTGATGTCGTGGCCATATCCTGAACGTTTGAGGTTTAGCGAGATTGACACTATGGAAACAGGTTTGGACGTTAAACGACATTAAACGACGTTATATGACATTAAAGCGAGTTAAATACAAGTTAAGCAGGTTAAACCAAGTTAGCTTAAATTATCAAACGTTATTCTCCCTCCGCGACACCTCAAAAGGGTCAAACTCCTCGACCCCACCCCTAGATAATCGTAAACACAAGTTAACACAGGTTAAAACCAGTTATCTTACTTTATGTTGCGTCTTGCATCGCGATATGCCATAACGCGACATTCCTATGCAGGGTCACAAGGGAAAGCAACTGCCAGCCTAGGATTTCCCCGTCAGAATCGCAGGCAGACAACAGACTTCACCCCGGCTCATCCCGACTTATCATCCCGCGCAGGCAGACGACAGACTTCATCCCGGCTCATCCTGACTTATCTTCCCGCGCATGCTGTAAATCGCTGGCTTCGACACACAAATCCGCTAAATCAAAATTCGCGGAGCATCAGCATCAGCAAGCAGCCAAGCAGGGAGCTATATGGAATGCTTACCATGGAGCTCGCTTTCACCATATGGTGCATGTGTGCCGTTTGTGCAGGCCGCAGGTAGGGCGCAGTAAACTTAGGATTTCCTAGTCTCCTCCCGCCCATCGTGCACTAACTCAATTAGTTAGTTGCTGAGTGGAGCGCAGCGCCCATAGGTAGCATTTCCCGGCGCATGCTGTCTAGCGCTGGCTTCAACTCACAAAACGCACTTGCGTGTACTGCAAGCATCACTGCTTACCCTGGAGCTCGCTTGCAAGAGCAGCTACCGCAAATTATAAACGCTCGTCTGCCTGTTGACTCGAAAGAAAGGAAGCAAGGATACTGGGGAGCGTTTCAAGAAGTACGAGAGAAAGAGAGAATGAGAGAGAGAGAGAGAGAGAGAGAGAGAGAGAGAGAGAGAGAGAGAGAGAGAGAGAGAGAGAGAGAGAGAGAGAGTATCAGCATGAATAGCGGTGCTCTCGCTTGTTTTATGTCTTGGTGACTCCTTGTGTACTCCCTTAGAACTATCGGTCCTGACAGTACTATGTCAAATTCCCGTAGACTGTGTCATTCTTCATGACACTGTGACGACTTCCTGTTGACTGTGTCATCGGTTCTTCTGACACGCGCTGTCTAGCCTGTACCCTGATCAGGTTCCAGGCTACCGCCCCTTTCCTCCGCTGGTGTCCCTTTATGGTTCCCCAGTCTTTTGTAATATTATTCTCGTCTCCGCATTTATAGATTGGCGTGCTGCACACACAAATTCCACTCTCCGGAGTGTTATCCAGCTGATAGGTTTGGGGCCCATCACGCTAACCACTTGCGCGAGAGAGAGAGAGAGAGAGAGAGAGAGAGAGAATAGAGAGGAGAGATGAGAGAGAGAGAGAGAGAGAGAGAGATCTCATCTCCTCCTCTATCTCTCAGATATAGATATTCTATATTTCTCTCTCGCTCTCTCGCTCTCTCTCTCTCTCTCTCCCGAGAGACTAGGAGAGAGAGAGAGAGAGAGTACATGTACATCTTTCAAATTCAAAATCCTCTCGTGCTCACCTGCTCCTTGCCAATAAATCTAGCGGCTGCCACTCATTGCACACATTACGACCAGCCAACGAACTCAGGCTCCTCAACCCGAACGTCAAAGATGCATGCAATACCGTATGAATCAACAAAAATGTAACAAATCGGTGCCGCTCGTCCATCTACGATTTTGCTACGTTCCCATGTCTCTGAAGTTAACTTAAGTAAGTTAGCGTAACTTAAGTTAACTTGACTTAACTCAACTTAACGTGTGTTACGTTAACTTGCGTAAGTTAAAGTATAGCTTAACTTCAATTCACTTAACGTGACTTAACTCAACTTAACTTGTCAACACGTTAATCGACGTTAATATAACGTCAAATGTCGTCCGTTAACTATGTGTCAATAACGTGCATAGTTAATCTGTTTTAACTCCCTTTAACGTCCAACACTGTTTCCATAGTGTGAGCCTGCTCAATTCAACATCTTTTTTTTTTCTTTTCTATGAGCCTGGCAAAGATTTTGGTGAGTGGTACTCAATTATCAGTCGGGAAATCGCTAGAACGCCTTATAGCATGGCGATCACCCAGGACACTATACTTAATTGGCGCCCGGACCAAGAGCCCCAGTCTACCGATGATGATGATCGTTACCCCGACAGAGAGGATTTCCCACACACGAGAATATGCTGCTATGCCAACGCAATTGCATTTAGGTTTGTAGTCAACTCCCTGCCTACCACCCTTGCTAGAATCTTTGCTGCGCACACCAATGTTGCGGCAGAATTATTGCGCAACCTTAGATGGTACTTTGGAAAGCTCAGCCCTGCCATGCCCGCACCTCATCCGTCTGTCACGACTATTGCTCTTGCTTGCACCGCTATGCCCGCTTCTGTAGCCCTGATAATGTCTTTTAGATCACAGTATGCTGCTCCCTGTCCTCTCACAGACTGTGCTCTCAAAGATGGGGAGGACATTGATAATGATGATGACGGGAGTGATCATGTTTCCCTAGAAACTGTCCTATCAGCAGACCTCCTTCCTGGAGTCAGAATTGATGATGATCCTAGTGCCACCCCTGCTGGCTACACTGCCATAGAACCTGCCATAGCACTGGCAGCCCCGACCGTTGCATTTAAATATGCCACCATCCCACACACGGCCACAGCCACACCTGCCCTTCATCCCACTCAGACTAGACTGGTACCAACTGTGCGTAGTAAGAGGTGCTTCTATATTCATGCAAATGACAACACCATGGTTAACTCTGAACTACCTGCCCCACCTGTCCTTCATGCCATTCGGACTAGACTGGGAACCGTGCGTAGTTAGATGTGTTTCTATACTCATGCAAAGTACAACACCATGGTTAACTCTGAACTGCCTGCCCCTCTCCACACGCAGCCAGTGGATGGATTTGATCACTTGCATGGGGGGGAACTTTCCCCGCACACTGCCATGGAACCTGGCACACCACATGCATCTACCTGTCCCGCACACACATCCACCACCTCCACCACACAGGAAAGTGACAGCACAAGTACATCCCGTACACGTGATGGAGACATACTCACACCCATCAAACACGTAACCACCCCATCCATTACAGCACCACCAGATGACAGAGCCATTACCTCCACAGCCTGCCATCCTGCTATTCACGCCATTAGAGTGCTGACCTCATCAATGACAAATGGTAGGGATAACAAATTCAGTCTCAACCACCCTTCACCACCTGTCTCACCACTTCCCCCGGAAGATGACAAGAAACAGATTAGTGTTCACGTCACCTGCAGTAATGCACCCATCATTGCATGTTCACTTGCACTACCACTCCCGGACCATAGCACTGTTTTTCCCCACATCTGCTCCACATCTGCCCCTACCAGCATGCGGTACCTGCCCCACCCTTCCTATGTAACAGCACAGGATGCTAATAGCAGCTTGAGGGGTTATCTAGAGTAACGTGATGCGTGATGTGTGTTTACGTGTATGTTGATATGAGTGAACTAGCAGAACAGGGGGAGGGTTACCTAGGTAGGGATGTCGAGTAGCTTGGAAGGAACGTCTTCGTGGAAGGAGTAGAAGGGTTCATTCCGAGTAGCTCGTGTCTATGTGCGCAACGTGTGCGTTGTGAGAGATGAGGCAGTACATGGGTATGGTACTGTATCATGTGCGTTCGTCACGTGGCCACGAAACCCTAAACCCTAAACCCTAAACCCTAAACCCTAAAACATAAACCCTAAAACATAAACCCTAAACCCTAAACCCTACGGTGTACCCGTATGCCTTGCTGGACGGCCAGAGTACCTGTGAAGGGTTCTGTACCGTTACACTCCCCCCCCTCCAGAAGAGATGCGGACCCCGCATCTGATCGTAATAAAGGTGGGATGTGAATACCAGGCGTAGTCGTAGTCGTATGTGCCGTGCTCAAAATATACTTGATGAATCAAGTTGGTTTCGGAGAAAACCATTTAACATCCCTTTTGAGTACTCCGGGAAAGATAGCTTTATGAATAAAGCAATCTGACCGCCGTGTCGTATTCGTCGAGTGCGATGGGTTGGTGATGGGCCCGTTTTTTCGATGTACGTCGGGACATAACGGGCGTAACACGTGATTTCCATGCATCGACGATGTGAGGGGCACTTTTCTTGACCGCCTTGGCAAGTTCCCAAGTGTCTTGCTCAATACCTCACCTCTTCTCATTTGTTAGCTTCTTACCTCCGCCACTGTAAGTGGTTGAGATCTGGGTCCGGCTCTAAGGGGTTTAATACCTACGCCACCAAAACGGTGGTTGGGAGTTTGGTTTGTTTGTCCTCGACACACCCCTGATGTAATGGGGTTTTTTGCTTTGTGGGTGCTTTTTCTTTTTGTTTAAAGCACAGAGTCTCATACACCCTCGCGGTGTCAAGTAGACTTTAACATGTAATGTAATGTAATGTAATGTAATACCGAAGTCTTGCCATCGGACCAAGTATTCGAGACGTCGTTTGCTGGATGTGCTTATGACACGCGACTTCTCGCGCATGATGCATTGGATATTCCAAATTGTGCCGTCGGAGTCGAACTCAAGCGGTTGTCCAACATGGACAACGCCATCGGAGCGCCAATGCTTGATCAAACCCACGTGAAACACGGGGTGGATGCGCTTCATCTTGGGCAAAGCCAAGCGGCACGCCGTGACTTGCCGGACGACTCCGGTGACCTCGTCGCGTGGACCAATGCATTCCGTAATCGTATAGGGGCCAACAAAACGAGGCGTAAATTTTGGTTTACCCGTTGCCTTGAACTTCATATTGCGGGTGGACAAGAGAACTTTATCACCAAGGTTGAAGAAAACCTCCGTTAGTCGTTTATCGTAATGGGCTTTCTGCCGATCCTGAGCGGCTTGCATGCATGCCTTGCATTGATCTTGTCGTTCAATGTGATCGGCCCACCAATTGTTGGCAGCCGGACATTTCGATTCGACCTCCGCCTTAAGCGGCGTCGTAGGGTCGTAACCAAGGTACGCCCGAAAGGGGGTGTTTTGAATGGACTCTTGGTAGGAATTGTTGATTGCAAATTCTACAAGCGCCAAGGATTTATCCCAATCGTCGTGGTACGGCCCCACGTAGTGGCGAATCATGTCCTCGATGACTCGGTTCATGCGTTCCGTCTGACCGTCAGTTTGAGGATGAAACGCAGTCGAAAACGCTTGTCGCGCGCCCATCAATCGATGGAGAGCCACGCCGAAATGGCCTGTGAATCGCGCATCGCGATCACTGAGGAGTTTCTTTGGGATACCATGATATCAGATGACACGATTCAGGTGTAGGGAAGCGAATTCCTCTGCGTTTATCGTAGTATGACAAGGTTCTACATGAACCATCTTCGGCAGTTTGTCGACGAACACTGCGATGGCATCATGGCTAGAAGAAGTTGGCGGAAGCGCCGTAATAAGGTCCGTGGAGACGCACTCCCAGAATTTCTCAGGAATTTCCACGGGAACCATGGTACCGTTAGGCTTTGCGTTTCCGGGCTTGTTCGTTTGGCACTTATGGCATTGTTGGACGAAGGCAGTAACATCTGCCGTGACTTTGGCCCAAGTAAAAGTGCGGGTGACCAGCTCCAATGTCTTGGTGCGACCGCAATGGCCCATGTAAATAGGGTCGTGAGCTTCGCGGATAATATCCAGGCGAAGTGCCGCGTCGAGGGGGACACACAAAAATTCACGCCCGTACTTGTTCTTCTTGAACCAGTAACCGTTTCTGGAAAACTTATCCCGGAGGCGCTTGCAGCCCGGCGTGAAGTTCGAGTCCTTTTTGTATCCAGCCAAAATTCGATCCATGATGGACGAAGAGGAGGGAGTCGACGCCGCGGGCATATGCCGACTGCGTCGTCGCGTTTCCTTGACCGAAACCGAAGGTACGGGGAGGACCGTCGGTGGGCGGGGTAGGATATCAACGACTGCGGGACCGACTGCAATAGGACGTTGCTTTTTCGATCGAGGCCGGCATTCGCTGACCAAGAGAGAGAAGACCAACAGCTGGTGCGCAACCGCGACGTTGGCGGGGGCAGAGAGGTTGGGATTGCGACTGACCGGGTCTGCCATATTATTGCGACCCGCGCGATACTCCCAAGTATAGCTAAAGGGCGCAAGGTCCTCCTGCCATCGGCCCATGCGTCGTGAAAGGACCGCCTTGGTGTCAAAATACGTGAGCGGATTGTGGTCAGTGACCAATGTCATGTGGGAACCTTCGAGGTAGCATCGCCACTTGGTCAACGCGTGGACGATCGCTAGCATTTCTTGTTCCGTCGTTGTATAATTCAGCTCCGCTGGGATATACTTCTTGCTGGCGAAGGCGATGGGGTGTTTATCTTGTAAGAGCACCGCGCCCGTACCAAGCAAGGATGCGTCGGTAATGACCTCGAAAGGTTTGCTGAAATCCGGCAGTGCGAGGACTGGAGCGGATAGCAAAGCTTCTTTGAGGCCTTTGAATGAGATGAGATGTTCCTGTTTGAACAAGGTGCCTAGTTCACCCTTGATGTTAGACAAGGTTTGAAGAGGGGCAGCGAGAGACGAATAGCCTTGGATAAATTTGCGAAAATAATTGAATAATTCGCCGTTTTCGGAGTAGGCCAGTCACGGACTGTGCTAACCTTTTTCGGATCAACCTTAATTCCGTCGCGTCCAATGTAATGACCCAGGAATTTAACTTCTGTTTTGTTGAAGGAACATTTGGAGAGTTTCGCGTAGAATTCGTTGTCCTGGAGGACCTGGAGAACTGTGGCCAAGTTGGCCAAGTGCTCCGCCGGAGTGCGTCCGTAAACCAAGATATCGTCTAAGTAGACCACGACGAACTTGTGCAAGTAGGGCGCAAATATTTGGTTCATGACCGCTTGGAATGTGGCCGGCGCGTTCGCCAAACCCATCCCAAGGACTTTAAATTCATATTGACCCATCGGGGTAGTGAACGCATTCTTCGGCGCGTCCTCGTCCGAAATTCGTATTTGGTAATAACCAGACGTGAGGTCTAGGGAACTGAACAAAGTAGCTCCACCTAGACGATCAATGGTCTCGTCAATACGGGGAAGGGGATACCTATTTTTAATCGTGATGTTGTTGAGTGCTCGCCAATCGCAAACAACACAGTATCCCGTTCCACCCGGTTTCGCTATGATCATAATCGGCGCACCGTACGGGGACGAGCTCGGGGCGATGAATCCTTGCTGCAAAAGGTCGGAGACGTATTCCTCACATAGCAGGGTCTCGGCTGGACTCATGCGACGAATTATGCGATATGGCGCGTAAGCATTGTCTTGCGTTTTGATGACGTGAGGTATAACTCGATGGTTAGGAGTCCCCATAGGCAAATTGTTGAAGACTTTGCGATGCTTCCAAAGGAGAGCGCGCAGGTCGCTGGCCGAGATGAGCGTTTTATCGTTGTGGTCAGGGATGTTGTCGCGGATCCAATTTTCGAAATCCATGCTTGCCACCGGCGGACCAGGTAACGGCCCGTCGGACGGCAATAACTTTGTCAGCAATTTCGCCCGTTCATCGGCAGTGACGTTAGACGCCGGCAAATCCGCTCGTGATTCGCGGACATTGACCATGACATGGTTAGCGCCAGCCTTTAAAAGCTTTGCTGCCTTGCGACCCGTAATGACTGGGTCATCGGTTGACTCGCCCGAAAGTGCCATAGAGAAGAAGGAATGAGCCGTTTCGTCCCGCTGTCTGTTTATAGGGGTTATACAGCAGCCGTACCGTTTGAGCGACAATGTCATGCGATCGTAGTCGAGGACGGCTCTTTCGTCGCGCATCCAGTCGGATCCGAGGATTAGGTCTAATCCTCCAGGAAGTTTGTCGACGACATGGACAAACACTTTGCCAACATATCTTTGTATGTGGATAGGGAGCGTGACCGTCCCGCGGATTTTGATAATCCCGTCGTTTGCGCAAGTGAATCCGTCGCGTTCGTTTTCCCAAGGGCGGATGTGCAAACCGAGAACCTCAGCCGTTTGCTTTTCCATAAGACAACCCGTCGCGCCCGAATCCGCCAATGTGAGCAATTGCTTCGCTCCTGATCGGGCGTTGAATAGCATATCAGGGGCAGCAGCGGAGTTGACTTTGTATACCCGATTGGCTCGCGTCATGAGCACGGGGGAAGTATTCGTATTTCGTTGTGCGTGATTGCGGCGGATGCACTTCGTTGACCGTCTGGCAGCGATTTGTTTTTCGCGAACTTTGGGATCCAATGCCTCCGACCACCAGTGTTTTTTTCGACGGGTTTCAACCGGACTGGGGATGCCCTCCTCAGGTGCGGGGCCAAAGTATACTGCCTTGGTCACGTCGTTGATCGCGTGCCAATCCTTTTTGATTTGGACGGCCCGTTCGAAGTCGGGAGATATGTCGCTACGAACATAGTACCAGACTCGCGCCGAGAGTGTGCACCGGCGCGGAGTTCGTCGGAGAGTCCCGTACGAAACAAGTTTAACTTCTCGCGATCGGTGAGATCGGGGACTTTGCGAAATTCCGACTTGATGGCGTGGTAATAATTCTGCAAGGATCGAGTATCTTGGCGGAAGCCACCTTCGTGTAGTTTGGTGAGAGCGACGTGTGATTCCGTTAATAGCTCGGGCAGGAGGAGCGATTCCGCCCATGCAACGATTCCCATGAAATCCAACCCGTCCAACTCATCGCTAGACCATGCCTCGTCGTAAGTGATGCGGAGTTGGCCAGTGAATGCGCCCGATAGATGTGGAACAATGCGCTCGAACGGACCAAGGTAACCGTCGGCGAACTGGAGCTCCATGATCGTGGCCACATTGAATACCCATCGGCGCAACTTAGCCCTAGAGCATTTGTCCGACAGTTTGTGTTCAATGAGACGTAATTCCTTTCGCATTTCAGTAACACGCTTGGCGAACCCATTGTCGTGATCAGAGTGACGAGTGGCGCGGTCGGCGGGAGGAGGGGTGATCGGCGGGAGCAAACCGGGCTCACCTGGGGGGCCTTCCGGGGCCAGGTGTGTGACCGCGCGAGCCTGTCGCGTCGGCGAAGGGGTGTCTGCAGGCAGCGTAGCTGCGCGCTTCGCACGAGGTCGAACAGGGGCCGGGGGATCCGCCGAAGGTACTTCGGGCGACGTTGGGGGCTCAGGCTGAGTAGCCCGAGGAGCGCGATCCGAGGTCGGTGTGACAGGTGGAACCTGGCGGGGCGAACCTGGGGAATCGGCTAAGTCGTGGTCCGATAACGAGTAGTCGGAGACCGAAAAGGGGCCGTCGGGTGGTGTGGGAGCGACGGTCGGTGCTGTCGGCAGAGAAGGGGTAGCGCCCCCCCGCGGGATCAAACCACGTTGCATTTTGCCAGTCAGACCACCCGAAGGGGCATAGACGTCGGGGATTCGAAATGGTTCTGGAT
The DNA here is from genome assembly GCA_013435795.1 of Chlamydomonas sp. ICE-L. Lineage (NCBI taxonomy): Eukaryota > Viridiplantae > Chlorophyta > Chlorophyceae > Chlamydomonadales > Chlamydomonadaceae > Chlamydomonas > Chlamydomonas sp. ICE-L. The sequence goes on from JACBWV010000234.1 coordinate 2,383,822, forward strand.
CAAACGCCGGGGCTACCTGAGTGACAGCTAGTTTATCAAACAACCCTGAATTCCCCGCAACCCGCACCTGCCTGTCAGGTGCACGAGGCAACGTCTCGTCCATTTTGTCGTCATTGGCCTCCGCCGCTGGGTAGTGGGCTAGCAGCTTAGAGCCTTTGAGGGCGGCGTCCTTGTCGGCGATGTCCTTGATGTTCAAAGGCATGAAATGCATCCAGTTTTGCTTTCGCATCTTGGATGCCTTGAACTCTGCAGGATCGCCATTGGCCAACGCGGCCTTGGTAGCCGCGCTTGAGACGGCGAGGCGGCGCGCCAGGTCAGCGATGTTGGTGTTCTTAGCGGATACTGCCGTTGTAAACTGGTCGGTAAGGGCCGAGTTGGCGATGGCGGCCTGATCGAGCTGCGCGCGGAGGTGCCCAATTTGCTCCGCCGCGATCAGGTGCCCAGGCATATGCTCATGCCGCCTGCGCTCCGCGCCAGCGTGATAGCGAGCGCTGAGCTCCTCGGGGCAAGGCCCGGCCAGCGGCGTCGTCGTCGTCGTTGGGGCAATGCCCGCGCTCATAGGCAGGGCAGCGGTCGGCGCACCCGAGGGTGCCGCCAGACCATCGAAGCCGGCAACCAGAGGCTGCAGCGTACCCACTGAGACAGAGGGCCGCGCGTCGGCAGATGCGGACTCATCCAGCGTCGCACCGAGCTCAGTGTCGGGCTCAGTGTCAGACGACGCCATCCCTTCAGGATTGGTGTCGACCACCGAAATCGTAGGCTGTTCAGCCGCGTCGTCGGTAACCATGGTTGTGCTGTGGGATGCCATTCTGCACAGGCAACAGAACAAGTCAGTAGGCTGGACAGGGATGAGTGGTGGGCGAGAGAGGGAGAATTACTCGCAACTTCAAGAGGCAAAAAAATCACCTGCCACAGGGACTAGTAAATTCTGCGAGCGTAACGAGCTGATAATGCCTCAAGCGTAACTGTATATGACGCGTTCGTCCAGAATACGATGAGGGATAAAAACACTGCAAAGGCACGAACCACAGGGCAACCAGGATGGACAACGACGAACCGAATTGCGCGACAGGATGAGCAAACGTGCAGGTGGACAGCAACAAAAGATGATGCAGCAAGTAGGAAGAGTCGCAGGACAGGCTCGTGAAGTACGCTAATTAAAGCAAGTACGGCCGAGGTGGCAAATGGAGCCGATGCTGCACGATTGATCAAGCCCCGCTCAAGATGCTCGGGAATGGAGCGTTAGAAGCTATGACCAAAAGGACAGGGCGTGAATGCAAGAATCGAGAGCGTAGGCCATACAGGGGCTGGGCAGGCTAGGAAAAGATGCCCATGCAAGACAGGTCGCAGGCGGCCTAGGGCGTGTCGAGCCGAACAGGACCGCTCACTGCGAGAACCGAACAGGCGCTACGTTTACTCGAAGCCTACAGGGAAGAGCAGGAACAGAGAGCAGCAAATGCCAGAAAGCCGACAGGATGTCCTGGCGGGTGCGATTAATTCGAAGAAAAATTCGTATGCGTGCGTATGTGTATGCGTGAGGTCCCTAAGGAACGAAACCAGCTCCGCTACCAGTGTAACAGCTCAGGATGCTAATAGCAGCTTGAGGGGTTATCTAGAGTAACGTGATGCGTAATGTGTGTTTACGTGTATGTTGATATGAGTGAACTAGCAGAACAGGGGGAGGGTTACCTAGGTAGGGATGTCGAGTAGCTTGGAAGGAACGTCTTCGTGGAAGGAGTAGAAGGGTTCATTCCGAGTAGCTCGTGTCTATGTGCGCAACGTGTGCGTTGTGAGAGATGAGGCAGTACATGGGTATGGTACTGTATCATGTGCGTTCGTCACGTGGCTTACGGGTAGGGTGTACCCGTATGCCTTGCTGGATGGCCAGAGTACCCGTGAAGGGTTCTGTACCGTTACATCCTACTACAAGAGGAACCGCAAGGCTCTGCGCCTCCCTGTGGGCATTGGGTAAATGCTAACTTAATCTAGAGACAAGGGAAAGGATATTGAATGGGGATACGGTGCTTTGAGTATCTGTAAGATCTGAGTGATTACTCCTCATAACGTTAATTGGATCTGAAGATGATCTGTAGAAATTAATGATCTGACGTGCCCTGTCTTCCCCCAAGAGATGTACCACTCTTGTCACAGATCTGTATATTGCTGCCCTGATCTGACGTTATCATGACTGATCATTATCATACATGCATTTGTGCACTAACCTCTGAGGTGACTAATGTATATATGATCTGCTCTGACCTGATCTGATCATGGTGCATTCTCATGTACTGATGCTTGTAAATGGACCATTGCACAAATGTACTGACGTACAGATGTACAATGGTGCAACCACTCACTAATGCTCACTGACATTTGCCTCGATGTACTGCAATGCATTAGTGTATTGCTCATGCTGTGAGCGAGCGGTACCCTCGCTGCACGGGGGGAATACATTGATCTAACACATTCATGATGCACTGATCTGAGTATTATGATCTGACTTCACACTGATCTGATCTGGTCGCAAGACAGCTGTTTCATGTGCACTCACCACGAAATGATTACATTGACCTTCATTCACATGCAGATCCCCAGAAAGTGAGCGATACCCTCGCTTCCTGAATTAAATCTGCATGTGACATAATTGTCTCTGAATTGATCTGCAGCCATCCTGGTCTGCACCTTTCCCTCCCAAAATTTCTACCTACCCAGCAGCTCCCTAGATGTATGCTAATAACCTGCAGTCCCCCAGCAGACCCTACAAGCTCCCTAGCTTCTCACCAGCCCCAGCAACCTGGCATCATCAGACTACTGTCCCTGGATGACTCCCTAGCACCTGTATTTTTTGTGTGTACCCCCCTGGCCTGCTTGTCAATTTTTTTTTAAATAGAATGGACACTCTAGGAATTTCAATCCCGTCCTGCCATGTACTAACACAGCAGTTTGACTAAATTTGTTTTCTTGCCACCTCTGGCGCCTCTAGTGACATGCTGTTTTCAATCTGATTTCTCAGCATGTACCTCCCATCTGAAAGACAGTTATATGTACTGTCAAGCCAACTTCTTATAACTTATAACTGATACTGGAAGTACCTCATCATATCCTTCCATCTGGACTGATAATGATGAACTGGCGGGGGATGTCTACCTTAAGTTATTTCTCATAATGTCACCGTAATTTGTGGATTCATTGAGAGCCCCTAATTATGGGGGAAATAGTATGCTGACCTTATGCATTTCTCTTCGTTCTGATTCCCTAGTTGTCAAGACCTTTGGCTGCACCTTCCTGGCAGCTCCACAGCTGGAATCCAGTCTTATCTAGATTTGATCTTGTATAATCTTGCAGCTTCCTGCAGCTCCTAGGAGTCCACCCCAGCGCCCCCCCTGCAGTTTGATATCTTAGCACGAAACCCTAGCTTGAGATCCTAGCATGACCAGACACCCTTCCTGGCAGCTACCAAGCTGGAATCCAGTCCATGTTAAATGTATCTTGCTTGAAGTGCACCTTTATCCTTGACTAGGATTCCCCTCTTGCTCTGTACCTCAACATGTACATCTGAGCTCTCCTCCTAGTGTGACTACCTTCCAAGCTTGGCCCCATGCTTCTTGGTAATCACATTATTACATAGTCAAAATATTTTACACTCTAGACTTCCCTTTTACTTTGAACCTCATAAATTCCATGAATTCTTCTGAATGAAGAATACACGGAATTGGGGGGGATGTTGTATACCGGTTCTCCCGGTCTAGCTAGAGTGTCTTGGGGCGCCAGGCCTTCCGCCTGGAAGCTTCCATAGTAGTGCCTCTGCCCGTTAGGGCCGGCACCTACCGGCGGCAGTACCCTGAGGTACTGTCGCCTTTTCCCTTCTTATACCTAGCTTGCCGCCTGGCATGCTATCACGATTGTAAGCTTAGCGCCTTTCGACATTTCCTTGTGTCAGTCCTCACGAGATAATACTCCGGAAAGCTAAAGCATCCATGTACATGGGGAGAGCCCCCAGAGCTCCTTTGGCTACTGCCTTTTGGATGAGTTGGACCGCCTTATTATGTCTGTTGATATACATTCCTTTGAAGACAGGGTGGCTGCACCCAGCAAGAATATGGCCAGCTCCGTCCTGTGCTTTGCGACAAAGAGGGCAGTTATCATCAGAGGGGGGGCTAGTGCTGGTACCATAGGGGCGTTTGTATCTGTACGCCAGTTTCCTAGTCCATAAGCGTCCCCACCTAGCCTTGTGGATTTATATTTTTGGAGGCATTAAATTAATTGAATTCCAATGAATCGATTGGTGATTTAGCATTGTTAACTATAAAGTGACGAAAAAGAGAGTTTTGAAGGGTTGTTGATTTTTAAGCAGTATTGAACGTTTCTGTAATGTAATGAAGTGCATGCATGTAGATTGGCTTTTTTTTAAAGAATTTGATGCAAGAAAAATGAGGCCAATCAGGTGTATGGTTGATTTTACGGGATTTGTACAAGATATTGCATGTTTCGGCCCAGCCCAGACGTGAACGTTATGTCCCGTCCTCCTGAACGGTTTTTTGGCCAGCGGCAGGTGGCGTGGCTTGCCCCAGCCCCCGTGAACGGTATGTCCCCCCCCCCCCCCCCCCCCATGCCAGCTACCTTGTACCCGCAGTACCGCACGCTATGATTAGAACTCCGTCAACTCGGCCTTTCAACAAAATCCATTGTACAGTTCGTTTTGAAAGGCCTATACCTATCAACGCCATGCATCGACAGTTGTCATATTGGACCTGTCAGGTTCAGCTCCAATGGATCTTTCGTAAACCAACCTTGGACGATGTAAACCCGTCGCACAGTTTTGTTCGCGGCATCATTTTCATGCATACTTTCTCTCGCACTCGAGGCTACCGAGCGCTGCCCGGCTCAGGATTTTTGGTCGAAGGACCCGGGCGAAGTCGCTTGCTGCGCTGCGAGCACAAGGTGAGAATCTGTCCCGGCAAAATCCAGGAAATGGTGCTAGAAGTGCATGCTAGAAGTCGCGTGCTGTAGGTCGACGCCTGGCAAAAGCCTTTAGGTTTCCCGTGTGTAGTCTATGCGCTGAGAAAGAATCATCGCGTTCGACCCTGAGGGGGGCTTGGCCCGGCCGGTCTGCTGGCATGGGGGGGGGGGGGGGTATGTCCCGGTGGGTATGTCCCGTCCTCCTGAACAGGTTTTTGGCCAGCGGCAGGTGGCGTGGCTTGCCCCTGCCCCCGCCACTGCCCCCGCCCGGTGGCCCCCGCCCCACCCCCGCCCCGGTGCCCCCGCCCGGTGCCCCCCGCCCCCGCCCCCGCCCCCGCCCCTGCCCCCGACCCCGCCCGGTGGCCCCCGCCCCTGCCCCACGCACGGCCCTGAGGTGGGGTCCGTGGGCTAATTATAGCACAAGTGCCCTAGGGGAATGTTTCGTCCATTGTGATGCTTACATGTTTCGCCTCGGTTTTTTTACGACTATTCTGCTTCCAAACCTATGTACACGTGTTTAATTGTAGCTTTTTGGCCCAACCTGAGCTCCTTTTCGTGAATTGCGATGCTCATGTGTGCTCTGGTGAGAATTTGTCCGGTATTACATTACATTACATTACATTACTTTACATTACATTACATTACATTACATTACATCACATTACATCACATGACATCACATGACATCACATTACATCACATTACATCACATTACATCACATTACATCACATTACATCACATCACATTACATCACATTACATCACATTACATCACATGACATCACATTACATCATATTACATCACATTACATCACATTACATCACATTACATCACATTACATCACATTACATCACATTACATCACATTACATCACATTACATCACATTACATCACATTACATCACATTACATCACATTTCATCACATTTCATCACATTACATCACATTACATCACATTACATCACATTACATCACATTACATCACATTACATCACATTACATTACATTACATTACATTACATTACATTACATCACATCACATCACATCACATCACATCACATTACATTACATTACATTACATTACATTACATTACATGTTAAAGTCTACTTGACACCGCGATGGTGTGGAGACTCTGTGCTTTAAACAAAAAGAAAAAGCACCCACAAAGCAAAAAACCCACAAACCATAAAACGGTATAAATAAGTCTTATAATTCATCAAAATATACAATGTTCAACTTTTCAATGTTTTTCATAGAACCTGAAAATGTGGTTGGTGACACACGGACGAACGAACGAACTAACGGACATTTTAATGGGGCTAAGCCTAGTGCAATGTGAACATGGACAATATTGCAATATCGTTATGTACTTATATTATTATACACTTATACAGTTATATAATAGACCAACTGGCATTTAATGGCTCCCTTAGATTGGCACCGCCGGACTTCTTGGCCGACGCGCCCTCTGGTCGTGATTTCTTTTCTGAGATTTGGACAACCTAAACTTAAGATTATTTTTCTGATAGTTGATATGTGCTGCCAATGAAATTAGCTACGCGGCAATACCTTAAAGCCCGTGTAAAAGTATTTTCTCAAGAAGTGCCTAATTTTTATACACGTTTTTATACGTTTATATGTATAGGTTAATACGTTTATACGTTTATACGGCTTATAAAAATAAAAATATACGTTTGCTTCCCAACCCTACATATATCACAGCAAGGCATATAATATAATCACAACCTTTGCTGCATGGCAGCAAGGGCAGCAATGCCTAGCAGTTTGGATTGACACAATAAATCACGTCATGGGTGGGTGACATGCCCAAACCCTTATTGCAGCAGTCAATCTAGAAGCCGTTTTGACACAGAAGTGACACTGAGCTTGAATCCCATCGCACTAGTGAGTTTGGGCTTACTACTTCCTCTTCATCTGTCTCTCCATATCCCTTCTCAGTACCATCAACCAATTGATTGCACTTAAGCCAGCTCGGGCCAGATCGGGCAGTATTTTTATTTCTTTCCTCCCTGTGAGGCATTGTAGATGTGCTATACAGCTAGGCGTAAACTATACAGGCTCAAATTTGAGGGTAATGATCATTAGTGTTGCTCTTAACCCTTATCGGAAGTAGAAGATCACCCATAAACTCTATGCCAAGAACAAAAGTCCAGAAAATAATTGTTAACCATGTGTCGGAATAACATTTCGGACTCTGAGTCTGGTCCTAGTTTCCATATGCAACTTTGCAGCCGAAACCAGGCACCTGCCGTGTTCCCCACAGTAGTGAGTCATGGGGGGGGGGGTCTGATCTGGTAGTTTCTCCTCCTTTATGGACCTCCCGTGGACCTCCGGTCCTTTCCCCTAGTTTGCGTCCTTTAGGAGATGGTGGTGGTATTGGGGACTATCCGAGTCAGGGTCCACAGGTACAATCCAGATGGCATCCTGAGCCTACCGCGGACCTGCACGATGTGCCTCCTTACATGACTACCCCACATGCTCACGATAGTCGCGCTTCGGAGCAGGGGGGGGGTAGCCGAGGACACGGCCGCATCGACTGAGATTTTGTCACCCACGAGCACGGTTGCCCCCGGTTAGGGTGGGGTAACTGGTGCAAGAGTACGTGTGACTCCTTTAGGGACTGGACAATCAGGAGGCCTAGACCCTATTGTCCCAGACTCCCTGGTTTGGAATAGGGTGGCCTTGGCTGCACCTATCAAGCCTGTTTCATCTCAACAAAGATTCTTTGATCCCCCTGTCCCTGAGATAGTATCTGGGGTCACTCGTAGTCGCAGGCAGGCGGGCCAGGCTCTTGAGATGATTGGGCTGGTTACACCCCCCCGATCACGCAGGAGTAATGTCCCCGATTTGCCTGTACAACATGCTTCACCTGTAGGAGAGTTGGTGCGATACCCACCCTCTCCCGTTCTTGCAGTGTTATCCTCGTCCCCTACATCCCACCTTGTCGACAATCCCCTCTTTCTTGATGCAACCTCAGCTTCTGGTTTCATGTGGAGATACCCCTGAACCTATGTCAGAAGCTCCAGGACTCACCTTGCCTGCATACATTTCTACCTCCTCCGATATTTCTTACAAACAGGCCATGGATTAGTCCAATCCCCATAGGGATGGCTGGCTCCTTACCATGAGAGATGAGATGGAGAGTCTCCATGCGCACGGGACTTGGTAGCTCGTCAAGCTTCAGCTTGGAGTGGTTCCGATCAAGAATCGGTGGTGTTTCTCCTTCAAGCACGGTGATAATGGGGGAGTAGTGAGGCAGAAGGCTCGGGTAGTTGCTAAGGGGTTCTTGTAGCGGGCTGGGCTCGATTATGATCAGGCCTTTGCCCCTGTGACTTCAAAGTCTACCTTGAGGACCTTGCTTGCTGGCATGGTCCACAGCAAGCAAGGTCCTCAAGGTAGACTTTGAAGTCACAGGGGCAAAGGCCTGATCATAATCGAGCCCAGCCCGCTACAAGAACCCCTTAGCAACTACCCGAGCCTTCTGCCTCACTACTCCCCCATTATCACCGTGCTTGAAGGAGAAACACCACCGATTCTTGATCGGAACCATTCCAGGTTGAAGCTTGACGAGCTACCAAGTCCCGTGCGCATGCAGACTCTCCATCTCATCTCTCATGGCAAGGAGCCAGCCATCCCTATGGAGATTGGACTGATCCATGGCCTGTTTGTAAGAAATATCGGAGGAGGTAGAAATGTATGCAGGCAAGGTGAGTCCTGGAGCTTCTGACATAGGTTCAGGGGTATCTCCACCTGAAACCGAGCCAGAAGCTGAGGTTGCATCAAGAAAGAGGGGATTGTCGACAAGGTCGGATGTAGGGGACGAGGATAACACTGCAGGAACGGGAGAGGGTGGGTATCGCACTAGCTCTCCGACAGGTGAAACAGGCAGTACGGGCAAATCGGGGACATTACTCTTACTTGGTGTAACCAGCCCAGTCATCTCAAGAGCCTGGCCCGCCTGCCTACGGCTACGAGTGACCCCAGGGACTATACTATCTCAGGGACAGGGGGATCAAAGAATCTTTGTTGAGATGAAACAGGCTTGATAGGTGCAGCCAAGGCCACCCTATTCCAAACCGGGGAGTCTGGGACAACAGGGCCTAGGCCTCCTGATTGTCGAGTCCATAAAGGAGTCACACACACTCCTACACCAGTTACCCCACCCCAACCAGGGGCAACCGTGCTCGTGGGTGACAAAATCTCAGTCGATGCGGCCGTGTCCTCGGCTACCCCCCCCCTGCTCCGAAGCGCGACTATCGTGAGCATGTGGGGTAGTCATGTAAGGAGGCACATCGTGCGGGTCCGCGGTAGGCTCAGGATGCCATCTAGATAGTACTTGCGGACCCCGACTCGGATAGTCCCCAATACCACCACCATCTCCTAAAGGACGTGAACTAGGGGAAAGGATCGAAGGTACATGGGAGGTCCATAAAGGAGGAGAAACTACCAGATTAGGCCCCCCCCCCACGACTCACTACTGTGGGGAACACGGCAGGTGCCTGGTTTCGGCTGCGAAGTTGCATATGGAAACCAGGACCAGACTCAGAGTCCGAAATGCAAAACCCTGAGTCAGAACCTGCCGCAGTCCCCACAGGCGAGTCAGATGGAGTTGGTGACGTCACCACCTCGGGCCCCAAACCGTTGACAGCGGTTTCGGGACCGTCAAGTGAGAAATCACCGTCGAAGGGGTCCTGCCCAGGAACGGGGGCCGGGCCAGCCCCCTCATACCAGTCATCGTCACGTGACTCGATGATCCTATGCGAATCTGGCAGCCACAACTGCCAAGCCTTACTCACAGGCGCATACCCAATCATTTCCCCTCTAAGAGCGCGACCGTCTAGCTTCCCCTTACGCGAGTCTTTGTCGAGTAGCTTAACATACCCAGTTGCACCAAAGATCCAAAGGAGAGAGACATCAGGGACTACAAAAAAAAACGGCTGATAAGGAGTCCTACCGTCGAGGGTCGGAGTGCGATTGCGAACGTATGAAGCACAACGAAAGGCATAGGGCCAGAAGCCATGAGTCATTTTACTTTCTAGGAGCATCGTGCGGGCCGTAGCAGCCACCACCCCATTCAACCGCTCCGCGTTGCCGTTCTGTTGTGGGCAATACACACTACTAAGCTCGTGTCGAGCTTTGACCGACTTAAGGAAGTCTTCTACCTCGGCTGTGCAAAACTCTTTTGCCTAATCAGATCGCAGACACACTAGAACTACCCCGACTAGCAAAGCCATCCAGGCTTTGAGAGTGTTGACTATCCAGGCTTTGAGAGTGTTGACTATCCAAAACGCGCTGTCGCCCTTAGTAACCATCGCAACGACGGCCTGCCAATTACTGTAATCATCGACCATGACCAAGAGGTAGTTTTCACCTCTAAGGCCTTGGCTGAATGGTCCCATGAGATCCACATGGACAATTTCAAGGGGTGAGTGAGTCTTCCTCCTGGGCTCATGGTACGGCACACGTTTGGCCTTACCACGAGCACAGGCGTCACAAGGACGTTCCTTGAATTTGCGAAGTTGCTGATTTGAGATGATCAGCATACCAGAAACCAATGTTCCCTGAATGAGTTGTGACATAGCCGGAAAGCCTGGGTGGCCGAACCGTTTATGCCACAATTCAATGGGGGACATGGGTGGTTTGCTGACATCTAGGTCAACACAAAGCAAGGAAGGAATCTCACCCACAACAGCATCAAACTGATAAACCCCGAGAGGGGAAACAGGGATCTGCCAAAGGGTCCTAGGCCCGATGGTAGCATGGCAGGTGTCAGAAGTGAAAGAGATAACGCAGGCAAGGTCTCTAGCAGTGGCACTAACGCTCAAAAGATTCACATGACAATCAGGCACATAGAGGCACTGTGTTAAGGTGATAGGGGCATCTAGCCACCTACTACTTAATACAATGGTACCTATGCCTCTTGCCTACTAAACCACCCGATCCCCAAACTTGACAGATAGTCCATTCGACACGAATTGGAAGGTTGAAAATAGGGCTTGAGAGCCAGTGATACAGCGACCCGCACCAGAATCAATGTGCACAACACGATCAGGGCTACGAACAGCAAGAACATCAAACACTGTATCGGGAGCAGCAGACCAAGCGTTGAGCGCGACAATCTGATCCGGAAAATCTCACATCAGCGAGTAGCCTGCCAGCTGGCTGACCAGGGCGTCAAACTCCACCCTAGACACAGGGGCTCCGCTTCTAGCGGGAGCTCCACGGCCTCCACCTCCACACCTTGCCCTGCGTTGGCCGGGGGGGACCGAGCAGGACGCAGATGCGGATACTTGGTCCAATTGATGTCGACGAGGTGAGTGGTACTCTTGCAGTGGGTGCAAAGGAGAGCTCCAACTCGTCCACGACCCTGACCTCCGCCTCTGCCGCGACCGGGATTGTGACGTCCAGCACCCCGGCCACCAGCATTGGCATCAGCGACGTAACCTGGAACCACAGGAGGGGGAGGACAGAGGGTCAGTGGTCGGTACTTTACGTATGTTGGGAAGAATGGTGAGGTAGGTTGCAAGCGCAAGTTGAGTCTCTCAGCACTCTCGTACATCTGCAAGACACTTGCATAAGACATCGATCCATTGGCCGCCATAACGATCTGCTGGAGGGCTTGGAACCGAGCATGCTTAGCCCCCAGAATGGCAAGTTCTACCCCATCCTGTTCGGTGAGTGGCTGTCCCCCCTCAATCAACTTAGCCGCCAGTCTACGCAGCCTGTCAAACCATTGGGTAACCGTTTCAGTATCCGCCATGTACAAGGCGCGAAACTAAATAGCAAGCAAGTGGATGTGCTGTCTATTGTCAGCTGCGAGCTACTCCATCGCCTCGTCATAGATGGATTGGGTAGATGGGTGGTTTTCAAAGTGGAATTGCAGGGAGGGATCAACCGTCAATAGGACATAGGCAAGGGCCTTGTCCAACACAATTTCATGCAATCGCGATTCCTCCAGAGTACGCAGGAAATCCCGCACATTGCGTTCATCTTCCCGCGCACGCGCACGCTCTTGTTCGCTCACCCCACCTACATCGCTCGACTCACCGCGTTGGGGGGCAGAGGGCGCAGCATCCTTAGATGTGCTGGCCTTACCCCCCGTCTCCTCACCGCCTCCAGAGGTTCCAGGCGTGGTCGGTTGCCGTTGCGTCGGAGCTAAGGAACTCTGCGGCACTGCCGTCGGTTCTCCTAACCGTTGACCAGAGTGAGCAGATGATACTCCAGCTTGATGAGAGTCTCCAGAGTTGCCTCCCTGATGCTGAGAGGGGCTTGAGAGCCCGCATCTAATCGTCCATTCTGCGCCTGGCGCCGGCTTGATAGTGCGCAGTGCAGCACTCAGGCCATGAAGGCGCAGGCCGTTCTTCACCCCGAAGTTCCATCAATCGACAGTTGTAGCCGTCAATAGAACTTGGTTGGGGGACAGTCCAATAGGTGCCATCGCGGAGGTGACGAAGCAGTGGTTAAGCGTCGAAGAGGACTCACGACCTGTCGGAATAACACCGGACGGAAGCCTCGCCTGCATCCTGCTCCCTCTGCATCCTATTGCGGCAATAGTATTGCCAACCCACAAGTGCAACCTTGCTTCTTGGGGGTAAAACCTTCCTCGCCCGCCTCCTGGCCACCCTGGTCTCGACCACAAATCGTCTTCCCTGCGCAACCAGCGTTCGCCCTGTCCCTGTCTCTTAAGCTGCGCCTGGGCCCTGACTTCAGTTGAGCTAATCGACCTGCAAACAAGGTTATTGCCAAGCCTATACAAACCTACGCAACCATGTTAAGGTTGGAGGGCCTCGAGCAGACGCTCGATACCGTGGGCTTCAGCATGGTCCAGGTAAGGGCGCGAACATGCTAGCTGTGACCGAGAACGATGGGGCATAAATCGTGAAGTACTTGAAAGCCTCGCATCTATCAAAGCATCACCATATATACATCGCCATCATCATTCAACCCACATAACCAAACAACGCCTCATCAACCTCCCCTCTCTCCCTCCCTAGTTCATGTTGCAGGAGACATTATCCACGTGCCTCAAGAGCCAATGCATCCCATGAGCCAAGGGCAATCACTCATTGATACATCGATTCATGAATTGCACCGAACCATGAGCTGTCGTAGTACTGATTTTGCTGTTGTACCGATTTATGAATTGTACTGATTCATAGGTCGGACGTTGGAATTTTTTAAATGTTTTACAGATTCATGAATTGTACTGATATTTGAGTTGTACATATACATCCATTTGTAAATTGTACCGATTCATGAATTTAACTGATTCATGAGTTGCGATGTGAACTGATTTTGTTGTTATACCGATTCATGAATTGTACTCATGACCAATCAGGCGTTGGAATTTTTTATGTGTGTTACCAATTCATGAATTGAAATGATTCATGAGTCGGACGTTGTATTGATTTTGTTCTTTTATGGATTCATGAATTATACAGATTCACGAGTCGCGATATTGTAATTTGTTCTTGATATATCGATTCATGAGTTGTGTTGTTGCCCTGATTTTGTTGTTTTATCGATTCATGGATGCCGCATTTCCCACACAGTAGTGGGTGAAATGGAGTATTCGGACGCGCGACGTAAGATTCCGCAGGACGCCTTCATATTTCAAATACCCGTAAACCCCCGGGCAAAACTAGGAGTAACCACCGCCAGTGTTTTCCCAGCAGTACTGTCCTGCCCGGTATTGAATCAAGTGCACAGTCACTGGGGGCACTAAAATCTTGGTGCCCCAAGTTGCTAAGCCTTGATCTTAACCAACTTTTTCGAGTTTTGATTACCATGACCCGCACCAAGAAAACCGCGCGCATGGAGACCGGCGGCAGGAAGCCTGCCCCACCCAAGAAGACCAACGCGCCTCCTACCAAGACCTCCAAGAAGGCCAAGATCGCTCCAGCCAAGGCCGTCCCAGCCAAGACCGCCCCAGCCAAGACCAAGGGCTCCTCCAAGCCTCAAGAGTCCAAGCCGGGAGATTCCCTCCCCTCCAGATCTGTGACATCTGGATCCAAGCGCACGCGCGAGGAGGACACCTCCTCGCTCAACTCTGAATTGTTGCGCCAGTTGGTGGAGGCCAATGGGATCATCAAGGACTTGCAAGCGTCCATCAAGGAGAAGGAGAGGAATGGTGAGAGTATTGTTTGCCCGTCTTCTTTCCTCTCCCCCCCTTTGCACCGCAGCCCATAGTCGACCCTCGCAGTCTCCTTTTGCCTTCCTTTTCTGCTCAGTGCCTTTGCACAGCAGCCCTTTTAGCCTTGTAGGTTGCGTTGCCCTGCCCGTGCCAGCATTTATCCCCCTACAGAACCCACCCGTGTTCATAGCTTTTTTCCCAGATCTTTAACCATGCGTCCCCCCCCCCCAATCTGTCTGTTCAGATCCCCACGTCGAAATCCTACCCGATGTTCCCGCGAACCGAACGACGGACGCACACGGACCTTCGAAAAAGGATCGCACTCAAAAGCACCGTAATCCTAAGTAATCGAAAGATGAGTGGGCAACGGCAGGCTTAGAAGTCGACCTATCGAAAGTCCCGGACCAGGCCCTCGTTGACCTGCACGATCGACTTGCTAGCCCCAGGGCTCTCAAGAGACTCCGAGTTGAACGGCCTGAACTTTACCATACTATCGAAGCGGCTTTGGGTGTCAAGGATCTGGGGATGCGATCTCACCAGACCTACAGACAATGTGGTCGGGCGTTATCGGAGTTCCACGCAAATCCCCAGACCTACCAGATGCCAGCCGATTTTCTGGATAAACCTTGAACTCACCATCGACGACTCAGCACAAGGTCCAGATGAAAGTCACGGCCCTTGTCCAAGAGTGCGCCGATGGTGAGGGAAAACCGGACGAGATCGTGTGGAATACCCTGGGACTGTGCGCGTTCGATACACCAAGGAACCTCATCAAGTCCATGCAGGACACGATTTGGACCCTGAGCGTCTTATACACCTCAGCACAGGCAGCAGGCAATTTTAAAACCTGCTTCTATGCTTTCTGGGCGTATAAGGCGGCCCGCGACCTCTATTAGGTCCAGTGGAGTGCCCTGACCAAAGCCCTCGGGCTAGAGAAGGCGCACGAGCTGTTGGTCGAAAGAATGAAACCTTTCGGTGAAATTTCTAACGATCAGTGGGACAAGCTAGTAAGCTTGGCTAAGGGGGGTAAGTTCGAGGATGCATGCATCGCCCTAGCCCCGCAGATCAAACGTTCCCTGGATTACCAGAAGGAACGGGCTGAAGCGAAGGATGGAAGGGCGGTACGCTGCAGCCACTGTGGCATTGAAGGCCACACGGCTGACAAGTGCTACAAAGGCAAGAACAAGAGGCAGAGGAAAGGGGGATGACAAGAAGTGAGCCTTCTAACAAGGTCCTCCCTGCTTCATTGTAGGTGAGAAGGGGGAGTGTGGGAATCTGGTGGATGAGATGTACCAACCCCATGACTTGGAAGACAGGGAAAAGTGGTTCAACTCGTCTGGGATCAAGCTAAAGGCTGAAAGATGGATATTCTGGGCAGATAAATTAGGAGTCCCCTGTCTTGTAGCAGCCTTAGGCCCTGTTTCTTGGGAATGGAAGACCACCCCTCCAGCCCCCATAGAGGTGAACAACCACACCAGTGCCTTGCTCAACCTCCCCCCCCTTGTCTTTGAGTTAGATAAGGCTGAGAAGCTAGGCTTGATAGAGTTCTTGCAGGCAGATCAGGACCAGGCAGACTTTGTTAGCTTCATCAACCCGTTCGGGGTTAGGATCAAGCCTAATGGCAAGGCTAGGATTCTAGTAGACCCCACCATCACTGGGGTAAATGGTTGTATGAACAAGCTACCTTGCTCACTCACCACCCCTGAAACATTCATGAAGACGCTCACCACAATAGATCTGTTGGGTAAAAGAGATCTGACGAATGGATTCTATCATGTTTCCCTGCATCCTTCAGCTAGGAGGTACATGGGATTCAGACACCCCGTGACAGGTAAAATTGGTAGATGGATAGCTCTCCCTCAAGGCACAGCCCAGAGCCCCCATTTTTTTTGTGAGTTGACCAACTTCTCCAAGTTGATTTTCAACCACAGTTTCAATGAGCATGGTGTCAAGGCCACCTGTGATGTCTATGTGGATGCTTATCCCATTAGGGCTGATACACACATAGACATGCAGAGGGCCTTTGAGATCATGGACAGAGAAGCTGAACTGCTAGGACTAGAGTTCAATCCCTCTAAAGATGAAGGTGTCACCCAACCCACAACCAGACTGGAAGTGCTAGGGCTACTGCTAGATGCACCTCTCTTGAAAATGGACCTCCCGGCCCACAAGAAGCAACTGTACAGAGCAGAAGTCCTTAAGACACTACAGTCAAGGAAGGAGGGAGGCATCCTCAGAAGGAAAGAACTTGAATGCCTAGTGGGGAAGCTAGTCTGGGCGTCTAAGGTGACACCTTGGGGATACTTGCACATCCAACACCTGTTTGATGCCCTATATCCTGTCACCACCAACCATACCACTCACAAACCGAAGGCTGTAATCCCTTGGGCACAGGGCACACTAAGTGACATGGAGTTTTGGGACAAGGCTCTGGAGATGGAGTGGCATGAGTCGGTAGGGGTACATGAAAGCATGTTGGCCAGAAAGGATGTACACGTGGACAGTAAAGCCTTCAAGGTCCACATGTATACAGATGCCAGTAAGGTATTCGGTGCAGGTGGAACTTTGGGCGATGACACATACTCTTATCCCTGGCCAGAAAACAGGCAACATGTGCATGTAGGCATCCTAGAACTCGAAGCATGCATGATTTGCTTGCAGCACTGGGCACTTGAACTGGCAGGAACGTCAGTACTTTGCTACATGGACAATGTCCAAGCTGTTTCAGCTATGAATAAGGGGGGTTCTAGGATACCAGGCATCAGGGATGCTCTGGCACAGATGGCACTCACAGGCCTTAAGTATGGGTTCACTGTCAAAGCCAAGCATGTTAAGGGAGAGTTAAACCCTGCAGACGCCCCCAGCAGGGGAAAAGCATGCAGCACCAACAACCATTACATGTTCAAATTTTTTGACAGGCATAACAACCCTCCAGCCACAATTGACTGCTTTGCTGCAGCAGATGGGTACAACAAGCATGACGGGTGCACAAAATGGTTCTCCATCCAACACCCACTTGTATCACACTAGGAATCACTTTCTGGCCAAGTTTCCTGGGCCAACATCCCATTCTCTGCATTAGGAACAACTTTGGACCTCCTGTATGCGGCTTGGGTAGCCTCACCCACTGACACAATTTGCACAGCACTGGTGCCTAAATGGCCAGATGCAATTTGGTTTAGGAAGTACCTTAGGGGCAAGAACCCCAAGTTTAGGGTACTAGCAACTTACCCTAAGGGCGCCAGGATTTTCCTTGACCCCAGTTCAGGAAAAACCACTGGCCCAACTTCACACACCATGCTTGTGATCAGGTCTGCTCAGTAACTTACCCCCCCTTCCTATCTTCCTCCCAACCCCCATAGGATGTACCATCTGCCAAGGCACCAAGGGAAGGATGCTTAGGTGCACCAACTGCGACCAGCACAGCCACCCCCTGTGCCTCAGCTTGGGCAGGAATGCCATGTCCTGTGGTACATTCAGGTGCCCAGCCTGCATTTTAATTGAGTGCAACCTCCACATCAGTAGCGCCCAAGGCCATCAAGGGGCCAGGAGGTTAATGATGCTGGAGGGCTCAACCCTGGCTGTCAGTTCGCAAGACACTTATGCAAGTGCTCTTAAGCGTTAAACCAGGTGCAGGGCTGAGGTATACTTAATTACTGAGCAGGAGGCACTCCCCCCTGGCCCCAAGGAACAAGTGCCACTGACGCTAGTAACGTTGTTCATGGGTTGGGCGGCAGGTCATTACAAACCTGCCACCATTCAAACAACCCTGTCAGCACTAGCAGAATGGCACAGGTCTAAGGGACTGGAACTTCACACTCTGAACTCCAGTGTTGTGGGACAGCTCTCACAGGCCATCAGGGTGTTCCAGGAGCCTGAGGGAGTCTCCTTTGGCAAGCAGGGCATTTGTAAGTCCCTCATTATCAAGTGTCTGGAGACCATGAGGAAGCTGAAGACCCTACAGCCCCACATGGAGGACTTGTTTACTAGAGATGCAGCTTGGCTAGTGATGGGTTTCTTTGGCCTCCTTAGAAGGAGTGAGATTATCGCTTTGCGCTTGTAAGATGTAGTGACCAAGAAGGATCATGTAGTGGTCCACATCAGACGCTCTAAGACAGACCAGGAAGGGAAGGGAGCTAGCGTAGTGCTCCTAGCCCAGTGTAGGGACTCACTTAGAGTCAGGAGGATTATAGATGCCCTCATTCAGCTTAGGACCCGTCAGGGCGCCACGTCAGAGGACCACCTCATCACCGCCTGGGACCTAGACTCCCTTAGCTTGTCTTCCTCCCCCCTTCTTTCATGTCAGGCTTTGTCCTATAGACTGAAGTCTTATCTCACTGCTATTGCACACTCTCACCCCAAACTGGACATAGATCCAGCTAGGTTTGCCATGCACAGCCTCAGACGGGGAGGTGTAGTAGCAGCTTGGGCTAATGGGGCAGATCTAGAGACTATTAGAACTCAAGGTAGGTGGAAATCAGATGCCATTAAGGCATATCTGATCCCAGACCTCTCTGTCAAGTTGAACTTTGCGTCCAGCCTCTGAGCCTAGCTTTCCCCCCTCTTTCTTTTCTCTTGATACCCCATCACTTAGCCAAGCCTGCTGTCCTGTACATGCTCCTTACTCCTACACCTTTCCCCCAGTCCCCCTTTACACTCCTTTCCTTTACTTAGTGGGACTGATTATTATATCCTGAGGGCACGTGTGTGTGAAATTGCAGTGACTCTTGCATATGGTAGTAGCACAAAGACAGACCTGAACAGTCTGGACTTACAAGCTAGATAGTGCAGTTGACTTTATTTAATGGTAAAAGCTGATAAGACCAGTAAAGCCAGCCAGTGTTGTGATATACCCCCTAATTAAGGGAAATATCACACACAAAGCTAAATCTGTACAAGGCCCAGCATACACCTTAAATATGTGTACTAGCACTTGTACCAATGGGGGCCCCATCTGAAAGATCGCTGGACCTCTCGGGCAGTGACTCAATGTCCAGCAAGCAGGCCCCCTACTTTTGCAAATATAAGTACTGACAATGATGAAGCCTGCATGTGCTTATTTCCCCAACCCTTAAGGGTAAATTATATGTATTGGAAATATGAAAAGCAACTGTAAGGAATCTGAGTCAACCGTCTGAATGCCGCATTTCCCACACAGTAGTGGGTGAAATGGAGTATTCGGACGCGCGACATAAGATTCTGCAGGACGCATTTATACATCAAATACCCGTAAACCCCCAGGCAAAACCAAGAGTAACCACAGCCAGTGTTTTCCCAACAGTACTGTCCTGCACGGTATTTAATCAAGTGCACAGTCACTGGGGGCACTAAAATCTTGGTGCCCCAAGTTGCTAAGCCTTGATCTTAACCAACTTTTTCGAGTTCCCACCACCATCCCTCTGTTCCACAAGGAGTTATATCTTCCAGAAGCTACCACAGCCTCCCAGGGGAAGTGACTCTGTTATTATTTGACAGTAGCGACTCTATTGGTAGTAGCACAAAGACAGACCTAAACAGTCTGGACTTACAAGCTAGATAGTGCAGTTGACTTTATTTAATGGTAAAAGCTGATAAGACCAGTAAAGCCAGCCAGTGTTGTGATATACCCCCTAATTAAGGGAAATATCACACACAAAGCTAAATCTTTACAAGGCCCAGCATACACCTTAAATATGTGTACTAGCACTTGTACCAATGGGGGCCCCATCTGAAAGATCGCTGGACCTCTCGGGCAGTGACTCAATGTCCAGCAAGCAGGCCCCCTACTTTTGCAAATATAAGTACTGACAATGATGAAGCCTGCATGTGCTTATTTCCCCAACCCTTAAGGGTAAATTATATGTATTGGAAATATGAAAAGCAACTGTAAGGAATCTGAGTCAACCGTCAGAATTATACTGATTCATGAGTCACGATATTGTAATTTTTATTGATACATCCATTCATGAATTGTACTGATTCGTGAATTGTACTGATCCGTTAATTGTACTGATTCATGAATTGTACTGATTCGTGAATTGTGAATTGTTTTGATTCATGAATTGAACTGATATATGAGTTGTACGCATACATCGATTCGTGAATTGTACCGATTCATGAATTCAACTGATTCATGAGTTGCGATGTGATCTGATTTTGTTATTTAACTGAATCATGAATTGAACAGATTCATAAATTGTACGGATTCATGAATTGTACAAATATATGAATTGCGATGTGAACCGGTTTTGTTGTTTAACTGATTCATGAATTGCGACGTTGTACTTTTTATTGTTTTACCGATTCATGTATGGTACTGGTTCATGAATTGTACATATTTGTGAATTGCGATGTGTACCGATTTTGTTGTTGTACTGTTCATGAATTGCGACGTTGAGCTTTTGTATTGTTTACCAATTCATGAATTGTACTGATTCATGAATTGTACTGATTCATGAGTTGCGACGTGTACTGATTTTATTGTTGTATTGATTCATGAATTGTACAGATTTATAAATTGTACGGATTCATGAATTGCGATGTTGTACCTTCTATTCTTTTACCAATTCATGAACGGTACTGTTTCATGAATTGTACAGATTAGTGAATTGCGATGTGTACTGATTTTGTTGTTGAACATATTATGAATTGTACAGATTCATGAATTGTGATGTGTATCGATTTTGTTGTTGTACTGTTCATGACTTGTTCGGATTCATGAATGGTACTGATTCATGAATTGCGACCTTGATTTTTTTATTGTTTTGCCGATTCATGAATGATACTGCCACATGCACTGTACAGATTCATGAATTGCGAAGTGTACCGATTTTGTTGTTGTACTGATTCATGAATGTACATATTTATGAATTGTACGGATCCGTGAAATGTACAGGTTCATGAATTTCAACGTTGTCCTTTTTATTGTTTGACCGATTCATGAATGGTACATGTCTTGCGTTGTGTACTGATTCATGTCTTGCGTTGTGTACTGATTCATGTCTTGCGTTGTGTACTGATTCATGTCTTGCGTTGTGTACTGATTCATGAGTTGCATTGTGTACTGACTATGTTGTTTAACTGATTCATGAATTGTACAGATTTATGAATTGAATGCATTCATGAATTGTATGGATTTATGAATTGCGACTTTGTACCTTGTATTGTTTTAGCAATTCATGAATTGTACAGATTCATGAATTTACTTATTATGGTGTAAGGTTTGAGATAGCCTTTATGAGGTAGATCAACCGATTAGGACTTTCAGGAAGTGTTGGTGGCCAGGTAGGTCTCCAGGTAGTACCCTTGTGGCTAATATCAAATTGATTTCTTTCGTCCTAGATTGGATTTCTATAGACTCCCCCTGCCTTGTTTTAAATCCTGGGAATTTTTAGTTTTGATACCAGAATACCCAGGATTGGGGGGAATGTTATGATACAATATATAGATGTATCATACCCAACTGCCTGGACTGCCCAACCGGCCAGGACGGCTTCCTGCCATGTCCATCCAGGAGCCGGGTTGCTGCCAGGCATTGCCGTGGCGTAGAACCTAACCTACGCCCCGCTATACACGCAGACTATTACAAGGGTAATCGTCCCAACATGTCAGCTATTCTAACACCCAATTACAATGTGGCCTTAAGGCTGTGAGGCCAGTTCATGTTAAATGAGGTCGTGTAACAAGTTTGCCTTTAAATTCCTCGCCCCTTGCTCGCTTAATATGTTATGGTACACTTATTAGGTGTACCATACTGACCCTATGTGCATGAAGTCCGACCGGGTCTTTGACCCTAGACCGCAGGTCAGCCAGCGATTGGTACCGCCAGCCAGCTATGACCTCCTTAGTAGTATTACAGGCAGCCCCATGGCCGCCATCTCTATTGACTACATAGCTACCGCAAGCTAAGCTTGCGCTTATCTTGACACTAAGTGTAAACTACTGTGTAGCGGCTATCGTCCCATTGTCCCTTCGTCTACGAGAAGCAAGGAAAACTATACAATAACCGCATAGTATGTCCCAACCGCCTCGATAGTAGAGCATATATACTATCGGGACATTTTTTGAACTCCAACTTGGTTACATGGCTCCGACCAGAAATTTGGATGCTCATCGTCTTCGGCAGTAAACACACCTTTTTAAAATATACCGGTTAGCTTTCTATGGACCTACATTGGTGCAACACACTCTTGAGTACAGGGCAGGAGGTTCGTTCAGGTGCTCCCGGGGAAAAAAGTCGCCTTTGGTAAACATCATATGATCTGCCTGTCCCTAATTATGTGGCCCATGGTGCACTCCTAGCAGTTCTACCTTTGTATGTATCGGGAGTGACCTCCTGGGTGAAATCCCTTTTACAACTAAAAAGAAAACACCGTCCTATGTATGTATAATCCATGCACCCCCAAAACACGCCGTATGGATATTGAAACATAGCTTGGAACTTAGGCTGTTCACTCTTCAGTTTTAAATGTGTGTGTGGAATGTAAATATCCTATTTACATCAAATTTGAGGCATGGGAATACAAGGAGCAGCTAGCAAAAAGATGGCCATGCACATCATTAAATTAATAAAAAAACAATTACTTGTATAAGGGCCTAACTGCAACCCATGATTCCATCTTGACATCTTCACAAGAGATATTAACAACTCACATAAATGGGCTTGAACCCTATAAATGGGAGACCCTAATGCCGAGGTACGGATCGTCGTATATGATCATACCGGTATACGATTCTCATAGCTCGACCGAATTATTCTGCTAGGACTCGGCACGGTTGGAACCGGCTGAGCCAAACTCGCCAGCTAAGCTCGTCACAGGATCTCACACGTGATTCAATCTGCCACACCTGGCCCGTCCACCACTTGGGCTATCGAGCATCCGAGCAGCCATATGTATCGTGCCACAGGACAATCAGCTTTGTAAGCGCCAACCTTCCTGTCGACATCTCATTTTGGCCACGATCCGCAAGAAACCTGTCTGTTAGCAAT
Organism: Chlamydomonas sp. ICE-L; assembly: GCA_013435795.1. Lineage (NCBI taxonomy): Eukaryota > Viridiplantae > Chlorophyta > Chlorophyceae > Chlamydomonadales > Chlamydomonadaceae > Chlamydomonas > Chlamydomonas sp. ICE-L. The sequence goes on from JACBWV010000234.1 coordinate 2,406,905, forward strand.
CAAACTCTCACTTAACAGCCTGCTTAGCACGGTGTATCTTGTGAGATAGTGCCTACGCCGCGATGGTGTCGTCCAACTCAGGGGGAGACGGTGTCTCGTCCTCCACTCTTTCGTCCGTAGCGACCATGTTCAAAGCGACGGTTGGGGCAGGCGTGCTATCTTTGCCGTATGCATTCAAAGAAGCGGGTAGGTGATTCCGGAAATTAGTAGCATCCTCTTGTCAGCACCAGGGGGGTATGATCCCGAGGGTTTCTCTTACCATCGCGATTTGCGCAGTGACCAACGGGGAATCGTGGTGAACGATTAGGGGAAGTCTCCGTGAACCCGAAATAACTGCGAAACCGTTAAGTAGTGAAGTTTGATGCAGTTTGAGGGGTACCTCCTAAGGAAATAGTATATGCCCCCCCCCGACCATCTGTTACGTGCGTCTTCTTAGATAGATGGGTCACATGGTGAGGGTGCTCTCCATCTAGTACCATGGCTCAAGCAAAGTCGGCCTATGCCATATATTTTCTTTTCAGCTATGAGCAGCAGCTTCTAGGCAGGTCCCTGGCTTGCAACCCAGTCAAATATAAAGCAACATAGTGCACCTGGAAGCTGACCACATCATATTTCAAGTACTGTTCAAATCTTGGGGCTTAGCCCAGAGGCTGGCTCGTGCAAAGAAGCTGCTGCTCGTAGCAAAAAAGCAAAGCTATGCCTCTACGCTCAAGATCCCTGGGAAAAATTGGCCTATGCATATGATGGTGTTGGTGATGATGATGCTGATGGTGGTGATGATGATGATGATGATGATGATGATGATGATGGTGATGGTGATGATGATGATGATGATGGTGGATGGTGGATGGTGGATGGTGGATGGTGGTGAGGATGAGGATTGACGGAGTGACGGAGTGAAGGAGGACTTATGAAGATCACACAAATTATGCGCCAATCTGTCTAGTTAAAATTTATATGCCACTCAGCTAGCAATAGGCTGAACCCTAATTAAAAAAAGAAATCGAAACAAACTTCAAAAACACGCTAAAATAAAGTGGTTTCATCAACCATGGCAAATTAAAGCCACTGCTTGTTTTCCCGGACAACGTTGCAAATGTTTTTGTGCAACGCGTCGCAAGTATTCTATGCAATGCGTCGCAATTCTTTGTGCGACGCGCTGCCTACCGATCCCCATGGAGCGTAGAACCCGTGGGCTTTGGGACCGACATTTATAGGGACCAGCATTTTTCTGGTAGTAGCTGGTGGCTAACCCGTGGGCTTCAGGACTGGCATTTCTAGGGACCAGCATTTTTCTGGTGGTAGCTGGTGGTAGCTGGTGGCTAACCTGTGGGCTTCTGGACCAGCATTTCTAGGGACCAGCATTTTTCTGGTGGTAGCTGGTGGCTAACCTGTGGGCTTCAGGACTGGCATTTCTAGGGACCAGCATTTTTCTGGTGGTAGCTGGTGGTAGCTGGTGGTAGCTGGTGGCTAACCTGTGGGCTTCGGGACTGGCATTTCTAGGGACCAGCATTTTTCTGGTGGTAGCTGGTGGTAGCTGGTGGCTAACCTGTGGGCTTCGGGACCGGCATTTCTAGGGACCAGCATTTTTCTGGTGGTAGCTGTTGGTAGCTGGTGGCTAACCTGTGGGCTTCCGGACCGGCATTTCTAGGAACTGGCAATTAAAGGGACCGGCAGTTCTATTGACCAACATTTCTAGGGACCAGCATTTCTAGGGACCAGCGTTTCTAGGGACCAGCAAATTAAAGGGACCGGCATTTCTATGGACCGGCATTTCACATGATGTTGACCATAGACAGGGGAGTATAATATCATATGATGTCATAAAAACTAAAATAATGCATAATATGTCATCGTATACAAATGGTAACTTTAGACTAGTCAGACTGCCGGCATCATATGATATCATATGATATGAAAAAGTGATTTGGTGGCATGATATCATATGATATGAGAGAGTGATATGACATGATATCATATGATATGAAAGAGTGATTTGGTGGCATGATATCATATGATATGAGAGAGTGATATGACATGATATCATATGATATGAAAGAGTGATTTGGTGGCATGATATCATATGATATGAGAGAGTGATATGGCATGATATCATATGATATGAAAGAGTGATTTGATGGCATGATATCATATGATATGAAAGAGTGATCTGACATGATATCATATGATATCATATTGCTGTTCCCCAGGTATTTTTCCCGCTATATATATCGATCGCTACTTTAGACCCCGTTTTGGCCCGAATAGCCGCTATAAAATCGAGGAGGGGGCAAGAATAAAATTGGCAGACCGCATGTTTGGAGGTTGTTATATACACCCCTGACCACCCACCTACCCCCCCCCCCCCCCCCCCCCCCCCCCCCCCCCCCCCCCCCCCCCCTGAGACTACATATCTTGACACTCAGACAGTATTACATAGTGCAAGGGGGGTGCGTAAGTTTCATCTCGTCAAGGCCTTACCAACCATACAACCAAAATAACAAATATCAAGTTTGGATTAAGTTATTCAGTTATTAGTATTTTTACAACTTTCTTGGGCGCTCAGTAGTCTGCGCCCTTGGAGGAGATCACCCAGGTATGAAAATGACTGAAGGCGTTATTTATCTGTCTACCTGTCATTATCATGGTTTAATTGACTCAAATTGTATTCTGGAGCCTGAGGGTCTGCTCGGGTGTGGTGTGGATGGGTGGGTGGGTGAGGGGAGTGATGGTGTGTGTGTAGGGTGGGTGGGGTGGAGGGTGTGGGTGGGTGGGTGGGTGGGGCTCGACCCCAGGCTCGACTGCTTAAGGAACCTCGCCAGGGACCAGAATTCAGAACGCGCAGCCGAACGCGTTGCGCGCCCACATTTTTTAGCCCAGCTGATAATCGTGCGACGCTGGACGCAAAGGTCTAGGTGACGTCCAGCCTGCCGTCCAGCCTGGTTGTACCCTCCAGGGCATCCACCAATTGCACCCTGGGTGTAACCGACTAACAGTTGCACTGAACCCTAAACCCTAAACCATTTCTCCTCATGCAGGTGTTCTAGGTGCAATCCTACACCCTAAACGCTGAACCTAAACCCCCTTCTCCCCATGCAGGTGCTCTAGGCGCAATCCTGAACCCTAAACCCTAAACACTTTCTCCCCATGGAGGTGCTCTTGGTGCTATCCAAACCCTAAACCCCAAACCCTCTCTCCCCATGCAGGTGATCTAGGTGCAATCCTAAACCCCAAACCCTAAACTCTAAACCCTTTCTCCCCATGCAGGTGCTCTAGGAGCTGTCCTTCTTTGTTTGTTTGTTTGCCTCTGTGAAGGCTTCACCCTGTATGTGCTTGCCAAGTTTGCCGAGCGCTACGGGCGCCAGTCATACACACAACTAGTGCGAGCGACCCTTGGTAAAAAGCTATCAGCCTCGTTGCCCTTGCTACTGGTACTCTTCTCATTTGGTGAGTGTGATGGATGAATTGGTTTAGAGATTATGGTTAAGGGTTTAGGATTCAACCGGCCTCATTGCCCTTGCTAGTTGCTACTGGTGGTCTTCTCATTTTGTGAGTTTGTGAGTGCTTTTGTGAGTGCTTGCCAAGTTTGCCGAGCGCTACGGGCGCCACTCATACACACAGCTAGTGCGAGCGACACTTGGAAAAAAGCTATCAGCCTCTTTGCCCTTGCTACTCGTACTCTTCTCATTTGGCGAGTGTGATGGATGAATTGGTTTAGAGTTTAGGATTCAACCCCCCTCGTTGCCCTTGCTACTGGTACTTATCTCATTTGGTGAGTGTGATGGATTAGTCACCCTGTACGTGCTTGCCAAGTTTGCTGAGCGCTACGAACGCCAGTCATACACCCAACCAGTGCAAGCACACACACGACACTTGGTAAAAAACTATTGGCCTCTTTGCCCTTGCGACTAGTCCTTTTCTCATTTGGTGAGAGTGATGAATGAGTTGGAGTAGGGTTTAGGGTTTAGGGTTTAATCGGCCTCGTTGCCCTTGCAACTAGTACTTTTCTCATTTGGTGAGTGTGATGAATGAGTTGGTGTAGGGTTTAGGGTTTAGGGTTTAATCGGCCTCGTTGCCCTTGCTACTTGTACTTTTCTCATTTGGTGAGTGTGATGAATGAGTTGGTGTAGGGTTTAGGGTTGAGGGTTTAATCAGCCTCATTGCCCTTGCTACTTGTACTTTTCTCATTTGGTGAGTGTGATGGATGAGTTGGTGTAGGGTTTAGGGTTGAGGGTTTAATCAGCCTCATTGCCCTTGCTACTTGTACTTTTCTCATTTGGTGAGTGTGATGAATGAGTTGGTGTAGGGTTTAGGGGTCAATCAGCCTCATTGCCCTTGATACTGGTTGTCCTCTTATTTGGTGCTTTTGTGAGTGCTTGCCAAGTTTGCTGAGCGCTATGGGTGCCTGGCATACACCTAACTAGTGCAACCGACACTTGGAATACAACCATCGGCCTTGTTGCCCTTGCTACTGGTGGTCTTCACCTTTGGTGACTGTGATGGATGAGTTGGTGTAGGGTTTAGGGCTTCGGCTTCAGGGTTCAATCAGCCTCGTTACCCTTGCTACTGGTGGCCTCACCTTTGGTAAGTGTGATGGATGAGTTGGTGTAGGGTTTGGGGTTTAGGGTTCAATCAGCCTCTTTGCCATTGCTACTGGTGGTCTTCTCATTTGATGAGTGTGATCGATGAATTGGTTTAGGGTTTAGGGCTTATGGTCCAATCAGCCTCTTTGCCCTCGCTTCTAGTGTTTTACTTATTTGGTGACTGTGATGGATAAGTTAGTGTAAGTGTTTTTAGGGTTTTTAGGGGTTTTTAGGGTTTAGGGTTCAGTCAGCCTCGTTGCCTTCAATCAGGATTGCGTAGGAGCACTCCATAGGCTGCTAGGTGCACCATGATGCTACGTAAAGACACTGGTTCATTTCAAACACACATACACTTGCACACATACATACATACACACACTCACACACTCATACACACACACATGAACACACACATGAACATACACACATATGTTCAACAAAATTACACACAAACATGAACACACGCACAAACTCACACACACACTCTCACACACACATATACAACACAATCACACATACACACACATATACAACACAATCACACATACACACACACACTTAAAACACACTTCAAACACTTAAAACACACACATACATTCAACAGAATCACACACTAACACGCAAACACACACACACATGCACATGCACACACACACACACAGTATTGCCAGTATCTAAAGTCTCCCCCCCCTATTCCTGTGACAGGTGATTGCATCGCTTTCATGGTAGGTGTGTGCCTCCCTGTGTGCATTTATGAGTGTGTGTGTGAGTTCATGTGTGTGTTTGTGTAAGCGCGTGTTTTGTGTGAGTGTTTGTTTGTGTTTCTGTGTTTGTGTGATTTCTGTGTTTTGTGTGTGTTTGTGTTTTGTGTGTGTCATGGTGTGTGTGTTCATGGTCTGCCCCTCCCCTCATCCCTCACCCCTCACCCGCACCCCGCAGATGATCACAGGCGATGCATTCAGCGCCTTAGCCATGGGACATATTTTGTGTGTGTGTGTGTGTGTGTGTGTGTGTGTGTGTGTGTGTGTGTGTGTGGGGGGGGGGGTCATGGTGATGTGTGTTCACCCTCACCCCTCACCCCACACCCGTAAGCCCTGTAGATGATGACCGGTGATGCATTCAGCGCCTTAGCCAGGGGATACTTGTGTGTGTGTGTGTATGTGTGTGTGTGGGTTCATGGTGGTGTGTGTTCACTCTCACCCCTAAACCCTAAACCCTAAACCCTGCAGATGATTACAGGTGATGCATTCAGCGCGTTAGCCACGGGATTGTTTTTGTGTGTGGTGTGTGTGTGGGTTCATGGTGGTGTGTGTTCACCCTCACCCCACACCCCTAAACCCTAAAGCCTAAACCCTGCAGATGATTACGGGCGATGCATTCAGCGCCTTAGCCAGGGGACATCTATTTGTGTGTGTGTGTGTGGGGGGTTCATTGTGGTGTGTGTTCACCCTCACCCCACACCCCACACCCCTAACCCTAAACCCTACACCTTACGCCCTGCAGATGATTACGGGCGATGCATTCAGCGCCTTAGCCAGGGGATATCTTGGAGATGATAGCATCTTGGGAGATAGACAGATGGTGATGATTGTCATCGCTGTTGTAGCCATGCTCCCTATGTGCTTAGCCAAGTGAGTTGCTCTCTGTTTAGTGGTGATAGGGTGATGATGGTGGTCAAGGTGGTAGTGATGGTGATGATGATGGTGGTGGTTGGTTGGGGTGGTGGTGGCAGATAGACAGATGGTGATGATTGTCATCGCTGTTCTCGCCATGCTGCCTATGTGCTTAGCCAAGGAAGTTGATCTTTGTTTGGTGGTGGTGATGATGGTCATGGTGGTTGTAATGGTGATGATGGGGTGATGGTGGTTGTTTTGATGGTGGTTGTGATGGGGTGATGGTGGAGGTGGTCGGTTGGGGTGGTGGTGGTGATTATGGTGGTGGTGGTTGTCATTACTGTCGCCATGCTCCCTATGTGCTTAGCCAAGTAAGTTGCTCTCTGTTTAGTGGTGATGGGGTGATGATGGTGGTGAGGGTGGTTTTGATGGAGTGATGGAGATGGTAATTATGGTGATGGTGATGGTGTTGGTGATGGTGATGATGGTCGTGATGATGAAGGTGGTGGTGGTGATGGTGATGATGATGGTGGTGGTCATGGTGGTAGTGATGGTGGTGGTGGTGATGGTGGTGGTGATGGGGTGGTGGTGGTGATTGTGCTGGTGATGGTTGTCAGTGCCGTTGTCGCCATGCTCCCTATGTGCTTAGCCAAGTAAGTTGCTCTCTGTTTGGTGGTGATGGGGTGATGATGGTGGCCATGGTGGTAGTGATGGTGGTGAGAGTGGTGGTCGGTTGGGGTGGTGATGGTTATTATGGTGGTGATGGCTGTCATTGTTGTTGTCGCCATGCTCCCTATGTGCTTAGCCAAGTAAGTTGCTCACTGTTTGGTGGTGATGGGTTGATGATGGTGGTCATCGTAGTAGTGATGGTTGTGATGGTGGTAATGGTGGTTGTGGTGGTAATGGTGATGGTAATAGTGATGGTGGTGGTGGTGATGATGTTGGTGATGATTGATATGATTGTTGTGATGATGGTGGTGGTGATGGTGGTGATAATGATGATGATTGTGGTGGTGATGATGTTTATTTAGTTGTGATATTAACGAGGAGATTAATTAGTATTTGTTTATTTATTGAATGAATTAATTAACCATGTGTAGGACTTAGCGTCAACGTCTCTTCCCTAGCTTTTCGTATGATTTATGCATGCATGTATGCACGTATGTATGTATTGATTGATTGATTGATTGATTGATGGATGGATGGATGGATGGATGGATTGATGGATTGAATGATATATGTATTCATTCATTTATTTACCCAGTCTCTGCGTACTTTTTATTTATGTATTTATTTATTTACTTATTTATTTGCACATTTGCAGGACTTTAAGCGCTGTAGTCAACGTCTCTTCCACAGCTTTTCGTATGATTCATGTATTTGTTTATTTATTTATTTATTTATTTATTTATGTATTCATTTATTTGCACAGTCTCTGCGTACCAGATATTTATTTTTTATCCATGTGCAGGACTTTGAGCGCTCTAGTCAACGTCTCTTCCACAGCTTTTCGTATTATTTGTGTATTTTTTATTTATTCATTTATTTATTTATCTATGTATTCATTTATTTACACAGTTTCTGCGTACTGTATATTTATTTTTTATCCATGTGCAGGACTTTGAGCGCTCTATGTCTCTTCCACAGATTTTCGTATTCTTTATTTATGTACTTATTATGTATGTATTTATTTATTTATTCGTTTATGTATTTATTTATTTATTTATTTATTTATACATTTATTTATTTATATATTTATTTATACATTCATGTATTCATTTTTTTACCCAGTCTCTTCGTACTAATTATGTATTTATTTATGTATTTATTTACACATGTGCAGGACTTTTAAGTGCTCTAGTCTATGTCTCTTCCACAGCTTTTCTGATTATTTATGTGTTTATTTATATATTTATGTATATATGTATTTAGTATTTTATTTTATAGTTTATTTACCCAGTCCAACTGTACTACTTATTTATTTATGTATTTATGTATTCATGTATGGTTGTGTGTATGTGTGTATGTATGTATGTATGTATGTATGTATGTATGTATGTATGTATGTACTAGTACGGTAGCCCGTGTGGCCGGTGGCCGCACCTACTCTCACGATGACCCCCCCCCCCCCCCCCCCCCACCCCCCCACCCCAATCATACCCGTTTGGCCACACCTATTTGGGGCTGGTTACATAATGGTTCACACTTGAAGCCCCCCCCCATTCACACACCACCACCACCAAACCATTATCCGCCCCCTCCCCCCTTCTCTCCCGTTGGCCACACCTGTTTTGGGCTGGGTTGCAAAACGGTTTTCTCTACAGTGCATGCAACTTAAAACATTGAAGGACGCATATCCCTTGCGATGGTCTCCCTTGTGCACCCACAAGCACACAAACACCACCGTACTCCTCCCCCCCCCCCCCCCCCCCCCCCCCCCCCCCCCCAGTTATCTCCCCCCCCACACACACACCCAACCATGTACCCCAGCCCACAAACATATTCCCTTACTCTTCCTGACATATTTCCTGACTCCATACCTTCCCCCACCCAAGCCATCCCACCAGCCCCCACCCTCTCCCCACTCTCATCCCTCCCCTCCCTCCTACAAGCACCCACCAGCACACACATACTCCATATCTGCCTCCCTCCACTTCAGCTGTGGGCTTTGCCATAGCTGAAAGGCAAACGGGACGAAGAGCATCGACAACGTTTGCGCATCATCCGACTCCGCTAAAAGCATCGGACCTGCTTCCCTGCCACCTCAGCTGTGATCGATAGTCGACCCCACTGAAAAAGCTGAGCCTGCGCAATCGCAACTGTACATAACTAAAGCTTCTTCTTAGCGAGCATGTATTCAGTTCGGCCGAAGAACAATCCTGTTCACCGCAACTGCTCCCGAAGTCAACTCGATCTGAGACTTGGAAACATCGCTAGGTTCATCCATTCAACTTTGCCGCGTGCTCGCTACAGCACAATGCACAGCGACGACATGTTTATCGATGCAGTGGGAAGAAGTTGCAGTCAAGTTGCTGATTTGAGATGTTCGGTCAAGTTAGGGCGAGAATGCTCAGCGAGATTTTTCATTCGGTCAACTTTGATGCGTACTTGCTATGGCACAATGCGGAGGGACATGTTTCTCAATGCAGTGGGAAGAATTTGCAGTCAAGTTTGTGACATGGGATGGATGCGATTCGGACATTTCTGACAGTTCGGCTGACTCACCACGTCACCTCCCGTTGTGCGCAGCGACAGGTCTCTTGACGCAAGGGAAAGGTCTTGCAGAGGGAAAAGCTTGTATGAAGACGAAGTGTAGCGCTACCGAAATCAGGTGGATGAACTCAGGCGGGAAAAGGAGAAATCGGGCGGGATGCGCAACAGGTAGAATAAGCAGGAGGCGAAGGTTGCATAAGGCAGAATTCGCAGGAGGCCAATTAGGGGGAAAAGCTTGTAGGAAGACGAACTGTAGCGCTACCGAAATCAGGTGGATGAACACAGGCGGGAAAAGGAGAAATCGGGCGGGATGCGCAACAGGTAGATTACGCAGGAGGCGAAGGTTGCATAAGGCAGAATTCGAAGGAGGCCAATCAGACAGAAGTTGAAGCAGGAGGGATTAAAAGCGTGAATTGGCTGAGCGTGAATTGGCTGGGCCGGAAGTTGGTTAAGTCGGTTACGCGATGACACCACCACGACCACCGCGACCACGACCACGACCACGACCATGATTTCTTTATATATATAGATGTATGTATGTATGTATGTATGTATGTATGTGTGTATGTATGTGTGTATGTATGTATGTATGTATGTGTGTGTGTATGTATGTATGTATGTATGTATGTATGTATGTATGTATGTATGTATGTGTGTATGTATGTATATATGTATGTATGTATGTATGTATGTATGTATGTATGTATGTATGTATGTATGTATGTATGTGTGTATGTATGTATGTGTGTATGTATGTATGTGTGTATGTATGTATGTATGTATGTATGTATGTATGTGTGTATGTATGCATGTGTGTATGTATGTATGTATGCATGCATGCATGTATGTATGTATGAGCTGTATTTCTTTATTTGTGTATTTATTTATTTATTTATTTATTTGTTTATTTATTTTTCCATGTGCAGGACTTTGAGTGCTCTAGTCTATGTCTCTTCCACAGCTTTTCTTGGATTCATTTACACAGCCGCTATTGTGGTCGTTGAAGGATGGAAGGTGCGAGGGTGGTGGTGTGAGGGTGCAGCGTGTGAGTGTGAGGGTAGGTGTGGGGGTAGATGTGAGGGTGGTGGGTGTGGGTGGGTGGGTGTGAGGGTGGGTGTGGGGGTAGGTGGTGGGGTGGTGGGTGTGAGGGTGAGGTTAGGTGTGACATAGCTTTCCTTGGCTTCATCTACATAGCCGCTATTGTGGTCGTTGAAGGCTGGAAGGTGCGAGGGTGGTGCTGTGAGGGTGATACTGACACTGACTCTGACACATCTACACAGCCGCTACTGTGGTCGTTGAAGGCTGGAAGGTGCGAGGGTGGTGCTGTGAGGGCGGGTGTGAGGGTAGGTGTTGAGGTAGGTGTGAGTGTGGGGTGTGGGGGTGTGGGGTCAGGTGTTTGGGTGTATGGGTAGGTGTTTGGGTGTGGGGGCAGGTGTTTGGGTGAAAAATTATGTGTTTGAGTGTGGGGGCAGGTGTTTGGGTGGTGGGTGTGAGGGTAGGTATAGGTGTAGGTGTGAGTGTGTTGGGTGTGGGTGTGGGTGTGGGTGTGGGTGTGGGGGCAGGTGTTTGAGTGTAAGGGTAGTTTGGGTGTGGGGGCAGGTGTTTGGGTGGTGGGTGTTAGGGTGGGTGTGGTCGTTGAAGGCTGGAAAGTGGAGTGTGGTGGTGTGAGTCTGACACTGGCACTGACACTGACATTGAGACTGAATATGACACTGACACTTCCACTGACACTGACAATGGAAGTACACATATCTGCTTGCGGGGGTGATATGTCACAAGTGGGGCGATGATATTTCGGTGCCATACATGAGATACAAAACACAGACATGCATCGGTACAGGCTGCCATAGACACTGAAACTGACCCAGACACTCTTTGCTGCTTCAGGGCTACTCAGGCCGTCAACCAGACCCACTGGGTGGGATTCTGTGGCTCAATTGGAAACTAAAAATTCAGCAGGGCTGTTTTGACCGTCAACCAGACACTGTCACTGAAACTGACACTGGCACTGAAAACTGACACTGAAACTGATCCAGGCACTCTTTTCTGCTTCAGGGCTACTCAGGCCGTCAACCAGACTCACTTCATAGAATCGTTTGGCTCAAGTTCAACACTGAAAACTGACTTTGAAAATGACACTGACACTGAAACTGACCCAGGCACTCTTTTCTGCGTCAGGGCTACTCTGGCCGTCAACCAGACCCACTTCATGGAATTGTGTGGCTCAAGTGGGACATCGGTGTTCTATACCCACCTCCCATTATTGTGTTTGGATTCAACTGCCACCAACACCAACATCATCACTACCCTGACCCTGGCACTGACCCAGACACTCTTTTCTGCTTCAGGGCTACTCAGGCCGTCAACCAGACCCACTTGATGGAATCGTGTGGCTGAAGTGGGACATTGGTGTTCTCTACGCTCTTCCTATTATTGTGTTTGGATTCAACTGCCACACCAACATCATCACTACCCTGACACTGAACCTGAATCTGACGCTGACACACTGACACTGAAACAGAAACTGACACTGAAACTGACCCATACACTATTTAATGCTTCACGGCTACTCAGACCGTCAACCAGACCCACTTGATGGGATTGTGTGGCTCAAGTCAAACACTGAAAACTGACATTGAAAATTGCACTGACACTGAAACTGACAAAGACACTCTTTGCTGCTTCAGGGCTACTCTGACCGTCAACCAGACCCGCTTGAAGGAATCATGTGGCTCAACTGGGAAACTGAAAACTGACACAAACAGAAACTGACACGGAAACAGACACTCTTGACTGCTTCAGGGCTACTCTGACCGTCAATCAGTCTCTGGCTGTCAACCAGACACTGACACTGACATTGAAGCTGGATATTACACTGACACTTGCACTGACACCAACACTGACACTTGCACTGACACCAACACTGACACCGACGTAACCTCTGTTGTTGGACTCTTGGCTGCTTCAGGGCTACTCTGACCGTCAATCAGACTCTGGCTGTCAACCAGACACTGACACTGACATTGAAGCTGGATATTACACTGACACTTGCACTGACACCAACACTGACACTGACACTGACACCAACACTGACACCGACGTAACCTCTGTTGTTGGACTCTTGGCTGCTTCAGGGCTACTCTGACCGTCAATCAGTCTCTGGCTGTCAACCAGACACTGACACTGACATTGAAGCCGGATATTACACTGACACTTGCACTGACACCAACACTGACACCGACGTAACCTCTGTTGTTGGACTCTTGGCTGCTTCAGGGCTACTCTGACCGTCAATCAGACTGTCAACCAGACACTGTCACTGACATTGAAGCCGGATATTACACTGACACTTGCACTGACACCAACACTGACACTGAGGTGTCCTCTGTTGTTGAACACTTGGCTGCTTCGGAGCTACCCAGGCTGCCAACCAGACACTGACACTGACACTGACATTGGAACTGAATATTACACTGGCACTTACACTCACACTGACACCAAGACTGACACTGACGTGTCCTATGTTGTTAGACTCTTCTCTGCTTCAGGGCTACTCAGGCCGTCAACCAGACCCACTTGATGGAATCGTGTGGCTCAAGTGGGAAACTGAAAACTGACACTGAAACTGACTCAGACACTCTTTTCTGCTACAGGGCACTCTGGCTGTTAACCAGACCCACTGGATGGAATTGTGTGCCTCAAGTGGGACATCAGTGTTCTATACCCGCCTCCCATTATTGTGTTTGGATTCAACTGCCACACCAACATCATCACTACCCTGACACTGACATTGGAACTGAATATTACACTGACACTTACACTCACACTGACACCAACACTGACACTGACTGGTCCTATGTTGTTGGTCTCTTTTCTGCTTCAGGGCTAACCAGGCACTGACACTGTCACTGAAACGGACACTGACGCTGACACACTGGCACTGAAACTGGCCCAGACACTATTTCCTGCTTCAGGGCTTCTCTGGCCGTCGACCAGACCCACTTGATGGAATTGTGTGGCTCAAGTGGGACATTGGTGTTCTATACGCTCTTCCCATTATTGTGTTTGGATTCAAGTGTCACACCAACATCATCACTACACTGACACTGACACTGAAAGTGACGCTGAAAACTGACACTGAAACTGAAACTGACCCAGGCACTCTTAAATGCTTCAGGGCTACTCTGGCTGTCAACCAGACCCACTTGATGGAATTGTGTGGCTCAAGTGGGACATCAGTGTTCTATACCCACCTCCCATTATTGTGTTTGGATTCAACTGCCACCAACACCAACATCATCACTACCCTGACCCTGGCACTGACCCAGACACTCTTTTCTGCTTCAGGGCTACTCAGGCCGTCAACCAGACCCACTTGATGGAATCGTGTGGCTGAAGTGGGACATTGGTGTTTTGTACGCTCTTCCCATTATTGTGTTTGGATTCAACTGTCACACCAACATCATTACAATCTTCCAAGAGCTGAAGGATGAACCAGATTCCATTCTCCGCAGATCTGGCTCCATGTAAGTATTTGTTTAGGGTTTAGGGTTTGTTTTTAACTGCCACACCAACATCATTACCATCTTCCAAGAGTTGAAGGATGAGCCAGATTCCATTCTTCTTAGATATGGATCCATGTAAGTGTGCTCACGTATGGTCTAGGGTTTGGTTTAGGGCTTCAGATTTAGGGTTTAGAGTTTGGTTTCAATTGCCCCACCAACATCATCAGCATCACCAAAGAGCTAAAAGATGAGCCAGATTCCATTCTTCCCAGATCTGGCTCCATGTAAGTGTGCTTGCCTATGGTCTAGGGTTTAGGGTTTTGGGTTTAGGGTTTGGTTTTAACTGCCCCACCAACGTCATAACCATAGTCCAGGAGTTGCAGGATAAGCCAGATTCCATTTCCGAACATCTGGTTCCATGTAAGTGTGGGTTTTGGCTTTAGGGTTTGGTTTTAACTGCCACACTAACACCATCACTATCTTCCAAGAGTTGAATGATGAGCCAGATTCCATTCTCCATAGATCTGGCTCCGTGTAAGTGTATGTTTAGGGTTTAAGGTTTGGTTTTAACTGTCATACCAACACCAACACCATCTCCCAAGAGTTGAACAATGAATCAGATTCCAATTCCGTAGATCTGGGTCCATGTAAGTATTTGTTTAGGGTTTAGGGTTTGTTTTTAACTGCCACGCCAACATCGACAATATTTCCCAAGAGTTGACGGCTGAGTCAGATCCCATTCTCCATAGATCTGGCTCCATGTAAGTGTGCTAGCACATGCTCTAGGGTTTAGGGTTTGCTTTCAACTGCCACACCTATATCATTACATTCTTCCAAGAAACGATACTTAATAACACTGTAACATGCATAAACTCTTATGAACACTCTTATGAACACTCTTATTAATATAAATACACTTTTATTAGCACTCGTATTAATATAGATACACTCTTAACAACACTCTTACTAATATAGATACACTCTCATTAACACTCATATTAATACAGATACACTCTTATTAACACTCTTATTAATATAGATACACTCTTTTTAACACTCTTATTAATATATATCCACTTTAATTAACACTGCTTGTCTGCTGCACCACAAGGGGCTGACAGAAAATGTGGACAATTAGCAAATAATTTAAACATATTTAGTTGTTTACAAGATTTATTAAAGTTTTGGAAAACATGTAAGAATCTTTGTTTTCAGCATAATATTGTATTTTTTCAATTTCTCCAAGATTTAATCTTCTTTGTTTGTAGCGTATCCATTCAGACGGTTGACTCAGATTCCTTACAGTTGCTTTTCATATTTCCAATACATATAATTTACCCTTAAGGGTTGAGGAAATAAGCACAAGCAGGCTTCATCATTGTCAGTACTTATATTTGCAAAAGTAGGGGGCCTGCTTGCTGGACATTGAGACACTGCACGTGAGGTCCAGCGATCTTTCAGATGGGGCCCCCATTGGTACAAGTGCTAGTAGACATATTTAAGGTGTATGCTGGGCCTTGTAAAGTTTTAGCTTTGTGTGCGATATTTCCCTTAATTAAGGGGTATATCACAACACTGGCTGGCTTTACTGGTCTTATCAGCTTTTACCATTAAATAAAGTCAACTGCACTATCTAGCTTGTAAGTCCAGACTGTTCAGGTCTGTCTTTGTGCTACTACCATATGCAAGAGTCACTGCAATTTCACACACACGTGCCCTCAGGATAATAAAAATCAGTCCCACTATGTAAGGAAAAGGAGTGTAAAGGGGGACTGGGGGAAAGGTGTAGGAGTAAGGGGCATGTACAGGACAGCAGGCTTGGCTAAGTGATGGGGTATCAAGAGGAAAGAAGGAAAGGAAAAGCTAGGCTCAGAGGCTGGAGGCAAGATTACTTTGACCGAGATGACTGGGATCACATATGCCTTAATGGCATCTGATATCCACCTACCTTGAGTTCTAAGTCTCTAGAAGTGCCCCATTAGCCCAAGCTGCTACTACACCTTCCCGTCTGAGGCTGTGCATGGCAAACCTGGCTGCATCTATGTCCAGGTTGGGGTGAGAGTGTGCAATAGCAGTGAGAAAAGACTTCAGTCAACAGTACAAAGCCTGACCTGAAAGAAGGGGGGACTACACTGACAAAAGTAGAGCAATAAGCTCACTCCTCCTAAGGAGGTCAAAGAAACCATCACTAGCCAAGCTGCATCTGTAGTAAACACGTCCTCCGTGTGGGGCGGCAGGGTTTTCAGCTTCCTCATGGTCTCCAGACACTTAAAGATGAGGGACTTACAACACTGCCCTCTTTGCCAGATGCAACTCCCTTAGGCCCTGGAACACCCTAAAGGCCTTAGAGATCTGTCCCGTAACACTGGAAACCAGAGTGCGAAGGGTCCAGTCCCTTGGGCCTGTGCCATTCAGCTAGTGCTGACATGGTTGTAATGGTGGCAGGTTAGTTATGACCTGCTGCCCAACCCATGACCAACTGGCATCAAAGGCACTTGTTCCTTGGGGCCAGGAGGGAGTGCATTCTGCTCAGTAAGCAAGTAACTTCAGCCATGCACTTGGTGTCGCTTAAGATCACTTGCATAAGTGTCTTGTGAGCTTCCGTACAGCCAAGGTAGAGCCCTCCAACATCCCTACCCCCCTGGCCCTTGTTGGCCTTGGAAGCTAGTGATGTGGAGAGACACTCTTATTGTGTGCAGGCTGAGCACTTGAATGTACCACAGGACATGGCATTCCTGCCCAAGCTGATGCACTGGGGGTGGCTGTGCTGGCTGCAGCTGGTGCACCTAAGCATCCTTCCCTTGGTGCCTTGGTAGATGGTACATCCTATGGGGGGTGGGAGGAAGATATGAAAGGGGTAAGCTTCTGGGCAGGTCTGATCACAAGCAAAGTGTGTCAGTGGGTGAGGCCACCCAAGCATATAGGAGATCCACAGTTTTTCCTAATGCCGATAATGGGATGTTATCATCCCTGATGCGTGTTATCCTGTAACCCCCCTTATACACAGCTGAGACAGCTTGGACCTTATCCATGTAGCACAAGGCTGACGTTCCTGCCAGTCTATGTGCCCAGTGCTGCAAGCAAATCATGCAAGCTTCGAGTTCCAGGACACCTATTGTGCACATGTACCCCTACCGACTCATGCCACTCCAGCTCCAGAGCCTTGTCCCAGACTCCAGGTCACTTAGTGTGCCCTTGTTAGAATTATTTAAAGTGTAGGCTGGACTTTGTAACGTTTTAGCCCTTGTGTGTGATATTTCCCTTAATTAGGGGGTATATTACACCATTGGCTGGCCGTACTGGTCATATCAGCTATGTTACCATTTAAATATCTATGGGATTTAAGCCTGTGCCTTGTAAGTGGTATGGTAGGTGGTGACAGGGTATAGGGCATCAAACAAGAGTTGGATAGTGCAGGTATCCCCAAGGGTGTGACCTTTGGGGAATAGCTATCCATCTACCTATTTTTTACCTGTCACAGGGTTATTTCAGGGGTGGTGAGTGATCAAGGTAACTTGCTCATACAACCATTTACCCCAGTGAAGGAAGTGTCTACTAGAAACCTAGGACAAGGGACACCTAATTCATCTGCCCAGTATTGCCATCTCTCTATATTCAGCTTGGTTCCAGTTGAGTTGAACTACTTTTCCCTGTCTTCCAAGTCATGGGGTTGGAACATCTCAACCATCAGTCTCCCACAAAGGGTTGTGATTTGAATGCAGCTATGAATGTGAGTGGGTACTGTAGGAAGACAAATTCTAGCAAAAGCTGAACGACGCAAACTTCAAGGCAAACAGGGCTGCTGTGCAAAGGCACTGAGCAGAAAAGGAAGGCAAGGGAGGAGATCGCGATGGTCGACTACGAGTCGCGGAGCAGAGGGGGAGAGGGAAGGAACTCAATACTCTCACCTTTCTTCTCGATCTGGCTGGGAGGGAATCTAGCGGCATAGGCGCTAGAGGATTGGAGGTCTTGGGGGAGCAGGAGCTATAGGATAGGTCGATGAATGCAACTCCCGTTGCCCACTCATCTTGCGATGGGTTGGGATTACGGTGTAGCTTTTCAGAGCGAGCCTTGATCGGAGGTCCGTGCGCCATCTTCGATCGTTTTGCGGGAACTGCGGGATGGAATCTCGACGCAACTCGAAAAACTGGTTAAGATCAAGGCTTAGGCAGCTTGGGGAACCAAGATTTTAGTGCCCCCAGTGACTGTGCACTTGATTATATACCGGGCAGGACAGTACTGCTGGGGAAACACTGGCGGTGGTTACTCCTGGTTTTGCCCGGGGGTTTACGGGTATTTGAAATATGAAGGCGTCCTGCGGAATCTTACGTCGCGCGTCTGAATACTCCATTTCTCCCACTACTGTGTGGGAAATGCGGCATTCAGACGGTTGACTCAGATTCCTTACAGTTGCTTTTCATATTTCCAATACATATAATTTACCCTTAAGGGTTGAGGAAATAAGCACAAGCAGGCTTCATCATTGTCAGTACTTATATTTGCAAAAGTAGGGGGCCTGCTTGCTGGACATTGAGACACTGCACGAGAGGTCCAGCGATCTTTCAGATGGGGCCCCCATTGGTACAAGTGCTAGTAGACATATTTAAGGTGTATGCTGGGCCTTGTAAAGTTTTAGCTTTGTGTGCGATATTTCCCTTAATTAAGGGGTATATCACAACACTGGCTGGCTTTACTGGTCTTATCAGCTTTTACCATTAAATAAAGTCAACTGCACTATCTAGCTTGTAAGTCTATCCATTCATTTGTAAAGAACATTTCTCCAGTTTTTGATTTTATGGACGCTGCGGACCAGGGTACTTCAATTGACCAAATTGGCCAGCGCTTTAGCGCACTTACAAACAAAAAAACTGCGCTTTGTAGTGCAAAAAGCGCAAAAATTGCTTTTTGCGCCCACAGGGGGGTGCAAAAACTGCGCGAAACTCGCAGTGGGGCTCAAAAAGGCAGCGCGCCAGCGCGCAAAAGCGCGCGCTTGGAAGTACTCTGCTGCAGACCTGCTAAGGAAGGAAGAATCGGGGTTCGACTCCCCCCTCGGTCGCTCTTGGCGTTGCAGGTTGTCGTCAACCGCGATGGTAGCTTGTCCAGTTGAGGTAGGAGGCCGCTCCCCACCCGCGTACGACGGGCTCCCTTAACACCACGCCCCACCAGGCGTTATCATTATCTTTTTGCTGCAGACCTGCTGCACCACAGCAGACGCCAAACAGAAAAATTGGAGAATTAGCCAGTTATTTAAAAATATACAGTTCCCGGAGATTTCACATGATTTTATATAAGCTCAATCATTGTGTCTTGTTTTGAACTTAGCAATTAATTGCTGAACCACAGGGGGCGCCAAACAGAGAAGATGGCCAACTAGCCATTGGCTAATTCTTTTAAAATATACAGTGTTTACTGGATTTTATTAAATTTCAATCATTGTGTCTTGTTTTGAACTTAGCAATTAATTGCTGAACCACAGGGGGCGCCAAACAGAGAAGATGGCCAACTAGCCATTGGCTAATTCTTTTAAAATATACAGTGTTTACTGGATTTTATTAAATTTCAATCATTGTGTCTTGTTTTGAACTTAGCAATTAATTGCTGAACCACAGGGGGCGCCAAACAGAGAAGATGGCCAACTAGCCATTGGCTAATTCTTTTAAAATATACAGTGTTTACTGGATTTTATTAAATTTCAGTCATTGTGTCTTGTTTTGAACTTAGCAATTAATTGCTGAACCACAGGGGGCGCCAAACAGAGAAGATGGCCAACTAGCCATTGGCTAATTCTTTTAAAATATACAGTGTTTACTGGATTTTATTAAATTTCAATCATTGTGTCTTGTTTTGAACTTAGCAATTAATTGCTGAACCACAGGGGGCGCCAAACAGAGAAGATGGCCAACTAGCCATTGGCTAATTCTTTTAAAATATACAGTGTTTACTGGATTTTATTAAATTTCAATCATTGTGTCTTGTTTTGAACTTAGCAATTAATTGCTGAACCACAGGGGGCGCCAAACAGAGAAGATGGCCAACTAGCCATTGGCTAATTCTTTTAAAATATACAGTGTTTACTGGATTTTATTAAATTTCAATCATTGTGTCTTGTTTTGAACTTAGCAATTAATTGCTGAACCACAGGGGGCGCCAAACAGAGAAGATGGCCAACTAGCAATTGGCTAATTCTTTTAAAATATACAGTGTTTACTGGATTTTATTAAATTTCAATCATTGTGTCTTGTTTTGAACTTAGCAATTAATTGCTGAACCACAGGGGGCGCCAAACAGAGAAGATGGCCAACTAGCCATTGGCTAATTCTTCTAAAATATACAGTGTTTACTGGATTTTATTAAATTTCAATCATTGTGTCTTGTTTTGAACTTAGCAATTAATTGCTGAACCACAGGGGGCGCCAAACAGAGAAGATGGCCAACTAGCCATTGGCTAATTCTTTTAAAATATACAGTGTTTACTGGATTTTATTAAATTTCAATCATTGTGTCTTGTTTTAAACGTAACAATTAATTGCTGAAACCACAGGGGGCGCCAAACAGAGAAGATGGCCAACTAGCCATTGGCTAATTCTTTTAAAAATATACAGTGTTTACTGGATTTTATTAAATTTCAATCATTGTGTCTTGTTTTGAACTTAGCAATTAATTGCTGAACCACAGGGGGCGCCAAACAGAGAAGATGGCCAACTAGCCATTGGCTAATTCTTTTAAAATATACAGTGTTTACTGGATTTTATTAAATTTCAATCATTGTGTCTTGTTTTGAACTTAGCAATTAATTGCTGAACCACAGGGGGCGCCAAACAGAGAAGATGGCCAACTAGCCATTGGCTAATTCTTTTAAAATATACAGTGTTTACTGGATTTTATTAAATTTCAATCATTGTGTCTTGTTTTGAACTTAGCAATTAATTGCTGAACCACAGGGGGGCGCCAAACAGAGAAGATGGCCAACTAGCCATTGGCTAATTCTTCTAAAATATACAGTGTTTACTGGATTTTATTAAATTTCAATCATTGTGTCTTGTTTTGAACTTAGCAATTAATTGCTGAACCACAGGGGGGCGCCAAACAGAGAAGATGGCCAACTAGCCATTGGCTAATTCTTTTAAAATATACAGTGTTTACTGGATTTTATTAAATTTCAATCATTGTGTCTTGTTTTGAACTTAGCAATTAATTGCTGAACCACAGGGGGCGCCAAACAGAGAAGATGGCCAACTAGCCATTGGCTAATTCTTTTAAAATATACAGTGTTTACTGGATTTTATTAAATTTCAATCATTGTGTCTTGTTTTGAACTTAGCAATTAATTGCTGAACCACAGGGGGCGCCAAACAGAGAAGATGGCCAACTAGCCATTGGCTAATTCTTTTAAAATATACAGTGTTTACTGGATTTTATTTAAATTTCAATCATTGTGTCTGTTTTTGAACTTAGCGGCAATAATTGCTGAACACAGGGGGCGCCAAACATAGAGTATGGCCAACTAGCCATTGCTATTCGTCTAACATATACATGTTTAACTGGATTTTTTAAATTAAATTTTCAATTCAAATTGTGTTCCCTGTTTTTGGAACTTAGCAAGTATTGCCTGAACCACAGGGGGCGCACAAACAGGAATGGCCAACTCCCTTAGGGCTATTCGTTTTTAAAATATACATTGTTTTACGGATTATTAGTTAAATTTCAATCATTGTGTCACTTGTTTTGAACTTAGCAATTGAAGTGCTGAAACACACAGAGGGCGCCCAACAAGAAGATGGCCAACCTATCCATATGCTAATTTCTTTTAATAATACGTGATTTACTGGATGTTTAAATTTAAATTTTTCAATCTTGTGTCGTGTTTTGAACTTAACAATTTAAATTGCTGACCCAACAGGGGCGCCAAACAGAGACAAGATGGCCCCCTACCACTGCTAATTCTTTATAAAATATACCATGTTAACTGGAATTTAATTAAATTTCAAATAGGTGTTCCCTGTTTGAAACTTAGCACTTAATTGCTGACCACAGGGGGCGCCAAACAGAGAAGATGGCCAACTAGCCATTGGCTAATTCTTTTAAATAATACAGTGTTTACTGGATTTTATTAAATTTCAATCATTGTGTCTTGTTTTGAACTTAGCAATTAATTGCTGAACCACAGGGGGCGCCAAACAGAGAAGATGGCCAACTAGCCATTGGCTAATTCTTTTAAATATAGCAGTGTTTACTGGATTTTATTAAATTTTCAATCATTGTGTCTTGTTTTGAACTTAGCAATTAATTGCTGAACCACAGGGGGCGCCAAACAGAGAAGATGGCCAACTAGCCATTGGCTAATTCTTTTAAAATATACAGTGTTTACTGGATTTTATTAAATTTCATCATTGTGTCTTGTTTTGAACTTAGCAATTAATTGCTGAACCACAGGGGGCGCCAAACAGAGAAGATGGCCAACTAGCCATTGGCTTAATTCTTTAAAATAACAGTGTTTACTGGATTTTATTAAATTTCAATCATTGTGTCTTGTTTTTGAACTTAGCAATTAATTGCTGAACCACAGGGGGCGCCAAAACAGAGAAGATGGCCAACTAGCCATTGGCTAATTCTTTTAAAATATACAGTGTTACTGGATTTTTATTAAATTTCAATCATTGTGTCTTGTTTTGAACTTAGCAATTAATTGCTGAACCACAGGGGGCGCCAAAACAGAGAGATGGCCAACTAGCCATTGGCTAATTCTTTTAAAATATACAGTGTTTACTGGATTTTATTAAATTTCAATCATTGTGTCCTTGTTTTGAACTTAGCAATTAATTGCTGAACCACAGGGGGCGCCAAAACAGAGAAGATGGGCCAACTAGCCATTGGCTAATTCTTTTAAAATATACAGTGTTTACTGGATTTTATTAAATTTCAATCATTGTGTCTTGTTTTGAACTTTAGCATTAATTGCTGAACCACAGGGGGCGCCAAACAGAGAAGATGGCCAACTAGCCATTGGCTAATTCTTTTAAAATATACAGTGTTTACTGGATTTTATTAAATTTCAATCATTGTGTCTTGTTTTTGAACTTAGCAATTAATTGCTGAACCACAGGGGGCGCCAAACAGAGAAGATGGCCAACTAGCCATTGGCTAATTCTTTTTAAATATACAGTGTTTACTGGATTTTATTAAATTTCAATCATTGTGTCTTGTTTTGAACTTAGCAATTAATTGCTGAACCACAGGGGGCGCCAAACAGAGAAGATGGCCAACTAGCCATTGGCTAATTCTTTCTAAAATATACAGTGTTTACTGGATTTTATTAAATTTCAATCATTGTGTCTTGTTTTGAACTTAGCAATTAATTGCTGAACCACAGGGGGCGCCAAACAGAGAAGATGGCCAACTAGCCATTGGCTAATTCTTTTAAAATATACAGTGTTTAAACTGGATTTATTAAATTTTCGATCATTGTGGTTCTTGTTTTGGAACTTCGCAAATTAATATTGCTGAACCACAGGGGGCGCCACACAGAGGAAGATGGGCCAACTAGCCCATTGGCTAATTTCTTTTTAAATATACAGTGTTTACTGGATTTTTTATTAAATTTCAGCATTGTGTCTTGTTTGAACTTAGCAATTAATTGCTGAACAACACAGGGGGCGCCACCAAACAGAGAAGATGGTGGGGGGACAACTAGCCATTGGCGAATTCTTTAAAATATACACGTGGTTTCCAGGGATTTTATTAAATTTCAATCATTGTGTCTTGTTTTGAACTTAGCATTAATTGCTGAAACACAGGGGGCGCCAAACAGAAGAAGATGGCCCCAACTAGCCATTGCTTAATTCTTTTAAAATATACAGTGTTAACTGGATTTTTAGTAATTTCCAAGCATGTGTGCTTGTTTGAATCTAGCATTAAATTGTCGAACCACAGTGGGCCGCCAACAAGAGAAGATGGCTTAACTAGCATTGGCTATTCCTTAAAAATATCCAGTCTGCTTACGTCCGGATTTATTATTCAATCTATTGTGTCTTGTTTGAACTAGCATTATCTGCTTACACAGTGGGCGCCAACCATAGAAGTATGGCCAACTAGCCTTTCGCTAAATTCTTTAAAATCATACCAGTGTTTAACTGGATTTTAATAAATTCAAATCATTGTGTCTTGTGTTTGTAAGCGTACAATTATCTGATAACCAGTCAGGCGGGCCGCCAACGGACAGAAGATGGCCAACCTGCCATGGCTAATTCTTTTTAAATATACAGTGTCTTACTGGATTTTATCTAATTCTAAATCCTTGCGTGTGCTTGGTGTTTGAAACTTCTGCAATTCATTGGCTGAAAACCACATGGGGCCGCCAAACAGAGAAGATGCAACTAAGCCAATTGGCTATTCCTTCAAATTATAAGCAGTGTTCACTGATTGTTAAATTAAATTTCCCAATCATTGTATCGTTGCTTTTGAACTTAGCACTTAAAATGCCTGAACCAAAGGGCGCCAAACAGAGAAGATGCCCAACTAGCCGTTGGCGCATTCCTTTTAAATATACAGTGGTTAACTGATGTAAATTAAAATTTCATCTATGTGTCTGTTTGAACTTACAATTCATACTGCTACCACATGGCACCAAAATCAGAGAAGATGGCCAAACTAGCCATTGGTTCGAATTATCTTTTAAATATACAGTGCTTGGTACTGAATTTTATTAAATTCAATCATTGTCGTCGTGTTTTGAAACGTAGCAATGAATTCTGACCCAACAGGGGCGCCAACAGAGAAGATATGGCCAGCTAGCCATTGCGACTTCTTTAAACTATCCAGTTTGTACTGGTTTTATTAAATTTCAATCATTGTGGTCTTTGTTGAACTTAGTCAATTAATGCTGAACACGGGGCGCCACAAGAGAGAGATGGCCAACTACCCATGGGCTATTCTTTTAAAATATACATGTTTACTGGTATTTATTAAATTTCAATCATTGTGTCTTTTTTGAACTAGCACTTAATTGCTAGACCACAGGGGCGCCAAACAGAATAGATGGCCGAACTAGCCATTGCTAATTCTTTCAAATGTAGCATTTTTAACTGGATTTTATTAAAAATTTCATCAATGTGTCTTTGTCTTTTGACTTCGCAGTTAATTGCGGAACCTACAGGGCGCAAACAGAGTAAGAGGGCCAACTAGCCATTGCTAATTCCTTTTTAAAAAATATAGCAGTTGTTTACTGGATTTTTTAATTAATTCAACAATCATTGTGATCTGTTTGAAACTTATCATATTAAATATGCCTGAACCACAGGGGGCGCCTAAACAGAAAGATCCAAACTACCATTGTGCTAATTCTTTAAAAATAGACAGTGTTTACTGATTTTATTATCTTCATATCTATGTGTCCTTGTTTGAACTTACAAGCATTGATTGCTGACACAGGGGGGCGCCACAATTAGAAGACTGGCCACTAGCCATTTGCATAATCTCTTTAAAATATACAGTGTTTAACTTTAGATTTTTCAATTACTATTCATCTTGTAGTCTGTTTTGAACTTAGGTCTAATTAATGTGGGGGGGCCATCCAAACAGAGAAGATGCCAACGAGCCATGGGCTAATTTCTTGAAAAATATACGGTTTTTGGGAGTTTATTAAATGTCAAAGCAGTGGTCATTGTGTTGGAACTAGCAAAATGAATGGCTAGAACCACAGGGGGCGACCGAAACAAAAGAGAAGAAGGTCGGCCCAACTAAGCCATTGGCTATGGCTTTTATTACATTAACAGTATTTACTGGATGTTATGAACGTGTGGATCAATCAGGGTAAATCGATGCATTTGACACTGGTAGACATGAATATAATGAACTTAACCACGCAAAGGCGGCAGCCAAAGGCAAAAAGAGTAGGGGGGGCGCAAGCTAGCCATATGAACTATGGCCTATATTAACAACTATGACAGTTGGGAATTGTGCACTACGTGAGTATTTAGTAATGGGATATCGATGATGGGGGTTCGGGTGTGTTAGCAGATCTTAGCAAAGTAATGCTGAAGCCAACAAGGGGGGCCGCCCCGACATAAGAGATTGGGCCACCTCGGTCCAGTGTCATGGCTATTAATCGTGTGACTAATTCCAAGGATTACGTTGGGATGTGGGGTCTTAAACTTGGGTCGGTCATTGGGTATCTGGTTTAGAACTTGCAAGTACATAGATGGGTGGGCTCTGACCCAAGGGGCGCCAACAAGAAATGGCCAACTACAGCCCCATTGGCTAATCTCGTGTATAAAATATACAAGGGGTTTTACGGGATTTTAGTTACATGTGCAAACGCAAGCACATTGTGGGCTTGTTGTATGAACGTAAGGCAAAGTAATTGGCCTGAGGGCCAACAGGGGGGCGCCCAACAGAGAAGATGGCGCGCAAAAGACTAAGCCATTGACTAATTGCTATTTAAAGATATACAGTGTTTCGGTGGCGTCATTTTATTAATGTCAACAATCAGTGTGTCGTGTTTTGAACTTACAATTAATGGCTTGAACCACAGGGGCGCCAAACAGGAGAAGAAGAGGGCCAAGCGGTCAGCACATTGCTAATCTGTTTACAAATATACCGAGGGGGGCTGATTACTGGATTTGGTTAAATATTACAAGTTCGGAGATCGATAGGTGTCTTTATCGGAACGTACAAGTTGGATGGCGAATGGGGACACGGGGGACAAGGGGGGGCGCGGCAAGCGCAAGAAGAGGGGTGGGGGTCGGGCTGCTACTGGGGAGTGAAGGCGACGTTGGTATTTCTATAATTCGTTTTAAAATATACAGTGCTCTTTACTGGGATTTTATTAAAATTTCAATCATGGATGTCTTGTGTTTGAAGCTTAGCCAATTTACTTGCTGCAAGCCACAGGGGAAGGCCCAAACAGAGAAGAAGTGACGACCGAATACGTCCATTGCTGAATTCTTTGGTAAAATATACACATGTTTACGCTGGATGTGTTATTAAATTTCAATCATTGTGTACTTGGTTTTGACCTTATCGCGATTAATTTGCTAAACCAACGAGAGCGGCGCCAAACAGAGGAAACGGGGCCAGACTAGCCAGTGCTATGGTCGGATTTTTAAAATATAAACAGTTTTAACGGGAATTTATTACAATTTCATCGATGTGGGGTCCTTTTTGGCGAACTTAGCAATAAGTGGCGGGAACCCATAGGGGCGCACAACCGAGACCTTGGCCAACTACCAGATAATGGCTAATTCTTTTTAAAATATACAGTATGTTACGGGATTTTAATTAATTGTCAACTCATTTGTGGTCTTGTTTTGAACTTAGCAGGCAATGAATTTGCTGAACCCAGCAGGGGGGCACTCCAAACAGAAAAGATGGCGCACACTATAGAACCATTGGCTACTTCTTTTAAAAACAGTACAGTGTTTAAGCTGGATTCATTTACTAATTTCACAAATCTAGGGTGTCTTGTTATTGAACTTAGCAATTACTTGCGTGACGACCCCCGGGGGCGGCAACAGCAGCAGAAGGAATGGGGCGCACGTAGCATTGGGGCTACATCTTTTAAAACAATTAGCAGTTTTTACTGGATTTTAAGTACTTTCGCAATCATGTTCTTGGTTTGAACGCGTGAGCAATTAATTGCTTTAACCACAGGGGGCCGCCAAAAGAGAAGATGTGGGGGCCTCACGTACTGATCCATTTGGCTACTATCGCCTGTTGCGAAAGTTCCAAGGATGGTGTGGTTAGATCTGGATTTTATTAAGATTTGCATCATTGGGTCCTTGGTTGAAGCGTTAGCATTAGCGCATAGGCTGAACCACAGGGGGGGGGGGGCTAGCCAAACAGGAAGTGGCCAAGCTAGCCATTGGCTAATGCTTTAAATTTGAACCAATGTTACTGGATTTTAGTTAAAGATTCAATCATTGTGTCTTTTTTGGAACTTAGCAATGCGATTGTGAACCACAGGGGGGGCACCAAACAGAGAAGATGGGGCCAAACTTAGTGCCGATAAAGAGCTATGTCAGATTCACATAGTCCTGTGTTTCCGTCATACTACTTGGATTTTGAATTACTAATTAATATTTACGATCATCGTGTCTTGAGATTTTTGACCGTTTTAGCAATAAATTGCTGAGAACCACGAGGGGGAGGAAAAGGGGGGCGCCACACAGGAGAAGATGGGGTCCCCGTACTCTACGCCCCTTTGGCTAATTCGACCTGGTTTAAATATACGACTGAATTGGTTTACTTTGGGATCGTTTATTCAATGTCATCCATCATTGTTGTGTCTTGTTTTGACCTTATTCAATTCAGCATTGAGCTTGAATGCCAGCTTGCCCCACGGTGGGGGTCATTTGTTGAGGCCGCGAAACAGAGATGTCTCACTCTAGAGCCAGTGGCTAAGATATCTTATGTAAAATATAACAGTGTTTTTACTGATTTTATTAACTGCATCAGATCATTGTGTCTTGTTGTTGAACTGTAGGGGCAATTAATTTGCTACCGACAACGACACAGGGGCGCCAAACAGAGAGATGGCCAACAGAGCCATTGGGCTTTCCAGTTTTAAAATTATACAGATTAGTTTATACTACTGTATTTGTAATGTTAATTTACAATCATGTGTCTTGTTTTTGACAGCTTATGCAATTAATTGCTGAACTCCACAGAGTGCTTGCAGCTACAGTAGAAGATGGCCAAGCGTAGGCCTAGTGGCTAATCATATTCAAATATCCAGTGTTTTTACTCACCTGTAATTTATGTAAATTTCAATCATTGTGGTCTTCGTTTTGAACTTAGCACTGATGGCCTGAAGCACTCCACGGGGCGGGCCAAACTAAGAAGATGCAACTGCCATTTGGAGGGCTAATTCTTTATAAAATATACAGTGTTTACTGGAATTTTATTTTACATTAAATTTCAATGTGCATTGTTTTCCTTGTTTTAACTTAGCAATTTATTGTGAAATCCACATGGGTGCGCCAAACTAGAGAAGAGGGTCTAACTTAGCCATACACGGCGCATGTGCTATTTAAATAAACAGTGTTTAACCAGGGGAATTTGATAAAGTGCACAGTTCAAGCATGTGTCCTTGTTTTGAACTTATCAATTATTGCTGAACACATTGGGGCGCCCAAACAAGAATGAAAGATGGGCCAACTACCATTTGCTAATTCTTTTAAAATATGTCCCAGTGTTTACTGGATTGTATTAAATTTAATCATATGTTGTCTGTTTTGGAACCATCTAGCAATGTCTGAATGCACCACAGGACGTTAAATAGAGAAGATGGACAAGCTAGCCCCATTCGCTAATTCTTTTTTTAAATATACATTGTCTCCTTTTATGTTTGATCTCAATTTAATCATTTTTTGTACCTGTCTTGAACTTAGATCAATAAATCTGATGGCAACCACAATGGTACGTTAACAAAGTAAAGAAATGGAACAATTAAAGAGCAAATTCTGGTACAAGAATATACTGTGTGTCCACCACTTGACATTTTTATCGAGTTGAGAGCATGTGATGGTCTTGTTTTGAACTTATAGCTATTCATGTGAGGCATCCATACAGGAGACGCTTACAGAGAAGATGGACCAATTAGAAAAGTCTTTGACGAAAATTTACAGGTTTAGAGGTCAGGTTGGTATGGGGTTTCGTATTTTAATTCAAAGTGGGCTAACGTCATTTTGGTCCCTGATTTTAAAACGTACCAAGTAATTTCTGCAACCGCATAGGCACCCAAGCGGTGGCATATGAGCAACTGGGTCTTAAAGAACACACCGGTGGTACTCTTTTAAGGCAAGGGGATAGCAGATTGTCAGTCCGGTTTAAACAGCGTCACAATGAAGGGCACTAGCCAACAGGCAGCCACCAACAGAGAATAGGGCCATTAGGCAATTAGCAAACTTAGCACAGCAATATGTTATGTTAAACATTTGCAGTGTGTGTAAACTTGAGATTATTTGAGGTTTAAAAAAAAGCGCGGTTATTGTTTAAACATCCAAGTAACTTGCTGTCTATCAGGGCACCACACAGCGGACAATTAGCAAATTCTTAAAAACACACAGTTTTTTACTCGATGTAAAGTTTAACGAGAGGTGGGTTGTGTCCTGTTATTTAAAAAACAGCAAACGTAACAGATTAATTGCTGCACAACCACAGGGGCAACCAACTGGACACTTAAGCAAATTCCTTAAAACAACACAGTTTTTTTACTCGATTGGTGTAGTCAAGTCTTAACAATTTGTGGTATAGTGTTTTTGAACGTATACAATTTTTTTATTGGCTGTGCAACCACTACGCCGAACAGAGAAGATGGTCACATGCATTCTTTTGAAGTCATAATAGTTTTTTTACTCCCTAAGCTCTAGTTCTTACTTGCTGTGAATTAATGTGAAGACTCATGTTAAGAACTAATCATGTCATACTTTGGGTGTATTGTAAGTCTGCTGCAGGCATGTCCACAGGTATCACTGTAAAACAGAGGGGTAACATAAATTGTTTTTTCATATCATTAGTGCTTTAGTCGTTTACCTTTGATGTTATGAAGCCTATGCAGCGGTGAACCTGTTTTGGAACGCCATTTAATGCATTTGCATAGAACGCGTGACTGACCTGCACCCACAGGTCACGTCAAACAGAGATAATGGTTCCTCAATTCTTGTACAATCTAGCAGTTTGTTTACCCAATGCGTGTGCTAACCAACTGTTCCCTGTGTTATTGAAGTTTGTTGGAAAATGATCAGCATCTGCTGGGGTTTATTCTGCTGCAAAAAACCACAGGGCGGCTCAACGGAGAAGATGGGTAACATGCTTGAAGTTATTGTCTTGGGTCTGGCTCTCATCTTAACTGGCTATATTACCATGGTGAGCTGATTGTGGTGGTGGTGATGGTGATGAGGAATGAGGGTGACTGATGATGCATGACTGCGACGATGCATACTGATGGGATGGGGAGATCAGGAGAGATTGGATTGGGGATGTGATCATGATGGTGAGGGTGATGAGGCTTTCTGGTGGGTGGTGTGGGTGGTGGTGATGGAAGGGTGATATGGTGGCTCTCTGGTGGTGGTGGGTGGTGTGGTGGTGTGAATGATCGATGGATGAGTGAGGTTAGATGTTGTGGTGCGGCAGCTTCTGGTGGTAATGAAATGCTGATAAGTGGTGGTGGTGGTGATTGCATAATGAATGATATATGATGATGGTTTCATGATAATGGTAATGATTAATACCGATGATGGTGATAATGATGTAGCCGTCTGGTTGGTTATTATGAATGATGATGATGATGAGATGGGTACGCACTTCTGGTTGGTGAGGGTATCATGATGTTGTACGTGAATGTTGATGATGGTGGTGATTATGGTGATGGTTATGATGATGGTGATGCGTGGTCAGTCGATTAATGATGCGTGAGGATGGTGATGCCTTCTTGATCTGATGGTGGTGTACTGGCTTGGTGATGAATGATTATGATGTTGATGTGATGTGATGATGATGATGACTGCGGTGAATGATTGATGATGATAATGATGTGCTCTGCATGAATGTCACTGATGAAGATAGGTGCTGATGATTG
The DNA here is from genome assembly GCA_013435795.1 of Chlamydomonas sp. ICE-L. Taxonomy (NCBI): domain Eukaryota; kingdom Viridiplantae; phylum Chlorophyta; class Chlorophyceae; order Chlamydomonadales; family Chlamydomonadaceae; genus Chlamydomonas; species Chlamydomonas sp. ICE-L. The sequence goes on from JACBWV010000234.1 coordinate 2,438,394, forward strand.
ATTTTGATGATGCTGATGACTGGCGCTTCCTGGTGTACATGAGTGATGAGTGATCGGTGGGTGGTGGTGGTGGTGTTGATTGCTGATGAGGCGCTCTTGTGGTAAATTGACTGTGATGACGTGGTGATGATGATGAGGATTATAGTGATGGGCGCTTCTGGTGGTAATCGATGATGTGGTGGTTTGTGCTTATTGATGATGAATGATGATGATATTTGATGATGGGTTATGGCGCTTCCTGTTGTGTAATTGGTTATCGGATGGTGAGTTGCAGTGAGATGAGATGAAGATTGATGACATGTAAATGACATGATAATGATATATAATGATTGTGTTGATGATGATGGTGATCATGCGTGATGGTAATGATGCATGATGGTGACGTCGATATGGATCCTCTGGTGGTGGTCATGAATGCATATGCTGATGACTGATGATAGTATGATGTGGCGCTTCTGGTGCGGACTGGGGATCATGTGGTGTTGGTGATGTGATGATTTGCTGATGCATGTGTGGTGGTGATGATGATGCTTTGCGTAGGTGTTGTGATTATCGGGGGATGGTGGTGATGATTATGGTGACGGTGGCAGTGATGACTGAGATGGGTGATGGTGATGCTGCTCCGGGTGTGACGCTGTTCGTAGTGGCCTCATCGTGACTGGTCTACGTGTGCTACATCGCGTGGTCACTCCTGAGCTTGGTGGTGGTGCTAGATGGTGACTGGATGATGGTGCGGGTGGGTGATAATGGTGTAATTGATGATGATGATGGTGTGATGATGTAGACATGATGTGGTGATCCGCACTTGATGGTGGTCGGTGAATGATGTTAGTAATTTGTCAACCGGTGGCGCTGGGATGGTTGGATGATGACTGTTGGTGGTGGTGCGTGAGATGGTTGCTGGTGTGGTGGCTGCGATGGGTTGATGCGGTGTGCTGGGTGAGTGGCTACGGTGTTGGTTGATGAAATGGTCAAGATGCTGATTGTTGGTTGGTGTTAACTCGGTGGTTGGTTATCGATGAGTTGAGATGGTTGTGTGTGAGAGATTGGTGTTGTTATGATGAATGTTCTCTCGATTGATGCAACTTGGATGTAACATGTACGATGTTGAATGGGGAGGGTGATTGATCTGCCGACCACTTGTCCCGCTCCTGCCTGGGGTATCAGATTTAGCTGCTGGCTTCGCTCCAGTAGCCCTGCTGCTCCCTGGCGTGATGGTGATGGAGATGGGCAGTGATAATGATGGTGATGGCATTTTTCATGGTGCCCTTCTCATCTTCCTCTCGTCTAAGCCGATGGCAGGCAGTCTTTTCATGTGGCCCTTCTCACCCATTCCTCTCTCTCCCTCCCTCTCATCTCTCTTATCCCCTCATCCCCTCATCTTCCCGTGTAGCAGGCTGTGTAGGACTTCCAATCCCACCGATCCCTCCCATCGAATCAACTTCCGTCTTCACTCGGGCTCCCTGCTCTAACTCCCTCATCACTGCGTCTACTCACCCCCTCTCACCCCTCCCATTTCCTCTCACTCCCTCTCTCATCCCCCCATTTTCTCATCATCTCATCAGGCAGAGTCTAGTTGTCCTGCTGACCCCCCTCCCCCTCCCGTCCACAACCCTCCGCTCACCTTCTTGCTCATGTTCCTCATATCCCATCTGGTTAGTCTTCGGCATGATGTGACAGGATATGTCATGGACCCTTCTAAAACATGTCTGCACTCCAATCTGCTTTTACCAACCGCCCACCCCATGTACCCACTCCCACCCCCCCAACCCCACCCGACAGGCCCAACCCTCACCCCGCGTGGTCCGTCATTCATCGTGTTGCAGGGTCTCGAGGCCATGTTGGTCTTCCTTAAAAATGTCTCCAGCCATTACTTTCTTGTCCTCCCAGCCCCACCCCATCTCCCCCCACACTCTCATCCCACCCCACCCCACCCAACCCGAACCTAGCGCCTCGTGGTCATCATTCGTATCGTGTTGCAGGGTCTCAGTAGGCTATATTGGTCTTCTAAGGCTTCCCTCCAATATGCTGTACCACTCATCCCCATTCCACGCACCACACACACCCAATCCCCCCCCCCACCCCACCTAACCCCACTACGCCTCTGGTCATCTTCTGTGTTGGCAGGGTGCCTCCCGCAGGCAGTGTTGCCTTCTAAATTCATATTCTAAATGAGATCTACCCCAATAGATGCAAAATTACCCGATACCCCACTCCCATTTCCTCCACCCACCCACCCCACCCCACCCACCCAACCCCACCCCTTTGATGGTCATCTTCTCGGTGTTGGCCGGTCCAGTCTTCTCGGCCCCAGTGTTTGGCCTATCAAATGTCTCCTCCAATATTCGTACCCCACCGCCATTCCACCCCACCCCCCCAACCCCACCCCACCCAACCCCACCCCGTGACGTGGTCCATCTCTGACTAGTTTCAGGGTCTCGCATGCTTTTGGGCCTTCTAAATTCTCCTCCAATATCTGTTATCCCACCCCATTTCCCCCCACCCCTTGTGGTCATCTTCTCCGTGTGCAGGGGTTCCGCAGGCTCATTTGGCCTTTAATATCACCTCCTCCAAGTACTGCATGTAATTACCTAGGCCTAGTCCACCGATTCCACCCGCACGCGACCATTGTACCCACTCCCTACCCCCCTTAACTCCACCTCCACCCGTCGTGGTCATCTTCGCTCCTTCATCTTTCTCTCTGTTGCAGGGTCTTCGCAGGCTATTTGGGCCTTCAAAATGTCTCCTCCAATATGCTGTTCCCCACCCCCATTCCACCCGCCTACCCACCCAACCCACACAACCCAAACCACCAGTTCGGTCAACTTCTCGTTTGGCAAAAAGAAAAGGGGGTCCCTCCCCCTAGCAGGCTTATAGTTGGTCTTCCAAATGTCCTCCATCCACAATGCTGTTCAACCCACCACTAAGGGCCATTCCACCCGCACCCGGCACCCCACCTAATCCAACCACCCCATCGTGGTCATCTTCTCGTTGGTTGCAGTCTCGCAGGCATTTTGGGCCTACCAAACTTGTTTGTCTCTCCAATTAGCTGGTTTACCGCACAAGCGCGCCACCTTATTCCTCCACCCCACCCCCATTCCACCCCACCTAACCCCACCCCATCAGTATGGTCAATCTTCATCTAAAGTGTTGCAGGGTCTCGCAGCTATGTTTGGCCTTATCTAATTGTCTCCTCCATATGACTGTTTACCCACCCGCCTATCTCCACCCCACCCCATTCCACCCCACCTAACCCCACCCCTCGTGGTCATCTTCTCATGTTGCAGGGTCTCGGCAGCTGGGGGGGGGGGGGGGGTTGGTCTTCTAATGTCTCCTCCAATAGCTGTTACCCACCCATTCCACCCACCCCACCCAACCCCACCCCTCGTTGTCATTCTCCTCGTGTTGCAGGGTCCTCGCATGCTAGTTGTCCTTCTGAAGTCGCCTCCAATATGATGTTTACCCAACCCCACCCCACCCAACACCCACCCCTCGTGTTCCATCTTCTCAATGGTGCAGTCTATCAGGCTATGTTGGTCTTCTAACTGGTCTCCTCCAATATGCTGTTTAAGCCCCCACCTCCCCCCCGATTACCACCCCACCCACCCACCCCACCCCTTGTGGTCATCTTCTCCGTTTTTGCAGGGTCTCCAGACATGTTTGGTCTTCTGAATGTCCTCCTCAATATGACTGTTACCACCCCACCCCATCCACCAACCCCCCCCCAGCCCCACCCAACCTGACCCTCGTGGGTCATCTTCTCGTGTGCAGGGTCCTCTAGGCTATGTTGGTCTTCTAAAATGGTCTCCTTCTCATAATGCTGTTACCAAACCATCCACCCACCTGTCTCATTCCACCCCCACCCCACCCACCCCACGCCTCTAGTCCATCGTTCATCGTGTTGCAGGGTTGAGTAGGCTAAGTGTTGGTCTTCTAAATGTCTCCTCCAATATGCTGTTACCACGACCCTACGCCATACCCCACCCCTCGTATGTCTCTTCGCTCGAAATGTGCAAGGGTCTCGTAGTGACTAGCTGTCTGGTCTTCTAAATGGTCTCCTCGCAATATGACGTTTTAACCCCACCCCCTTACCACCCCACCCCATCCCAACCTCACACCCCACCCGCCACCCACCCCCCTACCCCCGGGCAGTCATCTTCTCGTGGTTATGCAAGGGTCTCGCAGACTATGTTCGGTCTTCTGATGGTCTCCTCCCAATATGCTGTTACCTGATAAGGCACCCACCCAATTCCAACCCCACCCTCACCCAAGCCGCTCCCCACCACCACCCAACCCCACGCCTCGTGGTCATCTTCTCTTGTTGCAGGGGTTTTTCTTGCAGGCTGATGTTGAGTCTCACTAACATGTCTCCCTGCCAATATGCTGGTTGCCCCACCCCATTCCCCCCCACCCCACCCAACACCGACCCCACCCACCCCAACCCTCGTGGTCTCTTCTCGTGTTGCAGGGTCTACGCAGGCGTTGTTGGCTCTCCATAAATGTCTCCTCTCCTCCAATAGGCTGTGCCCTCACCCCATTCCCCCCACCCCGACCCACCCCACCCCTCGTGGTCATTCTTCCATTCTCGTGTTGCAGTGTGATACGTCCCGCAGGCGAGGGATTGTGGTTCTATGCTAACTTGTCTCCTCCAAATATGCTGTTACCCACCCCCCATTCCACCCCACCCCACCTCACCCAACCCCCAACAAAACCACCCGCACCCCCCCTCGTGGTCCATCTTCTCGGTTGCAGGGTCTCGACAGCTATGTTTTCTTCTAACAAAGTCTCCTCCAATATTGATGGTTTACCCCCACCCCATTCCACCCACCCACCCCTCGTGGCATCTTCTCGTTTGGGACAGGTCTCGCAGGCTAGGTTGGTCTTCAAATGTTCCTCAATATGCGGTTACCACCCCACCCATTCCACCCCAGCCCCAACCCAGCCCCACCCACCAACCCCACCCCTCGTTGCATCTTTCTCGTTGTTGCAGGGGTCTCGCAGCTATGTTGGTCTTCTATAGGCTCCTCCAATATCTGTGTTCACCCCACACCCCCATTCCACCCCATCCCACCAACCCCACCCCCGTGGTCATCTCTCATTGTGCAGGGTCTACAGGCTATGTGGTCTTCTAAAATGTCTCCTCCAAATATTCTGTTACCCCACCCCATCCTCCACCCAACCCCACCCCTCGTGGTCATATTCTCGTGTTTGCATGGTCGCCTAGGCTATGTTGGTCTCCTAAATGTCCTCCTCCAATATGATATTACTCTCCACCCGCATTCCACCCCACCCCACCCAACCCGCACCCCACCCAAGCCCCACCGGCCTTGTTCACACATTACGCGGGTTTGCAGTATATCTCGCCGAGCTAATGTTTCGTCTACTCTAATGTCTCCTCCCATATGCGGTTACCCCACCCCATTCTTCCCACCCGTCACCTGCCAGCCGCAGACCGAGCTCCCAACTCCCCAACCCCTCGTGGTACATCTTCTCGGATCCTATGTAACAGTGTCTCCGCGACTATGATGGGCTCTTATGAATGTCTCCTCCAATAATGACTCGTTATTCCCACCTATTCCTACCCAACGACCCGCACGCCCACCCACCCAACCCATACTCCCGACCCTCGTGGTCACTTCTCGTGTTAGCAGGTGTCTCGTAGTGCTATGTTGGGCATTCTAAATGCTCTCCTCCAATATGCTGTTGACCCCACCACCCCACCCCCCCCCCATTCGGCACCCCACCCCACCCAACCCCCACCCTTCTAGGCAAAGGCTCTCGTGTTGTTTGCAGTGTCTCGTCACAGCTATGTGGGTCGATCATAAATGTCTCCTACGCAATATGCTGTTACGCACCCGCACACACAACCCCCCGCCTCGTGGTCATCTTCTCAGGTGTTGCAGGGTCTCGTAGGCTCTGTTGCTCCTTCTAGAAGTCTTCCTCACCGATATGCTCTTACCGGTCCAAACCGGCCCTTACCAACCCCACCGCCCCAGACCCAACGTCCCACCCCTATCCCACCCACCCCCTCTTGGTCATCTTCTCGGTGTTGCATGGCGGCTCGACGGACTAGTGTTGGTCTTCGTAAATGTCTCTCCGAATATCTGTTTACTCGATAAACCGCCACCCATTCCAACCCCAGACCCACCCCACCGGCCATCCTCTTAGCCATCCACCCCACCCACCCACCCCTCGTGGTCATCTTCTCCTTCTCGTGTTGCAGGGGCTCGCTAAAGCTAATGTGTGGATCTCTTGAATTTCTCCTCCAAATGCATGTTACCACCCACCACCCCCATTCCAACCCCACCGTCGCTACGCCAACCCCATACCCCACCCAGCCCACCCTCTGGTCATCTTCTTCGGTTTGCAGGGTCTGCAATGGCATATTTTGGTCTTGTCTAAATCTCTCCTCCAATATGCTGTTACCGCCACCACAATTCCACCCCACCTCAACACGACTATGGGTAACCAACCACCACCCCTCGTGGTCAATCCTTCTCTGTTAGCAGGGTCTCGCACGGTATGTTGGTCTTCATGAATGTGCTCCCTCCATCCAAGATGCGGTTCCTCACCCCATCGCACCCACCCACCCAACCCACCGCCACCCAACCCTAACCCCTCAAGGTCCATCTTCTTTTCTCGTGTTGCAGGGTCCTCGCAGCTATGTTAGTCATCCAAGATGTCTCCGTTATTTATTCCCCCCCCCCCCAAGAATGCTGTAGCCCAGCCCCCCCGATTCCATTCCACCCCCCCCCACCCAACCCGCACTTCCCTCGTGGAGTCATCTTCGTCGTTTGGACTGTTGTCTCGCAGGCTATGTGTGGGCTTCTAAAAGTCTCCGTAAAAGATTGCGGTATTATCCCCACTCCCCCCATTTACCCACCCCACCCCCCCCACCTCCACCGACCACCCCCACCTACCCCACCCTTGTGGGCATCTAACCCGGTGGCAGGGTACCTGCGCAGGCTATGGTTCGTCTGTGCTTTCCTAAAAGTCTCCGCCTCCAATATGATGTTTACCACCCCCACCGTCCATTCCACCACCTCACCCACCCTAGTGGTATATCTTCTACTTGTTGCAGGGTCTCGCAGGCTATGTTGGTCTTCTAAATGTCTCCTCCATATTCGTTACCCCACCCCCAGTCCACCGCCACCGCAACCCAACCCCACCCCACCCAACCCCACCCCTCGTGGTCTCTTCTCCTGTTGCAGGGTCTGCATGCATTCTATGTGGTCTTATTCTAAATGGCTCCTCCAAATGCTGTTTACCCTAAACCCCATTCCACCCAACCCCCACCCAACCCCACCCCTCGGCACATCAACTTCTCACGGTGCAGGGTGCAATAGCAGTGCTATAATGGTCATTCTAAATGTCTCCCTTCCAATAATGCTGTTACCTACCCCACCCCACCCAACCCGACACACCCCTCGTGGTCATCTTCTCGTGTTGCCTGTCTCATAGGGGCTAGTGTTGGAATTCATCGTAATGTCAATCATCTCCCTCACATATGAGTTACCCCACCCATTCAGACATCCCACGGCCACAACCCACCCCACCCAACCCGACCCCTCGTGGTCATCTCTCAGGTTGCAGTAGTCTCGCAGGCTATTGAGCTTCAAAATGTCTCCCCTCCATATGGCTTTTATCCGTTTTCCACTGACCGGACCAGCCCATCCCAGCTCTGCGCCACTCCATCCCACCTTCACCAGTGCAAGGGGGTCATACAATTCTTCGTGAGATGTGGAAGCCGTGTACTTGCTAGCGAACAATTTCTAGCTCTCCTAAGGATCTCCTCCAGATCTTGACTGTACCAATAGACCCAAACACGCCACCCCAGGATCCACCCCACCACCAACCCAACCAGCACTACCCCCCTCGTGGTCACTTCTCGTGTTGCAGGGTCCGCAGGCTATGTTGCCTTACTGAACTGTTCTCCACCTCCAATCATGCATGTTCCGCCACGCTCTATTCCACCCCAACTCCCATTCCACCATTCACCCCACCTACACTGGACACAAAGACCTGTGGTCATCTGTCTCGTAGTGTGACAGGGTCACTCGCAGTGCGATTGGGCCACTATCTAAATTTCCCCCATCCAATATGCTGTTACCCACCCCCATTCACCAGGGAATCTACCGCCCACCTCCATCCCAACCCCATCCTAAACCCCAACTCCGCTGTGGTCAGTCAGTTCTCGTGTTGCAGGATCTAAGCAGGCTATTTTTTGTCTTTTAGCTACCAAATGTCCTCCTCACATATGCTTGTTACACCACGACACTCGCAGATGTCTCATTCCACCTCTACCCCCACGCTCCCGACCTAAGCAAACCCCATCCACCTTCGTGGTCATCTTCTCGTGTTGCAGGGCTCTCGCACGCAGTTTTGTGGGCTACGACCAAATGTGCCTCCAATATGCGTGTTTCCCCACCGCACCGCATCCATCTGCCACCCACCTCCATGCCCCCCCACCTAACCCCACCCTCGTCGGTCATCTTCTCCGGTTGCAGGGTGCTGGAGCGTATGCGTTAGCTATCCTAAATGTCTCTCCAATTGCTGTTCCCGCCACCGCCCCACCCCATTCCACCCCCCTAACCGCCACCCTTTGTGTGGATCATTCTCTCGTGTGCGGTCTACGCAAGCTGTCTGTTGGTCTTCTAAATTTCTCGCTTCAATATCTGTTAACTACCCAGCCTCCATTCCGCCACCTGCCATTCTCTCCACCCACCCCACTCTTGTGCCACCCAACCTTTTCCCACCCCTCGTATCATCTTCATCCTCGATGTTGCAGGGTCCTCTCGCAGGCTAACTGTTTTGGCTCTTCTGAATGTCTCCTCCAAATGATGTTACCCACCCCAACCAAACCACCTATCCCCACCCACCCCTACCCCTTCGTGTTTCATCTTCTCGTGTTGTCGTGTGGTACTAGCTATGCTTGTGATGATCATCTACAATGTACTCCTCCAATAGTGCTGATTTAATTTTACCCGTAACCGGCCACCCAAGCGTTCCACTCACCGCCACGCGTCCACTCCAACCCCACCCCACCTCAACCCCTACCCGACCCCTACACTATCTCGGGTCATCTTCTCGTGTTTGCAGGGTCTCGCACGCTATGTTGAGTTCTTTAATGTCCTCCCCAATAGTGCTGATTCACCGTGGGGCACCCCATTCGCTAGGACATATCCCCAATCCAAAGCATCCGAGCCAACTCGCCACTAGCTTGCAGGCACCTACACCCCACCTAAAACTCATCGTGGATTGGCAGACTGTGTCGTCTGTGCCAGGGTCTTACAGGCTATGTAGGGCTCTCTAAAATGTCTCCTCGCAATTATGCTGTTTACCCCTCTACCGGGCCATTCCACCCCCCTCCCATCACTACAACGTCCAACGCCGCACCTCCCGTCGCTGAAATCATCTTCTTCATGAGTGGGCAGGGTAAGCTAGGCAAGGGGCTGTGCATGTGGGGTCTGCTAAAATGGTCTTCTCCTCCGAGTCCGCTGTGTAACCAGGATACCCACCCCCACCGGCCACCATAAACCCTAGCAGCCTCCACCCCAATGGGTAAAGCTAGGTAATTTCGTGGCTCATCTATACTTCCTGGGTTGCGCTAGGGGCTCATAGGCTATGTTTTGGTCTACGTAAATGTCTCCTCCAATGATGTTATCCCACCCCCCACTTCCCCCGTCCACCGCCACACCAACCATTCGCAATAGCGTCCGCACCGCACAGCCCCACCCACCCTAAGCCTTAAGGACCCCACCCCTACCGTTGTCAATCGTCTTCTCAGTTGCACGTGGTGCCTCGCAGGCTAGTTGGCCTTCTAAGTCTCCTCCAACATGTTTGTTACCGGACTTACCACCGCCACCCCGCCATCGCAATCCCCATCCCGGAACCAGCCGCCATCCTCACCGCCCTGTAGCCATCTTCTCGTCGTTGCAGTGGTCTTCGCATGCTACGATCTGGTCTTCTAAATGTTCTCCTCCAATAGGCGGTAACCCCACCGCAATACCTTACCACCAACCACCCCACCCACCCGCTCCATCCCCTCGTGGTCACAATGCTCTCAGGATGCAGGGTCTCGCAGGCTATGTGGTCTTCGGAATGTCTCCTCCAAAATGTGTTACCAAACCCCACCGTCACCCCAACCCCACCCCTCTCCTGGCTCATCTTCTCGCGTTGCAGGTCTCGCAGCTATTTTGGTCTGATCTAAATGGCCGCCTCCAATATACTGTTACCCAACACCCCGATTCACATCCCACCCCACCCAACCTACCCCACCCCTCGTGTCATTCTCCTCGATTCTCGTGTTGCAGGGTCTTCGCAGGACTAGGTGGAGTCTCGAAAGGTCTCCTCCAATATGCTGTTACCCCCACCCAATTCCACTCTCCACCCCACTCAACACCCCCACCCCACCCACCCCCACGACCCTCGATTGTCATCTTCTCGTAGTATGCGAGTGTCTTACACGGCTTATGTCATGGTCTCTTCCTTTAACTAAAGGTCATTCCTCACAATATGCTGTTACCCTCCCACCTACCCCCATTCCACCCCACCCCACCCAACCCCACCCCTCGTGGTCATCTTTCTCATGGTGCAGGGTCTAGCAGGCTAATTTGAATCTTCGAATGGTCTCCTCCTATGCTGTTAACCCCACCCGCACCCAACCCAACCCCACCCCTCGGTAGGTCAGTCTATTCTCGTGTTGCAGGGTCTCATAAGCTATGTTTTGTTCCTTCTAAAATGTCTCCTCCAATATGAGTTTTCCCCCACCCCATTCCACCCCCCCACCCCACCCAACCAACCCCACCCCTCGTGAGTCACCTTCTCATATAGCAGGGTCCCGCAAGCTAGTCTATGTTGGCCTTCTAAAATGTCTAAATCCATATATGCTGTTACCCACCCAAAAACCCCACAAACGTTCCACCACACACCCAAATGGATCAACCCACCCCACCTAAACAATACCCCTCGTGGTTCATCTCTCTGTTTGCAGGTGTCTCGCAGGCTATTGGGCCCTGATCGAAATGTATCCTCCCCCCCAATATGCTGTTACCCACACCCACATTGTATACCCCACCCCAACCAAACCCAACCCCAAACCCCGCAACCCGCCGAGAGGTCTCTTCTCGGTGCTTGGGTCAGGAGGATCAGACATGCTATGTTGGGTTATTTCCAAATGTCTCCTCCAATATGATGTACACCAACCCATTCACAGCAACCCACCCCACCTGGAGCCCAACCCACTCGTAAGGTCCATCGTCTCAGTGATCGCAGGGGTCCACCAGGACCAGTTTTGGCTACCATAAGTGTGTCTCCAAATGCTGTACAAGCACCCACACCTATGAATCCACCACCACATTCCCAACCCCCAACTACCCACACCGCGTGTCAATCTTTACGTGTGGCAGGGTCTCGGAGGCTCATGTTGCCTTCTAGAATGTGTCGACTCCAATGATGCTGAGTACCCACACCAACACACCCAATCCCGACCCCACCCCATTCCACACAAACCTAACCCCACCTGCGTTTGTCATCTTTCTCGTGTGCAGGTTCTCGAGGCTTGTTGGGTTCTAAATGCTCTCGAAATATGCGTGACCCACCCCATTCAACCCACACCCCACCCAACCCCACCCCCCCAACCCACCCTCGTGGCATCTTCTCGTGTTGCAGGGGTTAGCTGAAGGTATGGTGGTCTTTGATGTCCTCACAAGATGATGTCCTCACCCCACCCCACCCAAAACCCCACCCCCTCGTGGCATCTTCTCGTGTTGCAGGGTCTCGGCAGAGCTATTGTTGGTCTTCTAAATGTCTTCCTCCAATATGCTTACCCCACCATTTCCACCCCACCCCAACCAACCCCCCTTCGTGGTCATTTCTGTGTGCAGGGTATCGTAGGCTATGTGGCTTCTAAATGTTTCTCCTCCCAATAGCTGTTACCAACCCCATTTCCACCCCACCCCACCAACCCACCCCACCCAACCCCCCTCGTGGTCATCTTCTCGTGTTGCAGGGTCTCGCAGGCTATGTTGGTCTTCTAAATGTCTCCTCCAATATGCTGTTACCCCCCCCCATATCCACCCCACCCACCCCAACCCCACCCAACCCAACCCACCCTCAGGTTCATTTCTTGAGTGAGGTCTCGCAGGCTCATGTTGTCTGCTGAATGGTCCCTCCATATGATGTTACCCAACCCCATTACACCCCACCCCACCCACCGCACCCAACCACACCCTCGTGGTCATCTTCTTGTGTGGCAGGGTCTTGTGGCTACAGTGGTCTCAATGGGTACTCAACTATGCTGTACCCCACCCACTCCCATTCCACCCCACCCACCCAACCCCACCCCACCCAACCCAACCGTCGTGGTCATATCTAATCGTGTATGTTGCAGGTCCGCAGTATGTTAGTCTTCATAAATGTTCTCCTCAATATGCTGTTAACACAACCCACCCAACCCCACCCCTCGTCGGTCATATTAACGGTTGAAGGGTCCGTTAGGATAGTGTTTCTATATGTCGTCCTCCAAATGTCTTACCCCACCCCATCCACCCCACCACACCAACCAACCCACCAGGCCCCCTCGTGGTTCTCCTCTCGGGATGCAGGGTATTGCAAGGCTATGTGGGTCTAAATGTCTCCTCCAAATCATGCTGTCTTACCCCACCAATCCCCCCACCCCACCCCACCCCACCCAACACCCAACCCTACCCACGTGTCATCTTTCGTGTTGAGGGGTCTCGCAGGCTTGTTGGCCTCTGAATGTCTCCTCAATATGCTGTTTTCCCAACCCATTCCACCCCCCCCCACCCCACCCAACCCACCCCACCCAAACCCCAAACCCGTGTGGGTCATCTTCTGTGTTGCAGGGCTCGCAGGATATGTTGGTCTCCTAAAATTCTCGCTCCGAATATGCTGTTGCCCCACACCAGTTCCACCCCGACACCCCCACCCAAACCAAAGCCACAACTCCCTCGAGTGAGTTCAATCTTACTCATGTTGCAGGGTCCGCAGGGGCTATGAGGTCTTTCTAATGTCTCCCAAATATGCTGTTAACACAACCCAATTCCCACCCCACCCCACCCAACCTCACCCCACCCCTAGCTGGTCATGTTCTCGTGTTTGTGGCCGCAGTCGGTCTCGCAGTCATGTTGGTCGTTCATAAATGTCTCCCCAATATGATGTTACCACACAACAATTCCACCAACCCACCCATCGTGGTCATCTTCTCGTGTTTTGCAGGGTCTCGCAGGCTATGTTGGTTCTAAATTGTTCCCCAATATGCTGTTACCCAAACCCATTCCAACCCACACCACCAAACCCCCACCCCTCGTGGTCATCTTCTCATGGTGCAGGGTCTAGCAGGCTATGTTGGTCTTCTAAATGTCTCCTCCAATATGCTGTTACCCCACCCCACCCCACCCAACCCCAACCCCTCGTGGTCATCTTCTCGTGTTGCAGGGTCTCGTAGGCTATGTTGGTCTTCTAAATGTCTCCTCCAATATGATGTTACCCCACCCCATTCCACCCACCACCCCACCCCACCCCACCCAACCCGACCCCTCGTGGTCATCTTCTCATGTTGCAGGGTCTCGCAGGCTATTTGGCCTTCTAAATGTCTCCTCCAATATGCTGTTACCCCACCCCATTCCACCCCACCCCAACCCCACCCCTCGTGGTCATCTTCTCGTGTTGCAGGGTCTCGCAGGCTATGTTGGTCTTCTAAATGTCTCCTCCAATATGCTGTTACCCCACCCCATTCCACCCCCACGACCACCCAACCACCACTACCCGGATGGTCATCTCTCGTGTGGCAAGGGTCTCGCCAGGCTTATGTTGGTTTCTAAATGTCTCCCCAATATGCGTACCCCACCCCCCCCCCCAACCACCCACCCCACCCCTCGTGGTCATTTCTTCTCAGGCAGGGTCAGCAGCTATGTTGGTCTTCAAAGGTCTCCCCAATAGGCTGGTACCCAATAAACCCCACCACAACACCACCCCTCGGTGGTCATCTTCTCGTGTTTGCAGGGTCTCGTAGGCTATGTTGGTCTTCTAATGTCTCCTCCAAATATGATTACCCACCCATTCCACACCACCCCACACCCCACCCCACCCAAACCCGACCCCTCGTGGTCATCTCTCATTTTGCAGAGTCGCGCAGGCATTGGCCTTCTAAATGTCTCTCAAAGCTGCACCCCCCCCAATTCCACCAACCCCAACCCCGACCCTCGCTGGGTCATCTTCTAGTGTTGCAGGGTCTTGCAGGATATTGTTGGTCTTATAAATGTCTCCTCCAGAACGCTGTTAACCCACCCCATGCCACCTCCACCCTCACCCAACCCCCAACCCTCGTGGTCATCTTCTGTCGTGTTGGCAGGGTCTCGCAGGCTATGGTTGGGTCTTCTAAATGTCTCTCCCAATATGCTGTTTTTACCCACCCCATTCCACCCCACCCCATCCCACCCAACACAACCAAACCCCACCAATCGCGGTCATCTTTTGTTGCAGGGTCTGGCTGGCATAGTGGCCTCTAAATGTCCCTCCAATATTCTGTTAGACTTACCAGACAACACAATGGTCCAGGTACGGTAGCCCCATAAATTTGAATTTAAATTTGAATTGTTACATGTTTCGTTAGTGGTTGTCTCCTTTAACATTATCTTGGTCAAACTACACTGTGGTCCAGGTACTTGGGCCCAGAAATTTGAATTTGAATTTGAATTTGAATTGTTACATGTGTTTTTTGCTGGTGGTTGATTCCTCCAACATCATCTTGGTTAAACAACACTATGGCGTAGGCACGTTAGCCCCAGCAATTTGAATTTGAATTTGAATTGTTGCATGTTATTTCGTTGTGGTTGTTTCCTCCAACGTCATCTTGGTTAAACTACACTATGGTCCAGGTACTTCGGCCCATTAAATTGAATTGACTTGATGGACATGTTTTGTTGGTGGTTGTCTCCTCCAACATAATCTTGGTCAAACTACACTGTGGTCCAGGTACTTGGGCCCAGAAATTTGAATTTGAATTTGAATTTGAATTGTTACATGTGTTTTTTGCTGGTGGTTGTTTCCTCCAACATCATCTTGGTTAAACTACACTATGGTCTAGGTACGTTTGCCCCAGCAATTTGAATTTGAATTTGAATGTTGGCGGAGAGTTATTTCAGTTTGTGGTTGTTCCTCCAGATGCGTATCTTGGTTATTTTTAAACTACACGTATGAGGCTAGATACTTCGGGCGCCCAAGCAATTTGAAATTTGAAGTTGAATGGCAACATGTTCTTTGTTTTTCTCTTCCCCCCCCCGTTGGGTGGTGTGTCTCCTCAACATAGTCTTGGTTCTCAAACCACAGTGGGTTCCCAGGTGGACTTGGGCCAGAAGGTGAATTTGCAACGTTGAATAGGTACCTGTTGTTGCTGGTTGTTTGTTCCTCCAATTATCATCTTCCCTGGTTAAACCAAATAACTATCGGTCTAAGTACGTTGCCCCAGCATTTGATTTGGAATTGAATTGTTTAATGCTTTTTGATGCTGTGGTTTCTTCCAACATCATCTTGGTCAAGCAACAGAATGGTCTAGGAATGTTAGCCCCAGAAATTTGAATTTGAATTGTTACATGTTTGTTTTGCTGCTGGTTGTTTCCTCCAACATCATCTTGGTCAAACAAAACTATGGTCCAGGTGCGTTGGCCCCAAATAAATGAATTTGAATTTGAATTTTAATTTTAATTGTTAAATTCTTTTTTGCTGCTGGTTGGTTTCACGTCCAACCATCATCACTTGGTCAAGCAGACCCATGGTCAGGTGCGTTAGCCTGGAATTGAATACCAGGGAGGTAGGTGATGCGCGTTCAGGGTGATGTTCACATACCCCATTATATGGCTGTACACCCCACACCCCAACACACCACACCCAAAACACACACCACCCCAACCCACACAACCAACCCCAAACCAAACACCCGCCACTCACCACATACCACCCACACACTAGACCACACGAACATGACACAAAATCGAACATCTAAATCAACGCCACGCACCACACCGGCCGAACGAAACACACCACAAGGAACACACACACAACCCAACGACCACTAACACCAACCACAAACAGACCACCACCACAACCCACAACAAGGACCACAAAGCGCAGAACCCACACCCCAACACACCACACCCCAACACACCACACCCCAACACACACCACACCCCAACACAACCACACCACGCACAGCAGACCCACAACACCACAAACCCACAAAAAGGGAACACAGAACGCAGACACCAAACCCAATACACACAGCCCAAGCACACCGCCCAACACCCCAAACAACACCAAAGCCACGCACCACAGACCGACACCACCACAAAACCCACACATGACAGCCAACGCAACACCCACACCCCAACCCACACGCAACACACCACACCCCAGGCACACCCGCCACAGACCCCCAAACACCGACACACCACGCACCACAGACCACACACACAACCCACACAGCGACGCAACGCAACACCAACAGTCACCAACGCACACACGCCGCAAAAAAAACCACCAACCCCAAACACCACCACAAAAACAAAACCACAAACCAAAAAAACAACACCAATAGGCAACATATGTCCGCACAACCAGTCCCTCCAATATGTGATGTTGCCAGCAAGTAAGCCGGGTGGTAAGTGATGGCAGTCATTGGAGTGTTCACATACCGACCCTATGGCTGGTTTTAAAACCACGACGAACCCAAAACACCAATGCACCCACACACCCAACAACAGCCGACCAGATCACAACCGCGAGTGGTAAGCCCTGTGTATGTGAGGGCGGTCACTGGATGTTTCACAGACAGATCGATGAAGAGGGACCATAACCACACCCCACAACACCACAAACCACACACATCCAGCACACCACGACACCACAGCACGCACAACGACAAAACACCCACTACACCACACCACCACGTACCACACACACCAACACTCCACACACCACACAAGAAACATCACACACCACACACCCAAACCCCACACACCAACACCAACAATCCACACCCCAACACCCCACACCGCAGTTAGCCCGGGTAGTGATGGCGTTCATTGTTATGTTCACATACCTGATGACCACACACCAACACCCCAACACACCACACCCCAACACCAAACACCACACACCTCACACCCAACACCACACACACCACACCAACACCACACACCACAGTTAGCCACGGGGTTTTAAAGTGATGGCTTCATTTTATGTACATAAACGATGGCTGACACAACACATCACCGAACACGCCCACACCAAACACCCA